>CM046862.1:19372923-19702160 GCA_025617745.1 Heliocidaris erythrogramma
CTTACGATTGATATCAATCGTAAGATTGATTTATCTCTTTATGTTACAGGCCCCTGGTCATATATATGCCCGATAACGATAACGAGATTTTCAATTAAAGGGCTGGTCATTTGCCCGATAACGATAACGATATTTTTTTCGATTAAAGGTACACCCTATGTTTTGTGAACGTGTGAGTATGCCCGTGTATGCCAATAGTAATGGCAGCTGTACCTTTAATGAAAATATCGTTATCGTTATTGGACAAATGTGACCGTCCCTTAAAGGTACACACTACTACTCGTGTCTGCTAATAGTAGGGCAGCTGTACCTTTAATGAAAATATCGTTATCGTTATTGGACAAATGTGACCGTCCCTTAAAGGTACACACTACTACTCGTGTCTGCTAATAGTAGGGCAGCTGTACCTTTAATGAAAATATCGTTATCGTTATTGGACAAATGTGACCGTCCCTTAAAGGTACACACTACTACTCGTGTCTGCTAATAGTAGGGCAGCTCTAGGGTGTACCTTTAATGTATTATACAAGTATACATGTATTATACAATTAGTAATCTTATTATGTTATTACGTAATCTTCATTAAATGCAAGTATATATGTTACACTGTTGAAAATTATTTATAATATTTTATTTCATTATGTAATGTTTTATGATACATTTACGATTTGTTTGTGAATATATCAAAATAAAATTTGTTACAAAACAAAAAGATTTTAATGCAAAATATCTTCATCGGTATCGTTTTACTTATCGGACAAATGTGTCCAGCCCTTAAAAGGGAAGTCCACCCTGATTGAAGTTGGATTTTAAAAGAAGCAGAAAAATTACGAAACTGATCAGTGAAGTTTTGAGTAAAGTACTATAAGAAATAAGAAAGTTATGAATTTTTGAAGTTGTAATTAATCAAACACAAATTGGCAATTCCGTGACGTATCTTGCGAGCTCCCTCCCATTTGCCATGTAGGCCTACCAAAAAAAATCATTAATTTCCATTTTCTCTAAAGAAAATATTCAATCATACATGCAGCTTAGATATAATCATTGCTCATGTTTTTACACAAATTTGTATGCAACAAATTTATACATTCATCAAAACCTAAGAAAATGAAAATTCATGAAATTTTCTGTACTGAGCAAGTGGGATAGGAGCTCGCAAGATACGTCACGGAGTTGCCAATTTTTGTTTGATTGATTACAACTTCAAAAATTCATAACTTTCTTATCGGATTTTGCTCAAACTTTCAAAAATCTGTTTCTCTCAAGTCAACTTAATACCAGGGTAGACTTTCCCTTTAAACCAAGAATCCAATTTATATTATGGTAATGTTCTTAATAAAGTACCAAAGTGTGACGTCATACCGGCCAAGTTGTCAAGGTTGCTGGTTCCAAACAATTTTGTGCTTAACAATGGTGTGGTGATCACACCAGCGCTGAACACTGAATTTTGCCTGCTCCACCCGTTGCTTGAATAATTTTGCGGTGAACCTCATGCGCAGGCTCTGTTGTATGGAACTAGTATTGTAGTAACCGGGACAATGAGCGAATACGACGTTAGCACTTTGGTACTATACACTATGAACACGATGACAAAGAGAGCGGACAAAATATACAGCTCCTCATTGTACCCTCCACATTGCTCTGGTAGACAAAAGTACATCCCTCATTACTATTATGTAAAATAAGCAGACAGGTGGATATGCATGTGACATCTTTTCTACATATTTTTACATAATAGCAATGAAGAGATTTCTTTTTTCTACCAGGGCAATTGTGGAAGGTACAATGAGGAGCTGTATATTTTGTCCGCTTCTTTGTTCGCCATGTTCATAGTGATGTAGACCAGTTTAATCATGCTCCAGATTTAGCATTCTTCTCAAATAACGTCACTCTTCCGCCCCCCCCCCCCCAGGTTCACCTGACATGGCAATGACTTTTGTACGTAATGTGGATTTTATCCTTTGATAACATGTGAATAGAGTACCTCATTTCCAAGGATTAGCGGGGGATGCATAAATTTGAATATATTAGGGTTCTCACATAAATATAAGAACCAAATTCCACGAGTTCGGATGACCCATTTTGCTTTTTCCATGACCAGAATCCAGAATAAAGCACCATTTGGTATGGTTGCGGCGTTTTAGCGGCATTTTAGCGTGATATATATACTACATGTCACTATGAACATGGCGAACAAAGAAGCGGACAATATACAGCTCGTTATTGTATCTTCCACACTTACTCTGGTAGACAAAAGAACATCCCTTCATTGATAAAAAGGAAAAATATGTAGAACTGGGGAGCGTTTCATCAAGCGTTTTGTCAGTGATTTTTACTGACAACTGTTATAAGCTACTGAAATCCTTGCATCTGATTGGCTGAGAGGAAATTTGTCAGTAAAAATCACTGACAATACGCTTGATGAAACGCTCCCCAGGTGTCACATGCATTTCACCTGTTCTACTTATTTTACATATTAGCAATGAAGGGATGTTCTTTTGTCTACCAGAACAATTGTGGAGGGTACAATGAGGAGCTGTATTTTTGTCCACTTCTTTGTGAACGTGTTCATAGTGTGTATTATTTCATGTTTGTAGTGGAAGGCTCCATAGCCACACATGGCCCACGCCCTTCCTTTCAGGTCAGGAATTATTCAGGGCAAAATTGATCACGTTTTAATATTTTTCTTTTAGTGCTACATGGTTCTATACATTGTTAGGAACTTTGTCAAAAAGTTTAAAACATGGCCAATTTCGATTAAAAAAGTGTGATTTTGAACATCTCAATGTGTTGCCAATTTAAGGATTTTAAAGCATACTCTCCTTTTTAAAATTCCTGGCTTCAAATGCAATATGGTCATACAACGAAAATGCACATGGTATATGTGCAGAAATTTTTGCTCTTTTTACTAATGAATCTGGTATATATTTTAAAGCTCTGAATCAAAAGTTATTGAGCCAAACCACAAAATGTGGTCAATTGTCTCAAAAGGGTTAATCAATTTCCATGAGTTTCCATGACTTTGAGAGATTCTTCCCCTTCATTTTCCATGACTTTCCATGTTTTTCCAGGTTTTTCTATGGGAACTCTGGGGAGCGTTTCATCAAGCGTTTTTTTTTACTGACAAATTTGCTCTCAGCCAATCAGATGCAAGGATTTCAGGAGCTTATAACAGTTGTCGGTAAAAATCACTGACAAAACGCTTGATGAAACACTACCCTGATACTGGTCTATTGTTGAAATAAGCTTTACAAATGCATGTATGTTGCATAGTTTTTAGTGTTTTGGGCTATATCGTGGATGAGGAAACCACTTATTCGTTAGCACGCAAAAATAAATTGCAGAGTCTATGGACGGGGAATGAGGAAGCCAATGCGTGTAACGCAATGAAGCGCTTCTGTGCGGAGTGAATGGTGGTTTCTTTAACCACGATAATGCCGTGTTTTTCCTACATTCACTGCTCAATCACCTCTCTAACCTTTAGTATTTACACACAGTAAAAGTAAATAAATGCGAAGAGACAGAAGAATTAAAAGATTAAATGAACTATTTCATTTTTATTGTGAAAACTCTACTTCTGATAACTGTAAATTACATTTGTTACATAAATCCTAAATTATAGTATCTCTCTACACCAGTTGTCCCGAGAATAGGACCCCTTCATGAAAAAATAGAAACAAACTATCTCCTTTTAACTTGACCAAAGTAAGGCAAGATAGTCTTGATCAAGTGGAGAAGTCATATGGGGGTCAAAGGTCATATTTTCTGAGAATGTCCAAAGCATTTTCATCATGGATTGTAACAATAAAGAATATTTGTCACAGAGGTATTCTTATCTTTCACATATTTTCTCTTTTTCTTTTTTTCCATTATATCCCCCTTTAAAATACCCATTCTAATTATGAAAATTATGATAAGTCCATACTGCACATTATTTCGACATCTCATATGTTCCTTGTATATAGTATATGTACACACTGATTCTGATAAAATATTATTGTTCTTGCAAAAAATTGAATAATACTTTACATGTTAAATGATAGAAGTTACATTTTACATAAAGCAATATGGTTTACACTTGTTATAACAATCCATCATGGATGTACACAATTATAATATGGTATAAATATGTATAAAATTGAAAGCAAACAGTTAACAAACGTAAATGTCTATAGATGGTACAATGTACTGTGGACACCACAATTTGTCATACAAAGATACGAGATTAAATTATACAATAAATAGTATGGTACTGAAGGGTTGAGGGTTTTGGTAAAGAAATTCACAGAGTACGACACCAACGTTAGTATGCCCTGAAAACAATTGGAACACAAAACCAGAGTATATATATCATACAAAATCAAATAATGTTACAACCGGTACATAAAGGTATATGCATGTCGTAAACGCGGTGAAGAAAGGAATTATCTATAACACATTTTTACCTCTTACATGTACATGAATCTCAAATACTGTTTTGGGAGGTACATCCTTATTTGAAATTATTTCAAAAGTGAATAGAAAAGATTAATTTAAAAAAAATAACAGATTATTTTTACCATTCAAATCGAGTCAAATCAAGAGAAGAAAAAAAAATAACCAAAATCGAATCATCTCTGGTATCGAAGTGAAATCAAAACAAAATTTTGATTTTCAGAGTAACAACATTGAATCAATATTCTAAGAAGGGGCATCGTACATAGAGGCACAGAAGAAAAAGAAACACCATTTTTCATACCATATATACATAATAAAACAGTACTTCCTCTTGTATACAAATAATTATTAGAGTCTGAAAAATATGGAAGCACTTTTGTTCTGGTGGTGATGATAATAGTTATTGTAATCTTTTTCTTATAATCTCTCTGTCTTCTCTTTTTCTCTTGCGCTCTGAGCACTCTCATAGCATAGACATGTATTTTGGCTCTTTGAATGATAAAATGTTTGAATGATAAACCATGATAAAAGAAGTGATATAATAAAGTCTATATAAATGGTAGATATTACACTCGGCAGTGGAAGTCCAATAGCAGATTTGGAACTTGTATCTCCATCCTTCCCAACTCTTAATCACGAGGTGGGAGCCAGAGAGGCGTTAACTCTATGTAAAAGTTCAAGGAAAGTGCCATTGCGGATCTTACGAGACACGATATACTCTGTTTTACAAAAACCCTGGGTATGGCCAATTTGAGTAGCAACGACAGGACTGTTTAACATACACATGTAGATGTAGATGTAGATCTGGGACCAACTCCTATCATCATCTTTCATCCAAAAATTCAACAATTCGACGAATCAACAATCTTACACTATGAAACTTTTCATGCACCCAACCACTCACAGACCTGGGCCCTGTTTCATAAAACTTGTCATCAATGACAAGTTGCAATAACTGTTATAAGCTACCGAAATCCTTGCATCTGATTTGCTGAGAGCAAATTTGTCGGTAAAAATCACCGACAAGACACTTGATGAAACACCCCCAGGTGAGGTTGTTGTTTTTGTGTGTGTGTATGTGCATCCAAAAGATCTTGATGAGACTGACCATGGACCCTCAATATACATGACAACACCCTTCAGATAAATTCACAGAAGTTGGACAGAATCATGGATAGCAGTTAAGAGCTGGTGAACAAACATTCTCTCAATGACTTTAGAATTTTCCATTTCCTACGGACACAACCCGTTTGAAACCATTTCTTTGGCATTTAAAGGGAAATACTACCTTAATTTTCTCTATTGATATTATATGAAGCGTAACTTGCTGGTTATTTTGATACCAAATCAACCAGAATTGGACAGCTATGGAGAAAGTTATAGAATGTTTTAGATCCCCCCAAACACGTCTTTCGTCCGTCGTCTGCTGCACATGGAAGCCGCCATTTTCCATGCTTGCAGTGGACTTGGTCAATGAATGACGTATCTACGGACAACTGGGTAGTCTAGGTTCTATCTGTTTTTTAAATTTGGTTTATTCCCCTACGCTGCTCTTTCTCTACATGCATATCCCACACAGAGCGCGACTCTCCATTAATAGGTGTTAACAAAAACTTTGGAAACTTTTGATTGTTAATAACATTGCAAAGTTGATGGATGTGAAATCGTTTGGGAGCAAGTTTCATCACATTTTTCTGAATACTTTTCTTAGAATATTGCTCTGAATATTTAAGTAACAAAATCTGGTGTATGAGTAATTAATTCACAATTGCCATTGTCGTTTCTCCCAACCTTTTGCTGTCCAGTGTCATTAATGATTCATGACTTTGGGTTAAAAAGGTGCTCTGAAATTTCAACTGCAACACACAATGGTAATAAATGAATTAATTACTGATACACACAGATTTCATTGCCTTCCTTTTTCAAAACGTGAAAATTCTAATTAAATATTCAGAGCAATATTTAAAGAAAGTATTGAGAGAAATGTAATAGAACTTGCTCCCAAAATTTGCTTAATAATACATAACATTTATAGTGCACTTAATACAATGTTTCTAAGTGCCGAAGTAGTATAATTACCCTGGCTTTAGCCCAGCTGCCCTATAAGGTGCTGAAAGCATTCAAGGAATGAATTCCTACCAGGTACCCATTTACTACACCTGTGTGGAGAGTGGCAAATGTAGATTAATGTCTTGCCAAAGGACATTAGTGCCACGGCGGGACTCGAACCGCGAACCATGAGATCCACAGTCCGGTGACGTATCCACTAAACCACAACACCTCTACTTTGTCAGTCCCCTCCCACTTGCACTCCAGTGTCATTTCCAGGGTTGTTTACATCCTTCAACATTACATTTTCAAAACCTCAAACTGATATGAGGTATATCTTTTGAGTTGTTAACGATCAAAAGTGTCCAGAGTTTTTTTTTTTTGAACACATAGTTGTAGGGGAATAAACAAAAAAAAATATAAAAAACCCCAGATATAATCTAGACTAGCCAGTTGTCCACAGATAAGTCATTCATTGAAAATAGCGGCCCCATGTGCAGCAGACGGGCGAAAGACGCGTTTAGGAGGATCTAAAACATTCTATAACTTTCTTCATACATGTAGCTGTCCAATTTGGTATCACATTAATCAGCAAGTTACGCTTCACATAATAGCAATGGACCAAAATTAAGGTTGGATTTCCCTTTAATAAACTGATATAACTCCTGAATTTGAATAACATGATTTCTTCCCAAAAGAAGAAAAAAAAACATCAAAAATTTAGAAGCATGGTGCATAAATTTACATATATTAGGAAGCTTTCATACCTGTAGGAGAGATTTCCTAAGATATAATTTTGCTGTTGCTCCCAGTGACTGAGATCATACCAATGATCTGCATCTGCGTATGAATGAAAATGAAACGTCAACTTTTTGATTCACCAACAATTTTGCCGTTTGAGTTCCGGACGCATCGTTTCATGCCACTCCATTTTGTTAAGCTACCTCACTTGAAACACTGTCATAACACACTCTACATCAAGAAAAAAAAGTTGGCCACATGCTTGAACATTAATTATTTTTGCAAATTCTTCAACCATAAAAAGTTTGAGTACATTTTTTTACATTTCAGTCATGAATCTTAATGATCTTCATGGCAGTATGGCTATGAATGTGTCAAGATGTTTACTGCATTACAAGTATTGAAATTGATTTGAAATCTAAAACAAGTTTTAAAATGAGTTAGATACAGCAAAGAACATGATTTCAAAACAGTGCGGTACTTTGGAGAGATAATCCTGGACCAAAATACACTCCCTATGCATTAATTCATGATCACAAAGACTCTTTGTCTACATTAAAGGGAGCGACAAGTAATCTATGGGCGGTTTTACAGTTGGCTGCTCCTTTCTCTGGATCAAAGTTCAAAGCGACTTCAATTTATCGCGCGCAGCTAATAAAAGTTCGCACATTGACCCAAATTTGAGTAAACAAGATCGCGCGTTCTTTATTCCAGTATTTGAATCTCATTGGTCGGTTACGTATGTAGGGATTCGAGTTAACGATCACGCGAGGAATTCGGCAATAACATTCCTTCGGTAGCGCACGATTGGACCTGATTGTATCCAAATTTCCCCCAGTCAGGCCAACTGGTCAGGCCCATGGATTACGACTTGCCACTCCATTTAAACCATAATCACAGACTTTGTGTGTTTTTACTACATAAATAAAGTTCCACCACAGATACCCAAACGTCAACATTCGTAAATCTCTATATATTCATATTATCTCTCTTTCTTGTGCAATTCCCTAAATTGGCTACTTTGGAGATATCTAGATGTATGGCGTACATTCATGAAAGACAGATACATGAAAATCAGTTCCCAACAGGATTTTGTTTTTCAGATACAAGAAGATGCAGACAAATCAAACAATCAAATAATATGATTCCAAAGAGAAGACATGCAAATGAAACAAATAAATAAACAATATTGTATTCAATATTCAATTTGTGATGGTAAATTAAAGAGAATTGAAATGCTGAAAAGAAGGCATGAAAGAGAGAGGCACATGCTTGTTTGGGTGACATAACGGAGAAGAAAATAAGGAAGGTATGAAAATGAAGAGAAGCGAGAAAAGGAGAGCGAATAAAAGAGGAATGAAACAAGAGAAGGGAGAGAGACAGAAGTTTGTTTTTAAACAGGGAAAAGATTAAAGAAAAGAAAGAAAGAGAGAAGGTGAATTGAAAGATGCATTACAAGGAACTAAATAGGGAAGTGTATAAAGAGAAGAGTGGGGTAAAGCAAGAATGAGAGAGAGAGCGAGAGAAAACAGAGCGAGAGAGAGAGAGAGAGAAGTGAGAGATGTAAGTATGGGGAAACAAGACAGAATAGAACAATGAGAAAGAAAGAATATGAGAGAAAAACTTAAGAAAATTAAAAACTCAAAATGCATTCACCCATCATCATCAAAATATAAATAAAAAATAACCTATATTAAAGGAAATTAGTCCCAGGAAGAAAAAATATAGTCAAAAATACAAATAGAACTAGAAGCACCCACTGTCAAAGACACTATCCAATGATACCATATGCTTGAGAGCCAAAAGGGCGTTATATACTCTTAGATGCGTTAATACCTTTCTGACTCTCAACTAATGGATACAAACATGTATTACATCAACTTTTAAGATCACCCAAGACATGATCAAACCCCTCAAGGAAGAAAATGGTTTTGGAAGGTATCTGCAACATTAAACATCGCTCCCATTTTGTTACATTCTGATTCTGTACAATTGTATTCCAGATGTTATCTTCACCAACTACATGATGTATTCAACAATTCACAGAACGGAACTTTCAACTGTACTTTTCTTGGAACTGGCAAGGCAAGATTTACCAAATCTGATGAAGCAAAGAGGATCAATTTAACAATTAGTATTTAAGCATAATTTGCCTGTCATACATGTACTTTAGGTCAACTGCAGAACACAAGTTTTTTTTTTTCGCTTAAGATCAGTGTATTGCAAAACTCTTCACAATTACACGGTAGACCGTTATCCCTGATAGAGAGGGAAGCATTTGGCAATGCTTGACTGGTTCATCCAACCAGCATGAATATACACACACGGGACTGACCTACGATATACTTGAATTTATCTTTGCCATAACATGCATTCTTTAGTACAACATGAATCAAATAAATCACATAATTATCAGTACTGGCTTATTTCAAGACACAGAATATCAACAAATTTTCTCATGAATAAATGCTGGACTACAGAAATCTAGATTATAGGACATACTGCTTTGGGAATAAATTGATTAGTGATCAAAAGAGATGGATAAATAGACAAGTGTAGTAGTAACATGTATTTATAAATGTCTACAGGATGATTAAAAAAAACCATCACTGTTAGTGAGGGGAATGTTTGTGAGGAATTGTGCCAAGGACATTTCTTTTTTTTTTGTTATCCAACATTTTGTTTTTCCCGCCAAAAAATGTATTTCTGTAAGTTTTGGTCAATATACTTCTGTTTAGTGATATCACACACTGAGCTTTGTTGGCGAGTATGAAAATCATTTATTTCTTGAACAACTGTAAAAGGCAGAAATGAATTGTCATAAGCCTGGAAAAGTAAGGGCCATTCAACAAAACTTGGCCATGGAATTACAACGGCCACAATTCAATTTGCTCACGGCCTCTGTAATGAAGCACTTTCAGTATGAAATGAATTATTCTAAACCTATAAAGGCCAGGTTATTTTGGTGCTGTCTCAGCTTGTAAAGTTTCATATACATGTATATCTATATCTCAAGCGATTTTTTAGTTATTGCTCAATGAGTACTCACATATTCGCGAATTGACAATTCTGCATCGTGTACAAAACATATGGAGAAATGTTCATTTTTGCTGCACCCAGCGGTTAATACTGTAAACAAGCCTTTACGACACAGGCCCAAATTTATTCTACTATCAGTTGTACATAGTTTAATTTTCGTAAATCTAGCAAAATTGAACAAGGTTGTAGACCTACAATGGGAAGCCCAAAGCTTGAGTATCATGCATGAAAGCAACTCTGACTCAGAGAAACATGTATATCTTTCATGAGTTACATTTAATTGCCTGTAAAATGTGGATTGTACAGAAATATCTTGCCCATTAATAATCTAATACTCTGTCTATCTATCCATCCCTATAATTACTTTAACAATCAATCTATTCATTCATAGTGGTCTATATACACCTCCACCTCATCCTTGATAAAAAGAAATATAGAAATACTAAAATCTATTTAATTTTTCTGTCCAATTCATGCATTAATGATAATTCATTATCCACACACTCTCTGCATTGTCTCATGCAGTTAAATTCACACTTGATAAAAAATGATGCAAGATTAAATTTAGAAGTTTCAAGGAATGGGAATTTTGTTTACCAACATAACATCAGTTATTGATATTTTTTCCCCCCTGATGTAAACATGGCAATGTCTACAGGATTTATGAAGATCTTATCTCTGGAATCATGCCCTGTATAGTCGTCTGGTCCATGATGCATGTACTTTTATCTTATAAAAAACACATCTAACATGAAAATTAAAGTGGAGAAAGTCTAACGTTCATTAGAAAAGGGGAAAAAGATAATCCCATCAAGAGAACTTCTACTTATGAAAGAATCAGAGCAAAATTCATTAAAAAAAGCAGAATTGTTGTTGTCAATACAGATAAAATCTGGTGGCAGTTTAAACTGTTGCAAGGGCGTTAAATTTGGACCCCCCACTTTACATTGAAGGATACATCTCGTATCCGGGCCCACTTTACACTACGCAGTATGGCTTTGAAAAAGAAGAAGTTTTGACCATATCAACAACCCTCATTATACCCATAGAGAAACAGTCATATAGCCCATGCACTTGTTCTTTTCTGCTGCTGTTGTATACTAAATATCTAATAACTTTCGTCCCTTAAACGGGACACAAGCATCACAGGGAGGGATGATATGAGTATCTAGAAGAGAAAACAAATCATTGGTACTAACATGGCCCGTATGTGTCATTCAAGGCACCTAATAAGAGACATAGAATCTTGTTGCTCAGAAAACACATGCACTGTTGATAGCAGAGACAAGTAAATGAGAGAGAGAGCACCATTACCAAACATGCTCCACTGAAATAACACATTTGCATTTGCAAGCTCTTTCAGTGGAAAGATTACACCGTAAGTTTTTGAAGTTTGCAAGCTCAACACACGCACACTTGAACCGAGTGCATCTCGTTACTGTTGGTGTGCAGCACAAAATGATTTGGCAATGGCAACAGACCTTGACTTGAAGGGCGCCCTCTCTCAGCCCGTTGCAGGAGCGCTGAAAGAATAACGAAGAGTCCATACATGTCAATAGCATGACCATTCCCCAAACTGTCAAGCTCAACAGACTTTTACACTCATTTTTTTCTGTGCCATATGTAGATCGGAGAACACATTCATAATCTGATAAGACAAGTCAAGTCATTATTTGGCCCCTCCAACACTGTCTTTTGAGCGATGTCCCCAGTTGCAGAGGCTACAAGATGATACCTTAGACAGCCCTGATGTCTCTTGACAATGTAAAAGCCACATCATCACCTTGACAATGTCGGATGACGCCTCCTCCTAAAATGCAATGAAATGACATCCCCCATCTCCGAAGGCATGCAATGACTAGCTATATATAGTTCATTTATTAGCCTCCCTCATTCTCAAAAAGCATGCTGTGTCACATGATATGGTCATGTGTCATGCTGTGGGCGTGGCTACCTCCCTCGGTTCATGCTGGAGGATGACGTGACGCGGGCCGGTTGGCTCACACGACGGGAAGATACGACAGCATTTCTGATAGAAGTGAAAGGAAAAAAAAATAGATTCAGACAACTCAAAGATATGAATATGTAGGCATGCATGACTACGAAGACACAATCAAATACCTTGTTTAACTTCTTACCTTAGCCAGTTACAACATTTTTGGTAATGTGACACCTGGATCTGTTTACCGACCTACAATAGCACATGTTAAGTCCACCATATAAAAAAAGCACACAAAAACAGTAAACAAATCTTGCTTTCTTACCTTGGTGATAGATGATGTCCTTGGCAATGAAACTCTATCATCTAAAATCTATCTACTTTAATACCTTACAATGAACAATCCTCACAAGTAAATGTACATATAAACAAATAAACAAATAGAAAAATAAACATTCAAACATGTAAACAAGCCAAGATTTCTCACCTTGGTGAGTTGACAGGTAATGTCAATTATTTAATTATCTTGACAAAACAAACAAATAAACAAGTATAAAAAATAAACAAGTAAACAACCCTTGAATTCCTATCTTGGTGAGTTGATAGATGAAATCCTTGGCAATGAGACTTTCTTATCCTGGATCTATTTACCATTCTTACATAATCAGCTCAACTCAACCATCAAAACATAAACAGGTAAACACGTCAACAAGTAAACGATCCCACAATTCTCACCTTTGTGTGTTAATTGATGAAGTCCTTGGCAATGAGACTCTCTTATCTTGGATCTGTTTACCGAGTTTACTGATCCATCTCTGTTGTTCCTCCTTTGAGTTAGCCATGAGTAACATGTGCTTGGCCGTCTCCGCATCGATGTTTACTGCAACCAGAAAGGACATTCGAATCAGCATGTCATTAAAAAGTTTATATTTTGTCTATTGACACAATGCTATTGTGAGCCAGAAGGGCGTTCACTCTATGTTAAAGTATATGAGTTAACGCCCAATTGGCTCTAAAAGGAGCCAGTCTTGGGTCCTGGGGCGTTATTCAAATCAACACGCGCATTAAGTAAGTAAATTACTAAGCATTTAACTCGGCTAAGTAAAATGGCTTAACTTGTATTCAGATGACTTTAAGGTATTTTTCTTTAGCAAGCCGACTTTAAGGCAAAATACTTACTGATATCCATTGTGACGTCACATATCCTGTCCAAAACCATGCGCAATAAATGCGTCACAGTAGATGTGCACTTACAAGGTTTGCTTGTGCGCAGCTTATACTGCTCCGTGTATGTAAGAAAACCATGTACTTGCCAATCAAGTAACTGGCTTAAGTCGGCTAGGAAGCTGCCTTAGACTTAGGGTAAAATACTTAGCCAAAAGATTCAACTGAATACCAAAATTGCATAAGTATTTTATCTCAGCCGAAAACTAAGTAAACTACTCAAATTTCATTCCTAAGTATTGAATTGAATACGGGCCCTGGTCTCAGAGACAGGATTAGTGATATCTAACTGTGTGACCTCCGATCAACCTCAACGTTACAGTGGCTCATTTGAGAGTAAAAATTGTCACCTGTTTCAAACTCAACCTTTACAAAACATTCCCTGTTCTGTATTCAATAAGATGTGGGATGGAACCATTACGATTACTTGTACACATCAAACATTTTGTGAAGAGAGGGAATTCTTTGTTGGTAATTCAATGCAATAAAATGCAGAAGTGGGGCATATGGATGAATTTCAGACTTTAAATACCGGTAATGAAATATAGCACCTAAATATTATCTCTTTCAAATGTTACTTTTTATTACTTTTGTTAATGCATGTGTGTGTTGTCTATAATCTCTGCGTTAATGAGTAGGTCATTAAATACACCGCATAAGAATTAAATCTCTATATCCATATGACCTCATTAGAACGAAGACATGTTACATGTATCTTACCTTTGCAGGGAGGGCAGAACTCTTCTTGTTTGTCGTAATGCTCCTTGTGTACTTTTAGACGACATACTGTAAGACATTAAAGATAGACATTACGAGTGATACTTTACATACAACATCATCGAGTTGACAGATAAAATATATTGCAGTATAAATAAGACATTATCATCATGCTTTACATCATTTGAAGGAAGACATGGCCAGCTGTATGAATAATAAGAGTAACTTTTAACAAGTTTACAGACAAAATAATGTAAATAATAATAATAATAATAATACATAACATACATATTGCACTTAATACAATGTTTCTAAGCGCCGAAGTAGTATTATTACCCTGGCTTCAGCCCAGTTGCCCTATAAGGTGCTGAAAGCATTCAAGGAATAAATTCCTACCAGGTACCCATTTACTACACATGGATGGAGAGTGGCAAATGTAGATTAATGTCTTGCCAAAGGACATAGTGACGCACCGGGACTCGAACCGCGAACCATGAGATCCAGTCCGGTAACGTATCCACTAGACCACGACACCTCTACATACATTACATATGATTCAGTTTTGCACATTTTTAATCTGATTCCTAAAAGAAAATACAACTAATTAGTAGAAAATGTACATGTACATGAGTGATTTTTTTCCCCCCACTTCGGGAGGAAAAAAAACCTTCATACCTGTAGCAGTTTAGAATTGTTGATATCCCGCAATGCATCAACTTTACCAAAGAAACCGGATGAAAGGTGTTTGGCTTTACCATGGGCGTTAACTTGTTCAGTTTTGTGTTGAAAAAGAAGTGAAAATGCCCCTTACTCACATTTACATTCCAAAGCTGGTGGAGGTCTGACTAAATGGCTGAGGGTCTTTCCGCAGCACTCGCACGCCGTTGGCATGTGGAAGTGAACGACGGTGAATTTATGATTCTTGTGAACTATGGTGCCTACTTCATCTCCCTGTAGATGAGAGAGAGAGCGAGAGAAGAAACGTAGCTGTTATTTTTTTTAAATCTACATGAATCTTGCAATTTTATTACATAATTTATTTTACAATTAACAGTATAAAATCTGAAAACTACATACATGTACATTTACATTATACAAGTCACTTAAAAAAGAAATGCTACACTGTCATTTTATAATATATATGTTTTTAATTTGTAAACAAATCTTTTGGCATATTACTCCCAGTGTTAAAGATCGTATGCTCGATCTGTAATGAAAAACACAAGTCAGAAAAAATTGGAACCAGCGGGATTTGGAACCTGTCATGCCGAAAGATTTGTTTACAAATTAAAAATTCCTCCCCAGTCAAGCTTCTTCGTTTACTAACCATTGTCTACGGCGGACCGTTTGAATATTAATGAGTCAGAAAGAAGAGGATCTTGGGTATTTGATTCTAGTTCATCGTGACTTGGCCGTGAACCAGAATAGCCTGGTGGTTAAGTCGCTGCCCGGCAAGCAGTAGATGACAGGTTCGAATCCCGCTGGTTCCAATTTTTTCTGACTTGTGTTTTTCATTACAGATCGAGCATACGATCTTTAACACTGGGAGTAATATGCCGAAAGATTTGTTTACAAATTAAAAATTCCTCCCCAGTCAAGCTTCTTCGTTTACTAATATATATGTTGTTTGGCTGAATTGGCTCAATAACTTTTTGGTTCACAGCCTTTAAAATAAACTGATGTACCTTATGCAAGGGCAAGAAGAACAAAATTCTGCACAAACTCTGTCCATTTTTTTTTTTGTGTGTGTGTGTGTTACTAGAGCATTTCATGGAAACATTCCGAGAGGAAAAAGTCATTATAATCCTGAAAATTGGCAATATACAGAAAAGTTCAAAATCACTGTTTTGCCACACAAATTGGAATATTTCAATATAGAACTAGTACCCGTCCATGTATAATCTATGCAGATACACAAGTTTTTGATGGAAAAATGTCACAATAACAGAAAAATACCATAGTTTCCAATTTAAAGATCAACCTACTAGTGCATGTAGCTCGTAAGAAAACTCTGGTCCTATTTCATTTAACACACGTACCTCTGGGTTCTCGTTAGCTTCATCAGGGATCATCCTCCTGTTCTCACCCTCGCCTGCGTAGAGAAGCTGGAAGATTCTTGGAATGTCCCGGGCCTCAGCACGGATCACATCGCCCTGAGTCACTGCTCTCACGTGGAAGAGTTTGCTGAGGTAGAGATGATAGATAAAGAATGAAGGTACACATGAATATGAAATTTGGAAAGCACTGCCCTGCGTTACAGCTGACACAAAGAAGAGTTTACTGTCGTAGAGATAAAACTGAATAAAGATCCTCACCGTCAATAACCATCGTTGTCATCGTCATCACTACCAACATAATCATAATCATCAGCATCATCGTCATCACCACACAATATCATCACTACTATCACCACCACCATCATCACAATTATCATCGTCATCATCACATCACATCAACATCATCATCATCATCATCATCATCATCATCATAATCCCATACCCACACACCACCACTACCATCATCATCATCACCAACATCATCACCACCACCACCATCATTATTACCATCATCATCATATCATCATCATTATCATCATCATCATCATCGTCATATCATCATCATTATCATCATCATCATCATCGTCATATCATCATCATCATAATCCCATACCCACACACCACCACTACCATCATCATCATCACCAACATCATCACCACCACCACCATCATTATTACCATCATCATCATATCATCATATTTTCATCATCCCATACCCACACAGCACAACCACGACCATCATCATGATCATGATGATGATGCAACATGCAGCCCCTTCCCCCCAAAGCTGGTCAAATCTAAAATTGTTATTTTTACCTTGTATTTAACATGAGCATTCAAACTTACTCTATAGCTAGCACCAGGTACGGCTTCTTCTGAGACTTCTGGTCCTCAGATTCGTAGAAGAGGATCTTCTTGGAGCTGACCTCTACAAAATGTTTCTTCCACCCGTGACGGCGGAGGTTCTTGCCAGGAAGAGAGAGCCAACCCTCTAGTCTACCACCTGCAATGGGCAGATAATCAAAATCAGAATCAGAATCAATCAAAGTTTCTTTACTTACGATTTTCAACTCTTGATGGAAATTTTTGTTTGCCGTTGTTTTTTTCTCTGAAAATAACCAAGCATGTTTATATGAGTTATGCATTTTCTTCTTTTCGTTATCACGACTTCTGAACATCATAGTGACAGTCTGCTAAAAATACCTATAATTACTCACAACCAATGATACTCGTATAATTTAATTCACACATTAGTTTACGTTAATACACAATAACGTTGATTATTTATTTTTATTGTACATTCATATCTACCATGTATTTTTACTTTTTACTGAATGTAAAAAAATCTCTTAGCTGAGATATTTTTTTGTCTTGAATGTGAGGTCATTAGAAGAATAGACCCATGATTACTGATCATACCCTGGCCATTCTCCGCCTCTCCTGCGCTGTTGATGCTGGCGCTGTCCGATGCATGCATGGCTGTCAAGTTCTTGATCTGCTGCTGTAGCTGTTCCAGCTCGCTGTCTCTGCTGTCCAATTCAAGCTGAAGCTCGCAGTGCTTGGCATACTCCTCTTGGTATTGCTGTAAAAAGGGAAATTATGATGGAGAGGCATAAATGTTTACAAGCTCATGCATAGGAAGGAGGAAGACTAGCCACTGTCACCATCCTTCAGTCGATTACGGAAGGCTCGGATGGTGACAGTGGCTCAATCTTTCTCCTTCCTATGCATGAGCTTGTAAATATTTGTAAATAATCTGTATCACAATGTAAATAGCACTCGAATGGACGTACATTGCGGTCATGAGCTCTCTGTAATTTAAGTGGAATTAACATTCATCTGGTAATGAGTGGAAAGTTTTTCTTTATCTAACAACCCATCAATTTCAAATCTAATTAATATTTTGTTGTCTAGATCATGCTATCCTCTGCTAATAAAATATATTTATTCACAAATACTATTTGGCTGCTTTTTTCTGGGGTCCTCAAAGAACACTGAACAAAAACCATAATCATTGTGTTTTTATGTATGAACCAGGCTTATTGGTGCCCGACATAACACAAAAGCCTGCAAACTGGCATCTGAGAAACTTACCACGGTGAGCTCCTCCTTCTCCTTGGTGAACTTGGTGACCATCTGTCCGTACTTGTCCCGCTCCTGGTTGAGCTCCTGCTGGAGCTTCCGGCACTCCTTCTCCTTCTGCCTCATCTGGGCCTGGCTGACCTTCTTGCCCTTCCCCGACTGCGCAAAGTCCTTCCGGTTCATGATCTCCGCCAGCTTGCTGACGGCCTGCTCCTTCTTGAGTTTCTCCTCCCCGAGGATCTTCTTGTTATGCTCCATCTGTTTCTCCACCTCCTGGTTCTTGGTCTCCAGGGCTTCTTGCGCTGTAAGGATAAAGGGGGAGAAAAACGATGAGATAGTTGGATTAGGACCTGTGTAAAATCGGACTAGATAAGGAGTAGAATAAATGCAGAGAAAAAAAAACATGCTTTTTCTTTAGCTCCTCTTCCACCAAAATAGTTTTTGTTCTGCTCAATTTGTTTTTCCATCTTCTAGTTCTTGGTCTCCAGGGCTTCTTGTGCTGCAAGAATGGAGGGGAGAAAAGATGGACTAGCACAAGGATACCAGGAGTAAAGTCAAGCCTGCTATCACAACCACATTTACTTCCTTTCCACGGAATATTTCTTTCTAATAATGAAACATGCACTAAATTAACTTTTACAAAAAGACCAACTGGATAATCAAGACTGCTTTTCTTCTCCATTGAGTGGTTTTTATAGACAGGGTTCACTGTATTAGCACAAATTAGAATTCTTCGTGCTGAATTTGAATAATCACAGAAATTCTTAAAAATAAATATAAATGTTGAGATTATAATCATCTATCTTACTGTACCTTCCATAGAATCCTTGAGTTTCTTGTTGAGTTCATCTCTCTCTGTATTGAGGGACATGATCCTGTTGTTCAGTTGATTCTTCTCCTCTTCAAGCTATTACAGAGATACAAAATCGAACATCATTCAATATATTAAATAAACCTACAATGTCTGTGAATGAAAAATAAAAAGCGGCAAACAAAAATAGTGCCAATTTGTACATGAAATTATTGATTTATAATTCCACTCAGCACTGCCAAGTTAGAGACTTTATTTCCAATTCAATTGTTCCTACTAATGAACGACACAATGTACTGCACAGAGATGGACTCCAACTTTACAGCGAGTTCTGTTCTTTCTGCTAATGCGTTATGTGTAATTTATAGCATTCTAGGTCAAAGATAAGGCACTGTTACACAAGGTCACACTAAACAGCTGAATATACAACTGCAAAAGGATGACTTGAGCCCCTTTCACCTTGCTTAGAGCACTTTTAAGCATTCCTGCGTGGTCGAGAACAATAATTCTGGCAAGGTTTGTACGATTCCAAAATGGTTTAAGCCACTTTGCAGAGATCTAAACTGCTCTAGCAGAGGAACTCTACATTACATATTAGGTTACAACTCGATAAGGGACACTTGAACTTATACATGTCAAAAATATATATATTTGAATATAATTATGGATTTTATCAAAATAACATTTTAATCAATGTATATACCTGGCAGTATGGAATTCTCAAATGCTGTGTGTGTGCAAATGTAATAATCAGACCTCAATAAGCACCCAGTAAGTGGCTGATATGAGCACTTTTCATGAACTTAATTTTATAATCATCCTTATTTTCCAATATCTGTCATTTCGTAGAAAAATTTGATATAATGCTGGGATACAGCAACCTCGTTTTGGATAAATGAACCCCATGGTAAAGTAAATTTAATTGTTCAGCTGCAGTGGTTCTTAATCTTCTGGCCCAACGACCACATTCTTGGTCAGTACCATGTCACCCCCGACATCCCCCATCCCTGCATAATTCATTGAAACATAAAGTTGTAAAATCAGCACTGATTTTCTTATTTACTATATAAATCTATATACCTACCTATTATGCCTGTAGTCTTGACTACGGGACCCCTTCGAGAATTATCACACATGTGTCACAAAATTGTGCGCACCCCCCGTAATCCTATTGTCCCCTTCGCCACTCACGCGCGTCAATACGCTACGGCCATCTTCCTCTTTTGCGAGCAACCCCAAGAAGAAACATGTTGCTTGCAAGGAGCGGGGAAGGAGGGAGGGTCATAGGTAGGTATATAGATTTATATAGTAAATAAGAAAATCAGTGCTGATTTTACAAATTTACTGCAATAAATCATATATACCTACCTATTATGCCAGACCAGCGCCAACTCAAAGACCGGGAGGCATGTTTCGAGCGGAAGGAAATAGGATTACACCAAAGACTACAAAGAAGACACAGCGGCCTTCAAGGTGGCTGACGCAAACAAAGCTTCACCTGCGGGAATATCCCTAAGGTAGCAAGAGATGAAGGAATTGGGCGAACGCCAATAAGCAGCCTTCAAAATATCAACAAGCGCCACACCTTGAAACAGAGCCCAAGAAGTGCTGACACTACGAGTATCATGAGCACGAGGCTTACTGTCGGATAAAAGAGCCTCTGTGCCAGCGGCCCTAATAGCTTCAACGATCCATCTAGAAATGGAATCAAGAGAGGCAGGAGAAAAAGGCTCTCTAGTGATCAGGAACAACTGATCATCCTTACGAGAAGACTTAGTCTTATCAATATACCATTTGAGAGCCCTAACAGGACACCAAACTTTGTCCTCACGCACCGAAGAAAAGTCAGAAAGCGGACAAAGAAAAATCTCAACAGGACCGGAGGTAGCTGTCTGATTCTTGGCAACGAAAGAAGCCCTAGGAATCAACCTAACACCTTTTCTCTCCCAGCGAACATGACCAGGAGTAAGACAGAGAGCATGAAGAGTACTGCGCCTCTGCCCAGAGGCAATAGCTACCAAAAGGAGCGTCTTAACCGTAAGATGATGAAGCGAAGCTTCACCTAACGGTTCAAAAGGAGGTTTCGCCAAGGCCTCCAGGACCTTAGGCAGACTCCAAGACGGCACTAACTTCGAAACCGAAGGTCGTTTCAGAAAGAACGAACGAATCAAACCACTTAGCAGCGGGGAATTGGAAATCCCCGAACCATCCGAAAAACCCGAATGAATGGCCCCGATCGCCGAACGGTAGCCTCGGATAGTAGAAATAGATCTCCCTTTGTCAAATAACGAGATTAAGAAATCCGCAATTGAACCAATAGGAGCCTTAGAAGGGGTTTGATTTCTCTCTTTGCACCAAAGGAAAAAGACCGAGAGACGGGAATTGTAAATTTCCCTAGTAGAGACCCTACGACTGGACATTAAAAAGTCCGCGGCTCTATCAGAGAGACCCGACTGTCTTGCAGATTCCCTGACAGGGGCCAAGCAGTCAAATGAAGAGACTCCGGATTGTGGTGAAGAATCCCCGATAGGGGCTGTAACACCAGATCCGCTCTTAACGGGAGAACTAACGGTTGAGCCCTTAGAAGGCTCATAAGTTCCGGAAACCAATTCCTCCTGGGCCAAAAGGGAGCTATTACAAGCACCCTCGCCCGATCTTCCCTGATTTTCCGCAAAGCACGCGGAATCAGTTGGAAGGGAGGAAAGGCGAATCCCTGAAGGTTCTCCCAGCTGAGGGAGAAAGCATCGAGAGCCCATGCTCCCTGATCGCGAACACGGGAGCAATACTTCGGCAGCTGGTGATTTAGCACCGACGCAAATAGATCCACTTCCAGTGGACCTAGGCAACTGCGAATGCGGCAAAATACCTCCGGATGGAGCATCCATTCCGATGGAAGATACCTGCCCCGGGACAGAAAATCCGCAATGAGGTTTTCCCGACCGGGGATGAAAGAGGCCACGGGTGTGATTGCCATGCGACGACACCACCTCCACAGCTGAGCTGCTAGGGCATTCAAGGCAACCGAACGAGTGCCTCCCTGCCGATTGATATATGCCGCCACAGTAACGTTGTCCGTGAGAATCAGAACCCAACGACTGAGAAGTCGACTTCTGAAATGGAGCAAGGTCAACAGAACTGCCATAAACTCCAGGACATTGATATGAGGAAGAGTCCCAAGATGAGACCAATCCCCCGCAACCGTGCTGCCGTTGCAGTGTCCTCCCCACCCCAACCGAGAGGCGTCCGTCGAAACCGATATCGACGGAAGAGGGACAGAGAAGGACCTGCCTCGCGCGAGAAACACCTCGCTCGTCCAACAAGCGAGAAGAGACTTGATCTTTACTGGTACTGGAATCCAGACCAAAAGAGAGTCTTTTCCCGGCTTGAAGAACCTGAGGAGATGTCTCTGAAAGGGTCTCATGAGGAGCCGGCAGTCCTCTAAAACATCGACTAGACTGGCTAGATAACCTAGAAACTGAAGCCACTGTCTGGCTGAGACTCTTCTGGCCAGCAAGAGCTTGCGAGCCGCAGAGACAATGGTGAGAATCCTGTCTCGACTGGGCCGAGCTAACTGATTCCTTATGTCTAACACCGCCCCCAGAAAAACTGGGCTGCGAGTGGGGACTAACTCTGACTTTTCCCAATTTATTAGGAAACCTAAGTCCTGAGTAAGAGAGACGAGCAAACGAGTCTCGTCCAACAAACGATCGCGCGACTCCGCAAGGAGAAGCCAATCGTCCAGGTAACAAAACAACCGCAGGCCGCGACGCCTCAGAAAGGCCGCTAGCACCGCTACAACTTGAGTAAAAACCCGAGGGGCCGGGCGCAGCCCGAAGGGAAGAGCCCGAAAACGATAAGTCTCCGAGAGGAAGGAGAACCCCAGAAGATCGCGAGATGCGCGATGAATGGGAATGTGAAAGTACGCGTCCTTGAGATCTATCGAGACCGCGTAGTCTTCCCTTTTGATCAACGGAAGAATGGAGGCAAGAGTCTCCATCCGAAAATGAACCGGAGGAATAAATTTGTTTATCCTCTTTAGGTTCAGTATCAAACGAAGTTTTCCCGAGCGCTTGGGAATAACAAATATTGGAGAAAGGGAAAGAGACGGCCTGTCTCTTACCCTTTCTATAGCCCTCTTTTCCAAAAGAGACTCGATCTCCTTCGAAGCATGAGACCGAGACAGGGCAGACATGGGAGGTGACCGAATTCTTATAGCCCCTCCGGGGAGCGAGGCGCAAAGATCTATGAAGAATCCGTCTCGCACGACGGAGAGAACAAACACGTCCCCGGAGATGGCCTCCCAAGCGGGGAGAAACGCATGAAGTCGGCCACCTACCACATTCGGTCGAACAAGCGCTCGGGGAAAAACATCAAAATCCAGGCTTGGCCTTCTGCGAAGCCATCGCCTTACCACGAGAACCTCTCGAAAAGCCCCTGCCACGACTCCCTCTCCCACGAGACGGAGCTGGCTGAGGCTCAGGAGGCGGGACCCTAGACACGCGACTGCGTTGACCCGAAACAGGACCAGCAGGTCTACGCCGAACAGGGGCCCGCGTTGGCTTAGAGCTAGTGTGAAACTGCTTAGTCATATCCGAGATCTGCTTTCGCGCATCGATCTCTCTTTGAAACACCGTAGCGAATTTACCACCAAAAAGCGAAGGACCCCGAGACGGAACATCTCGGAGAAGTTGAGCAATGCCCGACTCTCTAACACCCAGTGCTGAGAGAGCCGAGGTCCTGCGACGGAACGTAGCCGAAGCAGCTGCTGTGGAAAGCTGCGACCACTGCAGACAAAAAAGAGTATGCAGCAAGTCGTCAATAATCAGCTTGTCACCATCGGTAACATTCAACTCCTCCGCCCTGGACCTAAGGTCGGAGAGAAGCCCTTGAAAAGCCGCCAAACGCATCCCTGACCTAATGTGGTTTTCAATATTAGACCAAATCTTATCCTCCGCCCTGAACGCAGCGGAGGTAAGCGGATTAGTCGCCCGCAAGCGACAACCAACCTCTAAAATCTCAGGAGAAAGAATCTTAGCCTTGAAAAAGCTGTCTTGGTCCTGAGAACAAAAGGCAAAGGCCTTACCCCTGACCGCATTAGATCGCTTAACCAACACCGCGGCCTCAATGCGGTCATACTCCAGCTTGAAAACCTCCTCAAGAGCAATACCCTCAGAGGAGACCTGCTGCTTGAAATTCCAACGCGAAGTCGAACCCTGCGCGCGGGTTGACTGAACTTCAGGGAGATATTTGGACAACAAAGCAATCGCTTCCACTCCATAGAGATTGAGCGATTGAGACTCCGCCTGCCCAAGCGATTCGGGAACCGAAGCTTGAGAGGACGCATCCAAATCTGGTTCCACCCGAGTGGAATGAGACAAAGAAACGCTAACAAAGGCCTCCGCAGGCGGGTCCCCGCATGGTTCACCAAAAGTCTCCTCGCCCGGCGGAGCCCCAAGGGCCGCGGGAATAGGAGGCACATGCGAATCAGTCTCAGACAAAGAGGAATCAATCACAAAAGGCTGATCAGACTCAAAGCGAGATCCCTGAATAGGGACAGAAGAAGCCGGTACAAAGGACCAACCCTGATTCTAAGCAAAAGCCCGCATCATACTGAACATGTCAGCTTGAGAGGAGCTAGCCGGGTCAGCCAGGCCAGACGGGCAAGAGGCCGGCGAAGCCTTGCCGCTTTTCGCCTTCTTCTTGGCCTTTTTCTTGGCTGGCTCGACAATAGTCGTAGCCGAAACCCTTTTCTTAGAACGCTTAATCGGATTCGTTCGGATCCCCGAAGCCTCTTCGGAAACACGAACCGATTCCTCCGCGGAGGGACGTTCACTTCCCATAAAGGGATTGGAGCGCTCATGGCGTAAGCCTAGAGAATCGCCCAAATCACCCATATTGGCTAGGCAAGAAGATGCCGTAGCCATGGGTTGGGAGCTAAAAGCTCCCAGTGCGTGGGCAGACCGAGATGACTCGGTATGTGCCCGATGACTACTAAAGGCATGTGAACCCACTATTGGACCGCTCGAAAGCAGCAATAGGGGAGCACTAGTAGTCACGCACTCAGGTGAAAACACCTGTTGCTCCGAAGAGCGTCCATAATTGTTAGCTCGAGCATTCCCATCAGCTGGCAACTGAGACAGCCCAGAAAGTACTCGTTCCCCCATATGGCGTTTGCCGGGGGCTAGGGTTTGAGAACCCAGACCAACATGGACTAAGCCCGTGGGTTGCCCTGCAGTAGTGGGGCGCGTCTCCCCTAACGGATCAGAGCGAGTGAACGCTACCGTACGGGAAACAACAGCCCCCCCCTCTGGTCTCAGCGACCGGGGGATTGGATTCGAGATATCCAAACCACTAGAATCTGACGCCACCCACCCCGAAACCACAGGCTTCGGAGTTGACAATCCCGATTCAGTTAACGCCACCCGTCCCGAAGCCGCAAGCTCCGAAACTGGCAAACTCTGCAAGGGAACACCACTAGGCAACTTACCTTTAGCCCTCCTCCCTCCCCCGCGTACCGAGCTGTACTCGGGGGAGTTCTGGAAGGCCGAGTCGTCTTGCTAGACAACTCTTCGGAAGAAGCAGGTCTCCTTGACCCAGCTGCTTCTTCTTCCGAATTCATACCACTGCAATAAAACAGACAATAAAGTATACTTTTCAAATTAAGAAATACTTCAACTGAATGCAGTAAATAAAACTAAAGTTTATTTGGGAGATACGCACTAAAGAAATTTTCACAGCCTAAAAACCGTAAGAACAAACACCGAACCCGAAGGCTCGGTGACAAACGGAAACACCCGCAAACACGGAAATATCTACGTGGGGCTGACCGTGAAAGAGAAAAATAAATGCCAAGAAAGGGAATCAAAAAATCCCTTGCAATCGGCAAGAGTGACTAATAAAACACAAAGTACTATAATCTAAACGAATATAGGTACCTAAAAGTGCTTTAACTATGTGAAAAAGCGCACCAAAAAGATACTATACGACCTGATTTCAGGAGCGCTGTGACTATACGTCCTAACTCATCGGGGGCGAGCAAGAAAGAGGAAGATGGCCGTAGCGTATTGACGCGCGTGAGTGGCGAAGGGGACAATAGGATTACGGGGGGTGCGCACAATTTTGTGACACATGTGTGATAATTCTCGAAGGGGTCCCGTAGTCAAGACTACAGGCATAATAGGTAGGTATATATGATTTATTGCAGTAAACTAAATATTTTTACTATTCTTTTACATGTATGATATATCTTAAAATGTCAAGATTTAATAATTAATACATACATTTCATGCTTTACCACTACACTTACATCGCCCCCCCCCCCCCTCGAAACCCCAAACCCTACAGGTCAAAGGTCACTGTACAGCAGGGTATGTAAAGTTCTTAGTGATTATATACAATCTACATTGTGTCTACTTTAGCCATTTGGATATACATGTATCTATAGCTTTTGTGACAGTGTGAGAAAGAACAGTGAGGCTTTTTGCTCTTGTGTGCTGGATAAATTTTATATTGTTAATCGTTAGGCTTGGTGCATTTATTACATGTGCATCTGCACGTACATTTTAAATGTATACTAACATAAAACGTTATGTATAAAAACATAGAAAGTAATGTGCATGAGGTATAAACACATATAGTGTAATGTACTGATGTACATTGAGAGTTATAAGAGAGCAGTCGTGAGCCAATATCAAAATATTGACAGGCTTGGATATAAAGAAGCATGGCAATAGGTGCAAACCAGGGCAAAATCTACTTTCTTTTTCACAAGGGCGATTTTCAGGTATTATCTGAAAAAAAAATAGCCCCCGCAAATGATTTTCAATGGGTACAATGTATTTTTTGAGCTCATGGTGGCTCTCTTGGTTGATTGTTACCAATTTAATAATAACCATTCTATACTTGCAATATTATTGTTAAAGACACTGTTCAATATTACTTTTAAAATAACTGAAAGAGAAGATCAGTTTTAACAAAATCTTTTTCATTTGGTTTCTTTATAAAAGCATGTCTGAGCTTTGGGTTATAGCTATAGCTTTAATTGAAAGATGCGATCTATTTAACACTATGATTTCGTACTTGGAGAAAATGTATGTATATATCCAACAATACAAAATTTGAATACAGTAACTTCATTATTCTCTGTGTGCGTTCTCTATTTTTTTTTTCTTTTACTTACACAATTACATTCACTCTCAAACTGTAGCAAATAAAATTAAACAAACAACAAAATATGGTTTGAAAAACAGGACATAAGGAAATATGAAATATGTCAGTTGTAACACAGTAAAGGCAAGCATGAAAAAAATTAATCAACACTTCTTTGATGAACAAAAAAATCAAAACGTAGATGAGTAATTTCATAGTTTATCCTGCAGCATTTCCTCTGGATGTTCTTTGTATTTAAGCAGCTTCTGTTCCTTAAAAGCCCCATTTTGAAAGAGACGGTGAGCTTTGTCTATTTATATTTTGCTTATAAATAATACCTGCTCGCATTTTATTTTCCATGCACAAAGTTTCGGCAACAAGTGTTAGAAATAAAATATTACTTCCGTCATGATATCACCTAAGCAGATTAAATTAACTTTTAATATAGGGGTCAAAATGTTGTTAAATTGCAATATTTTTTCAAACATGATTGAAACAAACCAAACTTGTCATGCAAATATCATTGTACCTTATTAATTAAATAAATCAAATATGATGTACATAATTTTCATGTTACTCAATGATAAAAACTTTGTTTGACATTTATAGCAGATAAAGACAATGAATGTCTACATGTACAGTGTATGTTCCCAACTATACCACATGAAACATACAAAAATATCCCAAGGATCTTGAAATCATAATATTTTTACTTTTATATTTGCTGAGTTCCCCAGTGAATGAGCAATAATCATATAAGAATGACAGTAAAGAGGAGACTACTAAACAAAAATCACAAACTTGTTTGGGGGTGGGGCAGAGATGGAGCATATTCAATATGACAGATCAGGGAGGGAGGTGGGGAGTGGAGGGAGGGGGTGGAGGGAGGGAGGTGGGGGTGGGGCAAGGGGGAGAAAGAGGTACATGGAAATGTATAGGGAAGAGGGGAGTTTGGAACATATCAACTATTACAAACCCAAAACCTGTAGACATTTTCTTTCTGCTATACAAAGGGTGAAGAGAGGATTAAAGGGATTTGGTAACTTTGTGGACGCTTGATTTAATAAATTGTTGAATTTTGAATCTGTCTTGTATAATAATGTTCAGAAGGATAAATAAATAGCCAGGCATAAAATATAGGTTTTCAAAATCATAATGCTATGATTATTAGATATCTACGTGTATGAGTGAATACTCCCATTTACGAAAGCGTATGGCTATACGCTTTAGTCTAACACTGAGTCTATGGGGGAAAATGAGTCTGGCATTTCCGGTCACTTGCATATGTTTACTTTTGTGAAGCACATGATGATTTTGAAGTGCTTTTTTTTTTTCCTGAGCTTCATTTTTACACCATATTACATACACTGATAGCATGTACATGTAAGGCTAGGCAGCTCAGATTTTATCAAGCCTCTACAAAGTTACCAAATCACTTTAACCAAATGGGATTTGTATCATCACGAAAGTTCTAATACCTCCAAGATTTTAACCGATCACAATAACTTTTATACTACAATAAAAAGGGAGTATTGCTCGAAATGAAGAAAACATAAAGCTAGGACAAAATACCCGTAGGACAAGTACCTCTAACACAACTACATGTACTCCAAAGATAGTATATAATGTAAATACCCTCCTACAATGTAGGACGACTAACCGTAGAAGGATAATAGGGACAAGGGTGTAATCAGATATTATTATAATCTTTTTTTTTATTTATTTATTTATTTTTCATTTATTTATTTACTTTATTTTTTTTTTTTTTTCTATTTTTTTTTTTTCAATTTCTTACTTTTTAATTTTTTAATTTTTAATTTATTTATTTATTTAGTTATTTTTTTTTTTTTTTTTTTTAGTTGGTAATTGTCCTTTGGTGTATTTGGACAGGAAGAGGCAATTGTGCTAGGGTATACATTGTAGCTTTTTCTAAGGGGGGAGGAAGGTTATCCTGGAGGAAAGTTTCCAAGGAGAGGGGTCCTGAAGTAGTCATCCGGATAACGTGTACATGTATATGTGTAACTGAACAAAAAATGTGATCAAAAGTTGGAAAATAACAAAATGAGGAAAAAAGGGAAGCAATGAAGAAATCATAATGGATGAAAACAGAAATTCTACCATTAAGAAAACAATTGAAATTGCTTCTTGCAAAAGCTGTCGCAACCAAAACCAAATCCTCTTCAGTCTAGAAACTACCATGCTCAACTTTTGTTCCTTCATGCAGAACCGTCCGGCACTCGACATTATACTCACTTCCTGGAAGTTTATTTGTTTTTCAAAGACCCCATAGAAATGGTGGGAAAAATGGAGAGATTTGCAATTAATCATTGTTAATTCTTGTACCTCTTTCAAACTCATGATGCTTAATGTACTTCCGATTTCATCATACATGTTTTTTTCAGAAATAGATTAGTTTGATTTAGGACTGTACAAAGTTGTTTAGATCATGCAAATAATATGAATACCAGTAAATTTATAGAGATTGTTTCTTTTTAGAAAAAATTATACGCTTGTTTGACTGACTGATAAATTAATAGGGGTATATATGTCAATGAAATGAGAGTCAGTTGCATAAAGATATAAGGAGCATATACATTTATTCCTGTTAGTCGTGGAGAAAAGCTCAGTAATAATAAAAAGCTATAAAGGTCTAAAAAAAAACCCACCTAGCTATCATGTACATGCACAAGCAATTGACATGACCAAAATAAGAGGTCAAAAGTCATAGGCCTTGATTTTGATGACCTGTAATGTACATGTATATATAGACCTTTTTACTGATGTATTCAAACTTTATGCACACTTCCTGAACAAAACTTGCCATTAACGACCTGAAAACTTAGCAGGTTTGCCTGACATAGCAACTAATGTATGCAAGGTGGATGCCATCCATACAACTGTTTCTATTCATATATGTAGGTGCATTGATTAGCTTGCCATCAAGGGTTCTTTGAAGGAACATGCATAGATTCAAATACATTTGTAAACAAGTCTACGACACGTGCCCCTGCGACAATTGCTCCGTGGTTAAATTCCAAACTGCAATCCTGGATCCGTTACTATGCCAAAAACCTAACCAAAAAGCTTAACCTCAAACCAAATCACATCCCTAACCCTGTAACTTTGAAGAGCAACTGACACCGGAGCATACAATGTACATTTATGTCTCTGAAGCGGATGTCCGATCACCCTGTTGACAATAGAGGGAGCAGTAAACATGCAGGAGGACATAGACCGGACTGACCTTGTTAAGATGGCTGTTCTTATCGTTGAGGGTAGACTTGTGCCTCTGGATCTGTTCCTTGAACTCCAGCTCCACCATGGTCTTCTCTCGTTCCAGGTCCGTGTACTGGTCTTCGGCGATGGTCCTTGGGTGGGAAGGTGAGGGGTATTGGATTATATATTTCACATTCAAAATGGAGTTTAAGTGAGTATGTTACCTAATGATTGCATTACACACATACAATATATATGTATGCCTAATGGTCCTGCACAGTTCGAGGGATCGACAATAAATAAAAACTATTTAGCTGCTAGAGGGCTTCAACAGCTATCAAATGCTTGCTTTTGATTGGTTGATGGACGCTGTGGGAGCTGTGGGTCCAGCTTTCCGTTGTGTTGTCTACTTCCGGTCTTTTCGCTGACAGTATATTTCTATCGCAGCTACGTACGACATGATACAGTCCTACTCGTATTTTCCTCCGACAAGCACATCATTGCTTTGAAATGGAACCCCATACCCACAAAAACATTTTCATATGATTTAAGTCAATTTTCAATAGCGTTTAGACCCGTTATTGATCAACACATCAGCTAATCAATAGGAAAACTCATAAATCACGCCTGTACCGCCAGTAGGCGTCACAACAAAAGTGATATAGCGCCGCCATGGGCGACTGTCTTACAGCTATTGTCGATCCCTCGAATTGCCTTAGAGTGAGAGAGGTATAGGATACTTTAAAACCAGAAACGTTTGTGAATTGTTAATGACAATTTTTTTCACAGCAAAAAACTGTCTCAAAATTTGTGAAAGTTTCATGCAGCAAAAGTTTAAAGGTTTTCCAGAAAGAATGTTCATTCAGTTGATGAAAATAGGACAATATTCAGAATTACTGAAGAGTATAATAATAGTACTCACACATCAAAAATGAACTATTCTCTTAATACTTAAAGATGCCTTTCTATTCTTTTAGAATGCTGTGTACATGAACCATAAATTTCCTTTCATCATTTAAACAAAAACATTCTAATTAGTTATTCGTCCTCACCACCTTACAACTGTCACCATGAGAAGCTTTTCAAAGCAATTGTACTCTACATAAGCATAGAAATCTATTTATTTTTACTGTTTCCTGTTATGTATCAAACAAATATGTAAACAGATAAAGGGAGTGAACATATAGGCCCGAATTCACAAAGGAGGTTTGGTTTAAACCATGGTTTAAACCCCCTCCTGGGGATTTTAAGCGTACGTGCGCACGGAATCCGATCCATTCATATACTTTCTTTGAGTGCGTGCATGGGCAATGTGCGCTTATTTACGTCTATTTCAGTACGCTTACGGAGGCTTAAACCATGGTTTAGGTTTAAGCCTCCTTTGTGAATTCGGGCCATAGAAAGTAATAGGAGGAATAAGGGAAAGGGGAGTGACAGAATTTTAAAATCAATTTTGTTCAGTATTGTGTCCAAGATTTGTTCATAGCTTTTCAAGTGCCTGTACAGTCATGTGCAGCACAAAACATATGTGAAATGAAATGTACATGTGTACATATCTCTGAAATGCAGCCAATTTGCAATTGAATCACACAGATTCATGAAAATCTTAATGGCTTTCCCAACCCCACATTTCTTTATCAATTCCTTTATTTTCCTTCAAATTTCAAATTTCAAACATGGGGCTCATTCACACAACCCCCCCCCCCCCCCCACTCTACAAAAAAAAGTTAGTTTGAAACCCTGTTATGTCAAAACCTTCATAAACTTCTGCGAGGGGCAAGAGAAAGTAGGTGGGGTGGTGATAGGGGGGGAGGGGGTGTGTGGTGATGGTGGAAAAGGATGGTGGGTGTGAAGAAGGATGAGGGACAGGGGGAGGGGTGGTACCATACCTAGCAAGCTGTTCTGAGTCTGCTTTGGTGAGAGTGAGCTCGAGCTGAGCTGCCAAAGATTCTCTACAAAATTGAGGAAAGTTAATATAAAATGGGGTTACAAGCATCTAAGACAAAAAAGCGAGTTCCCGATACAAGCGCAGTGAAACAAGAAAAGTGATCTTTTTGTACGTGTTATCTCAGTGAATGTTTCAATGAGAAACACTGTTCAAGGGAAACAAACATTTAGGTCTTTATAGACAGCTGGTCTATCGATGCAGATTTCATTAAAGGAGGTTTCAATGTACATTGTCTATTGGCTGAATGTCTGTACTTTTGACTACTTTACAATGGTAATAAAATATATCATATCATGGCCCCCCCCCCAAAAAAAAAAAAAAATTTAAAATAAATAAAAATAGAGAAAAAGGTACTAAAACATTGGAAATTAACTTTCCATTCTAAAATCTCTGTAACAACCACCCTGTAAAAATGTCAATTGCATGCTTGTTTCTTGTACATTGCTGCCAAATATGGTTAAAATGCAACCAGGCATTTTGTAAACTGGTACACGTACATGTATGTCTGTAGTCTAGAGAAGCATACTTAGCAACTTTAAGAGCTGTTATTACTCAATCAGAGCAAAGTAAAGCACTAGTGATCCATTCAAACAACATTTCTGAAGGTAAAAATCAAGATGTGCTACAACTATAAGAAGTGTAAATTTTACATTTATACTGACAACATTAATAATTTCTATCTATGTTACTGGCAAGTAAAAGCTTTTGATATACATCAAGCAAAGGTTTTAAAGGCCAAGTCCACCCTAACAAAAAGTTGATTTGAATAAATAGAGAAAAATCCAACAAGCATAACACTGAAAATTTCATTAAAATACCAAAGAAATAGTGAGTGGGTGACGTCACTGGTTCCCTCATTTCCATACTGAGCAGGATGTGCATATATGTGCATTTTACATCCTATTTTGATGAAATTTTCAGTGTTATGCTTGTTGGATTTTTCTCTATTTATTCAAATCAACTTTTTGTTAGGGTGGACTTGGCCTTTAAGGTCCTCATGGTAGTCTTATTTAAAATTCATTTTACACCAGGTAACACTAGGTTACTGATAAAGTCATCACTAAATACATGTAATACACTAATCATCTAATTATTCACTGAACCTCTAATGACTTAGCTAGCACACAATGACAAAGGCAATATCTAACTACGACGACTACCAACCATACACTTTACATTCTTAAAAAAGAGGAGAAATAGTGCACCTTCTGATCTACTAAGCTTAACGAGGATTGCATTGGACTGGGTAAAAAGCAAGTAATGATATCATACTTCTCATTGTTCAGCTGGTGATAGTCTTGTTTCAGCTGTTGGTACTCTTGTTTGGTTTCCATTAATTCTTCATTGAGGACCTGGTTCTGGCTCTTGTACAAAGCCTAGATGATACGATGAAGAATGAAAAGAATCCATGAAGTGTACATGCAGTCTGTTGAATACAATGTACGCATTAAAAGGTCTGGTCACATATCGTCCCTGTTTTCACGAAGTGACGGTATTGAAGGAAAATCGCATATTTTTTCAATTTTTAGGTGTTTGCATATTTGGACATCATTCACTAACATCTTGAACCTCATCAAGTTTCAGACCATAATAATGTCTAATTATGTACCTATGGCGATAACGTCAACAAGAAAATACCTAGTAAAAGGATTTTCTGTTTTCACGAAGTGACAGCTTACAGCCGTCCCGTATGTTTTATGTGCGCGTCCTTGAATTGACTTTGTGTTTTCATGAAATGACAGCTGAACGTTAACATTTTCCCTGGTTCATGTCAAATTTGCCTCTGCTCAAGTTTTGAGTGAAATGGATGGTCAACCCAAGGATGGTTGAGTGGTCTCCATTCCAGTTGAATGTACTCGTACAGAATGACAGTAACTCCTGAACAACACTACGTGGGAAAATACGAATTGGACATGTTTTTTTTAATTGGCCAGTGCTCAGTCATTCATAATCGGATTTTGGTGACCAGCCCATCAAATTAAAGAAGATACAGTCAAACCTGTCTATTAAGGCCACCCAAGGGAAACAGAAAAAGTGGCCACTGTAGACAGGTGGCCTTTATAGACAGGTTCTAAAGCACATATTTCTTGCTACAGGGAGGCAATATAAGTGACCACTATAGACAGGTGACCGCTATAGACAGGTGGCTACTAAGACAGTTTTGACTGTATTACCAACTACCATTTCAGCGGTTTCCCTTACTTTTTAAGATATCAGGGCTTGAATATGGGGTTCTTTTTTATTGCCTCACACTGTATAACTGACAATGACTTGCAACTTACAGTGAAAGTGTGTTCTGATTCAAGTTGCTCCTGAAGGTCACTTATTTGTGAAGCATTCAATGAAGCGATGCTGAGGAAAATAGAAAACAAACAAATTATGGTGATGAATAACAAGCATCAAGGAGTTTGTCTTTGGGGAAGAGAAATCCCATGCTGTGTGTGATGACTGTATACATTTTGGGCTCCGTTTCATCAAACTTGATATCAATAACAAGTTGCAATAACTGTTTTAAGCTACTGAAATCCTTGCATCTGATTGGCTGAGAGCAAATTTGTCATAGAAATGTGGCAGTTGTCACTGATAACAAGTTTTATGAAACGGGGCCCAGGAATGGAAGTTGATTTTACTCAATAGCACATATGGCTGGTAGAATCACAAAAGTAAAACTAAATGAACAAACAAAAATCATGTCATTATGAAATCGATTCTCATTTTTATTTCAGTATGTTTCAGAATTACAGTATTTTGTACAGAATACAGATCAGGGTTCCCTGCATTTAAAAAAAAAATTCCAGTACCATTCCAGTTCCAGTTTCAAAATTCCAGCATCATTACTTAACCCTTTCATGACAGAAATTATTTAGGGCTACATTGATCACATTTTGTTCTTCAAAATGGCAACAAAAATATTTTCTTTTAATGCTAAATGGTTCTAATAAAATGTAAGGTCTTTGAAAACAACATACATGTATATGGTTACGAACTTTCAAAAAAAATTGCCAATTTTGACAAAAACAATGATTTGAGCCTCTCAATGTGTTGCCAATTTGATTTTTAAAATTCCTGCCATGAAATGCAATATGGTCATATGACAAAAGTGGACACAGTGTGTGCAGAAATCTTTTGCTCTTTCTACTCATGCATATGGTATAACTTTTAGGGCTCTGAAATCAAAAGTTATTGAGCCAAACCACAAAATGTGATCCAAAAATTGTCTCTGAAGTGGATACAATTTTTTGGAAATGTGACAAAATAGGAGAAAATTACTACTTTCTTTTGGGGGGAAATGAAATTCCCTGTTTGGAGTGATGTTTCTCAAATTCCCAGACTATTCCCAGACTTTTCCCTGACTGGAAGAAAAGCAGTTTGTTTTCCTTTTTTTCCATGATTTCCAAGATACCTGGGGACCCAAAGACTAACACTTTGCGCTCAATAGACCTGTGGAAATCAGTGGAATTTGTTAACTCAGGTTTAATTTCAAGAATATGGGCCTTTAATCCGTTTTAATGAGAACAGGCCATTGTGACAAACCTCTTGGACTTCTCCAAAGACTCCTCAAAGTTCTTCCCTTGTTCCCTGATGGTGTTGATCTCGTTGCGTAGTCTCTTGATGTCTGTCTGATAGCCACTAGAGGTCTGCTTGGACGCCTTCAGGTCGTTCTGGGTGAAGCGATGACGCTGCTCCTCCTGCTCAAGTTGCAGCTTCTTCTCTTTAGTCTGAAAAAAGGGAGAAGATATCTTAATCTGTATGTTCATTTTAGAGTATCTATATGTATTTATCAAAAAGAGAAAAAAACAGTGAAAAAAAAAACCATTACATCAGTCAAACTAGTCTGAGGTGAACTTAACTTGATAACTGGTCTCATTATCATTATCTTCATCATCATTATCATCATTATCTTCATCATCATTATCATCATTATCATCATTATCACCATCACCACAATTACCACTCTCCCAATAATTACCACTATCATTAACTCCACCACCACTACCATCATGTTCATCATTATGCTCTTCATCATCATCATCATCGTCCTCACCATCACTATCATCCTCACCATCTCCATCATCATCATCATCATCTTCCTCCTCCTCATAATCATCAATACCATCAACATCATCAATACCATCATCATCATCACCATCACCATCATCATCATCACCATCATCATCTTCCTTCTTCTCATAATCATCAATACCATCATCATCATCACCATCATCATTATCATCAATCATCATCATCTTCCTCACCATCACTATCATCCTCATCATCTTCCTCCTCCTCATAATCATCAATACCATCATCATCATCACCATCACCATCATCATTATCATCAATCATCATCATCTTCCTCACCATCACTATCATCCTCATCATCTTCCTCACCATCACTATCATCCTCATCATCTTCCTCCTCCTCATAATCATCAATACCATCCACAACACAATCACATCCATACCTTCTGTTCCTCCATCTTGATCATGCCTTCCATCCTCTCAATCTTCTGCTGCGCCTGCTTGAGGTCTAGCTCCAGGATGGAGTTCTGCTTGTCCACCTGGCTCCTCATCTCTCGCTCCTGGACCACGGTCTTCTGAAGTTCTGTCAGAGTCAAGAAAATAATACCATCATAAACAATGACATATCTCAGTAAAGGGTTAGCAGACATTTTATCCAGGATAAAAAGATTAATGCATTATCTTTCAGACAAATGAGGGAGATGGGGGTGGGGGGGGGGGGGGGGTAATCCCAACACCTGCTCCTCCCCCCAGGTAGTGAAATAATCAGCCCTTCACTTTGGTTTTACAACTAAAAGGTCTCACTTTATATAGTTACCACCCAAAGAATACAAAAGATATGTCCCACAGAGGTTCCTAGAAGTTCCTAAAGAATAAATTGTTCTCCCAAACCAAACTAAGCCCTCTCCAATCTCTTATAAGGCGCATGCTCCAAGTATGCAGCATTTATGAGTTTAATAAATTTACCTTCTTCTTGTGACCTTGTTATTCTCTTCTTCTCTGCGTTGACCTCAGCCATGGCATCTCTGTGTCCCTTCACAACTTGCTCATGTTTGGTCTGTAAGGCCTTCAGATCAAACTCTAAGCTCGCTTTTGTCTGAATGGAGAAAATATATCGCGTTTGGCATGACGAGTTATTGAGATAACACAACCCCCACAGAGGTATGAAAAATAAAGTTGACAATATGATAAAATCTTTGCTCAACTTTTGGCATAACTGCAAACTTTAATCATGACTTTCAAACTGTTTCAATTATTTGCTTTGATAACTTCATCTATTGAAAATGAAACACTGATTCTGGAAAGAGCTTCTTAAACATTTAGATCATTAAAAAAAAATTCATAAAAACATTCATCCATAATTTAGATGTATGCTCACTTTCAAAATAAAACAAAGCATTTAAACTCAGAATCTGGCAGTTGAAAATTTATTCACAATAAATGTTTGAAACATAGTGGCACACGAGGGGTCAATAGTGATGCTATTAACCATTTGAGACAACTGACCACATTTTGTGGTTTGCCCAAATAACTTTTGATTCAGAGCTCTAAAAATATACCAGATGCATGAGTAGAAAGAGCAAAAATTTCTGCACACACTATGTCCATTTTTGTTGCATGACCATATTGCTTTTGATGCCAGGAATTTCTAAAACAAGAATATGCTTTAAAATCCTGAAATTGGCAACACATTGAGAGGTTCAAAATCATTGTTTTTCATCGAAATTGGCAATTTTTCAACTTCCCGACAAATTTTTTAACCATGTACATTGTTTTCAAAAACATCACACCTTATTAGAACCATGTAGCACTAAAAGAAAAATATTATTGTTGCCAATTTGAAGAACAAAATGTGATCAATTTAGCCCTTAAATAATTCCTGGCCTGAACAGGTTAAATGAAGAATCAATAAAGTAAGTCATTCAGATATTATTCTGTGTAGAAATAATGGAACAAAATGATTTCGATCACCCTGATCTTTACCTTTTCTAGGAGTATGATGTTCTCTTGATGGTTCTGCATGGTTGCGATGGAGCGACTCTCTCCTTGCTTCAAACGGTTCATCTCTGTTGTCAGCTGAGAATTTTGCCCTGAAAGATGGAAGAAAAAATATCACATAGCTTTTTAACCATAATACTGTCTGCTGACAAGCTATGTAACATGATACAGATGCTGATACCCATCCCACCTACCTCTCAGCAGACGTTGTAAAAACAAAATCAAGGGATAAGCATACAAGGCCGTATGCTCCTCTCGGGGGAACAAGTCGAGATATTTAAGAATAATAATTATGAAGCTACATTGTACATGCATGAAGCTTTAACAATTTTTAGCAAAACTTTGTAGTCGTATTTGTGCAAAGTCTGAGTGTCATTTTAAGTAAATGTTGTTAAATTTTAAGAGGTTAACATGTGAATGGTTAAGGACTTGCAAGTACATGTAATGCTCCATCCACACCAAATGTATGCATTTTTCTCTCTACATCTGTACTTTCACTTTCTTGTTATTCTTTACAGGAATACGGCACTGGATTTGCTAATCTCTGATAGGAAACCTACCTTAATGACAAACTTACCTTCATGTTAAAACTTATCTCTGATGGTAAACTTACCTTCATGTTAAACTTATCTCTGATGGTAAACTTACCTTTATGTTAAACTTATCTCTGATGGTAAACTTACCTTTATGTTAAACTTATCTCTGATGATAAACTTACCTTTATGGTAAACTTATCTCTGATGGTAAACTTACCTTTATGTTAAACTTATCTGTGATGGTAAACTTACCTTTATGGTAAACTTATCTCTGATGGTAAACTTATCTCTGATAATAAACTTACTCCAATGGTAAACTTATCTCTGATAGTAAACTTACTCTCAAGCTCAGCCTTGAGGTCCTCCATACGTGATCTACCCCGTTGCTCCTCCTCCAGCTGTGTCTGCATCCTGATGACTTCCTGGTCCAACATCATCTTGTTGTTGAGTTCTCTCGTGTACTTGTCTCTCAGTTCATGGATCTCCTGCTCCAGATGGGCATAATTCTGAAAGAAAATGAATCATGATGCATTTAAATTGCCAATGGGACTTGAAACTTTGGCATCTTTCATGCAGTATACCTAGTTTGCAGGCACAATCCCTGGTTTGTCATGAACATGTAAACATGTTCTTTACATATATTCTTTACTATTTTTATGATATTACAAATAGAGCACCTCGCTACATTAGCCACTGAGTTTACTTGGGTGTCCAAAATAGGAGGCAAGAAGATGGGTGAAAAATTGGGATTTGAGATTCCAATACAGTGTATTTGGAGTGCTTTCTCTCGTGAAGTTTTTCCATTAAAAAGTGAGAAATTTTGGGTGAAAAATACCAGTACAAAGGCAAAAAATAAGAAACATCCCTCCAAAGTAGGATTGGCTGGCAGCTTCATGTATGCTACAACTACTACTGCTATTTTTACACCTACAAGTACTATGCGGCTTCTTGTGTCATGTGTAAACGGGACTTAAAATTGTAGAGTTGCTCAAAAAAAATCACAGAATTTAAAAAAATATTGTGCATAAGTACAGAACAAAGATGATGTTACTTACCTTTTGGTGGTCTCCGAACATCTTCTTCGACCTGGCGTGTTGATCGGCCTCTGTCTGGAGCTGCTTGTTGAGGTTCTCCACCTGCCTCTCCAGCATGGTGGTCTTCTCTGAGCGGAGCTTGAGCTCCTTCAGCTCCTTCTCCATGTCGGTGATGTGGGAGACCTGGCGCTCCACCCGCTTCCTACCCTCCTGTTCCTGCTCTGCTCTCCTTTGGATCTGGGGAGGAGATGAAGAAGAACAATATACTTAAAATCCTGCATGTATGAGTAAGTTTCCATATATTGTTTCTAAAGTGTAATGATGCAAAAATTCACACGCATGAAACTCAAGTGATTTTCGCAATTGCTTCAGATACGCTTAAGTTTCATGCAGCATAATATTCACTTTGCTTGAGTGAAGCAATTGCGAAATTCGCTCCAGTTTCATGCAGCAAAGTATTCACATCACAGATGACAGAACACTGAATTTCTGCAATTCACAAAAATTTCTTTCCAAGTAAGCGCCCATAGTTTAAAGCTCACATAAGTTTCATGTTGCCAAATTTTGTGGGTTTTACACACATGTAGTTAAACATGTATCTCAGAGAGAAGGTGGAGTTCTGGGAAAGGTGAAAAGTAATTTGTGAGCTTTCTCAGTCTTCTCATGTCCGTTGGGAAGAACATCATAGTGGAAATGTCCCCTGAAAAGGAATGCTATTCAGATGCTCTCATAATCGGAAAAAGGCCAACAAATAGCTGAAGTGTTCCGGCTGAACATTCATGCCAAATGTGTGTGTAGTGCATGTACTTTTCAGCAAGATTGGGTCAATTTCTTATCACGTTGATGATTCCAAAATCTCAGAGTGTACACCAATTATTATGTAGATATTATCAACCTTTCCCAATTGCTTTGAGACAGTTTCTTCCACATTACAATCTCCTGACCAGAACTCAACTTTATTTCAAGATCCATTTCACGCGCCATGTTGGTAGTTTACATTTTCAAGATTATATGATTTCTTTCCTGATATGTTTTTTGATTGAGCCTTTGCTCAGGACCACTATTTATTTTACTGATGGTTCTACCAGGTCCATAATTTTTTTTTTTTTTAATTCAGAATCAAATCTGTATTCTCGTGACAAAGGATATATTTACAGATAAATCTTGTTGCAATAATTGAGGGGGTTGATGTAAAATAGTGCTACCCCTCACTTTCACGAAAAGTGGGTTACATGCACTAACGTTATCCTGATTCACTACTCTACAACTCAGTAAGATTTCATTTTCCAAATCAAACGGTAATTTGGTCAAATAACAGCGGCAGCATATAATCCTTCATAGATATGCATTCCAATACTAATGTTAAAGTGCATTTATCTCAAAATAGCACACCTGTGAGTTAGCACCATATTGCACCGACCCCCCTGAATTGCAGGAAGCATGGTGAATTCTTACCTCTGTGTACTTGTGTTTCAGTTGGACATACTCCCTCTCCTTGTCCTTCATTTTGTTCTCCAGATGAAGCTTATCATTGTTCTGGGGATAAAGCAACATAACACATAAAAATAATGAGAAAAGAACCATGTACAGGGTAAAATGCAAAGTCTTACTTCGTAAAGAACATATTCTCCAGTTATTTCCTCCAGTTCTAGATCTTGTTGAAGTCCACAAAATAATGAGTACAGAGTATAAACAGGGTTCATAATAAAAGTGATGCAAAGCAACAACTCTTTTTTTTTCCGAAGCACATTCACCAGAACGAACAAAAAGCATGTTCATGGGTTAAGTTGAACTGATAACTTTCCTCAAAAAGGCTGAAACTATACTCACAAAAAAAGTAGGTTTCAGAAAAATGGCCAAGGAACTTTCCTCAGCTTCCTCTGTGCATCAAACTCTACAGATTAAACATCTTTATAGTGCACTTTTTTTCCAGTCAAGATTCATGGGTGTCCAAACTGTGTTTCAAATGCAATGTGGCACAAGATAGTGCTATCAAAAGGCTCTCATAAATACTTGTAGTTACAAACACTGCAGTTTGTTAAACATACAAGTACATGTATATCTGAAATAGCTACTAATTAAGTCCTCTTTGTACCATCATGTCCGGTTTATGCTAGAATGTGCTGATTTCATGTTGGACTTATATTACGTAGGCTTGTGATCGAGTGAATCTGTACTTGTAATTATAATTAATTTGAACTTGAAAACTGCTGTAAAGGGAAACTGCATTTCCTGTTGCCTCACCTAGATTCACTTATAAACATAGATGATGATGACTATGCATCTTTATAAATAAATACATGTTTTGCCTGCCACCTATTTTATTTGATTTCTTTATCCTACTTTGGTCTGTTCATTTTTTCTGAAGCCGATTCAAATTCACAGGAACTAGCTTCCCTGCCCCTCCACTTCCCTTGCTTCCTGGCTGTCATATATTGTTGCATCACCGTTCGAGTCTATCAAACTTAGCATGGAAAGAGATCTTATCAGTCTAAATTGTATAATTTTGTTTGTTACTGTCCTCGACAAATCATCTTTGATTTTTGACTACCCCTTCTGCATATTCTGTTTTTCTTTTAAAATGTACATTTTTTTTTTCATATGGATCCACTTTTATAGGCCCATGTTTTCTTTTTATTGTATGCATTTCTTTATATGTACAATGTACGTGTACGTACAATTATGTTTGGCATCTGTGGAAAAATTTAATTGAAGTAAATTAACCCCCCCCCCCCCACCCCACCAATATCCTTCTTGTTCAATATCAACCTTGGAGGCTATGCCATGGACTCATCTCTCTTCCAACCACCTCCTTCTACTCTTACTCCCAATTTGGCATGTCAGTTCCAGGTCCAGTCTAGGTCTATCAAACATAGAGGAAAGGAAAGGGATCTTGTAGCTCTAAACGTCCCCTTCCCCCTGTCCTATCCTTTTAGCTCAATATCAACCTTGGAGGCTATGCCATGGACTAATCTCTCTTCCAACCTCTAAACTGGCATACGATGTTAGCTCCAATTCCAGGTCCTGTCTAGGTCTATCAAACTTGGAGAAAAGGAAAGAGATCTTGCAGCTCTAAATGCTCCCCCCCCCCCCCCCCCCAAAAGAAAAAAAAATATCTTGCTTCTTAGAACCCTTGGGCCCTGTTTCATAAAACTCATTATCAACTCCCACAAATCTATGACAACTTTGCTCTCAGCCAATCAGATGCAAGTATTTCAGTAGCTTTTAACTGTTATTGTAACTTGTTATTGAAACCAAGTTTTATGAAACGGGGACCTGGACTCTTGACTCTATGCCTCCTTTCACAATCTTGTTCCTAATGCTTGCAGGTCTACCTTTCTTACCTCTAGTTCCAGGTCTTGCTTGAGTCTATCAAACTTGGAGGCAAGGTGTTTATTCTTCTGGTCCAGGTCTTTACTTCTTCTCATCTCGGACTCCAGCTGCTTCTCAAGACCGTGCGTCTTCCTCTTCATCTCTTCATATTCCTACATGCCAACAAACGAGAAGAGAAAAGGATGAAGTGATGATACATGGAAATCAATAGACATCATACTATAATTAATGAATCAAATGCAGTTCATCATTTCAACATCATTTCATTTTGTTTTCAATAAAGGGGACCAATCACCATAATAATTTTCTCTGAAATGTTCTGGGCTTCCATGCCAGTATACATCAGCTTCAAATACAACTTCTGCAAAGATAAATTACATGTTCAAATACACACTAGATGAAGGTACTGTAACTACCTGTAAGTAGACTAACCAATGCACCTTCACACGCATGCATGCATACAGAACCCAAGTCCAACTTTGATTCTATGTGTGGGTTTTATCCCCTATTTTCTTCATGCTCCTTAAAAGTTAACCCAATAGAAAGCAGGGTTAAGTTCCCTGGGTGATTTTTATACTTTATACAAATGATTTTTTAGGAGGCTGGTCCCCTTTAACCCATTCAGGACAGGAATTATTTGAAGCCTTATTTGATCAGCTTTTCTTCTTCAAATTGGCAACACCAATATTTATTTCTTATAGTGATGCAATGAAAATGGGCACAGCATGTGTAGAATATTAATTTTGCTCTTTCTGGTCATGTATCGAGTGTGTTTTTAGGGCTCTTCGTGAATCAAAAGTCACTGGGTTAGACCACACAATGTGGAATTCTGTCACGAATGGGTTAAGCAAGCACCTAAACTTCAGTTTTTATTTAGATTTACACCAATATTTGACGGAAATCATGGACAGATATCTACACATGTACATATATATAATCTGACACTATATTACATGATACAAGATGAACAACGTGTGACCACATTCAATGACTTCCATTCCATTTTGTACGGGAACTAAATATTATCTTTGAAGATTGTTTTGTTTTTTTTGCTTACCCTGCCTCCCACATTGTGGGTTGCTACACGTCCATCTGCTTCCTTCACACCACCCTAGGAAAAAAAAACAATACACATATTGCTAACCTGTCTATAAAGGGCTCTCTATGTTACATCTCAACCTTAAAGAAAGGTTATCAAAACAATGCATACAGTCAGATGAATGCATAGGCATTTTTGCTAATTCTTATACTTGTAACTTTCATAAGGGTGTAGTTGGGCAATTAGTACTGTTGTTGTTTATTAAACGGGGTGAAACTTAAAAATGAATACGATTTGATAGGATACAAGTTCTTACTTTTATTCAAGGGAGAAATAAACCACGGAGTACAGCATATAGATAGTAGTATGATGATCATGATGATTATTTCCATTATTGTATTACAGGACAAAAAAAAGTAAAAGATACACTATCTCTCTCTCTCTTTCTCCTATATCTTTATGAAAAACAGAATGCCATTTTCAGAGGAAAAAGGGAAAGAGAGACACACACTCACACACTGACAGAGAGTGACACAGAGAGTGACAGAGAGAAAGAGAGAGATAGATAAAGAGAGAGAGAGAGGGGGAGGTGGAGGGGGCTATAAACATGTCATATGTAATGGCTGAAAATATGAATAGGAAAATGGAAGAGAAAACATGAATCATAGAAATCACACAATTTTTACAATAAATTCTTCCTTTCTTGAATCTTCAAGTATTCTATATAACTTTTGAGGTATTGATTCATATGGATTAGAATTAAGCACTAAAAATGAACTAAAGAAAATTACGATTAAATAGCTGAAATATTAGTTGAAAAATTAGTTCAAGAACTAGATGAATTCTCGACTGCATGCAGTCAAAACTTATGCCTCCGCCCTTGCCAGATCAGGAATATATTGCACATTCATGTTGATTTGTTTAAAATTTTGATTGAACCAGAATAAAAAGCCTCTAATTACATGTTAATTCACCTCTTTGACATTTGACCTTACACCTTATAACCTATAAATCTGATCACTTTATTTCCTCCTAGTCTTGAATACAACATAGTTGAGATATGGTGATAACAAAGGTAAAATATAATATTTTAAAAATTCAGTTGATAGCTCAAACTGTTCTTGAAATATTATGATAACTCGAATAAAAAGCCTCTAATTACATGTTAACTGACCTCTTTGACATTTGACCTTGCACCTTGTAACCTATACATGTAAGTCTGATCACTTTGAGTTGAGATATGGTGATAACAAAGGTAAAAAAACATGAATTTCACATACATGTACACCTGTATAATGACCTCTATGACCTGTCACCTTCGACCTACGTGAACAAAAACCTAATCAGTTCGTCTCACTATGGTGATGCATACTAGTGCCGAGTTTGAAGTTAATCGATCAAATGGTTCTTGAGATATATATCACATTAACAAGGCTAAAACCTGCAATTTCAGGAATTGAATTGGCCTCTGTGACCATGACCTTTGACCTACGTACCCCAAAATCTAATCAGATCGTCTTCCTATGGTGATACATACAAGCACCAAGTTTGAAGTTCATACCTCATGTGGTTCTTGAGTTATCGCTAGAACGAGAAAGCAGGACAGAAAGCAGGACGGACGGACAGACAGACAACCCGAAAACATAATGCCTCCGGCACCACCTTCATTGGGTGGAGGCATAACATTCTTGTTACTTATTAAAATTCTGAATGAAAGGCATTTTCTCATACGTAGAGTAACATGTGAAAAATAGATTTGCATGAAATGGTTGAATAGCAAACGTGACATATGGACAATTTCAAAATTTATAAATCTTTGCTTTACTCAATTAAAGTGCTTCAAGTTTGTGAAATATTATTTTCAAAAATTAATAACATCTTTATAACATGATTTGTAATTTAAATCATACTTAAAGTACAATTTGAAAGGGCTTTACTTTTAAAATACATTGTCGTCGCTCAAAAACTGGGAATAAAATAGAATTCAAATGGAAACCACACTTTTATGGAATATAATAAGCATTAAATTGTAAATCAACATTTATAAGCATTTTTTTCCTTTGCAATAATGTTTGCAATAATTTCTATATTTGTTCGAACTGCAAAAATGTTGCAACCCGGAATATGCCAAAGGATTTTCCCACAATCAACTACTTCTAGTAACAATATCTTCCTCTGCAGAATCATGCAAACTTATTTCACTCTTTGCCAGGAAGTAATGAAATCAAACTGCTCTGCTCAAATTTTAAGTTTACTCCTTTGGAATGCACAGCAATAAAATTTGTTATTTTTTGTGGGGAAAAACAGAGTTTGGGGGATAAAATTGAATTGAAGACCATGATAGCACTCACGTTCGGCACAAGGATATCAGGCCACAGCAAACAGAGGGACGGAGGTCCAGACATGTTAATGACCAACCACAAACAAGAAAAGAGCACCACGCAGATTGGATAGAAAAACAGATTGTTACAGAGAAACAGGCATGTTACACCTCTTATGTGCAAGGTGTACATTACATAGAATCGGGGACAAGAATTCAGTGATGGTCATTACAAGAAACAGGCAATTTTCAGCTATGACTCCAATTTTGATGGGTAGGAAAATTCCTTAAGGATTGTTAAAAAAAAAAAAAAAATTAATCATGTACAAGTTTGTAGTTACAAAGGGACAGGAGAGGTTCTTTTTTATAATAACTGTATCATCTTCAAGTTCAGTCACCTTTAAAATGACAAAAAAGAGATTGAACTTCATAAAAATACATTTAACCAAACAGGGTTCTCGTCACAAGCAATCTTGTTTCACCACATTCAACTAATGATATTCATATTATCGAGTTTTGTCTCTACCGAAATAACTAGAAATGTCCACTGCCGCGCAATGTGACTGTATCCCCCGGCACTGGCAGCGATTCGAAGGAGGGACAAAGAACCTCCCCCTCCCCGCTCTCAAACAAAAGGATGGCGTAGAGATTGCCGCCAGTGGCGCAGACTATTGTCAACACTATCACCAAAACAATGAGCGTAGATTATAATGCATCTCTATTGAAAAATTTGAAAGAAATCTGTCAAGAAATTTGACCTCAGAGCACACACAAGATGTATCCACTAAAATATGACCTTTGACCCTATGGAAAACGGAACACTGTGGGCAGCATCACCAAAAACTGTAGAGGTCTAGAGTAATCTATGTTGGACCTCCATACAAATGTGAAAGAAATCAGCCAACAAATGTGTCCTCCAGAATGCATGCAATCAAAATATGACATTTGACCCTATAAAAAGCGGAACACTGGGGGCAGCATCAGCAAACACTATAGACGTGTAGATTTCACTAAGACACACCTCCATTTAAAATTCCAAAGAAATCCGTCAAATGTGGAAGTTAGAGCGCACAAGACATATGACCTTTGACCCTATAAAGGATGGAACAATGAGGGCAGCATTATCAAAAAGTACAAATTTGTAGATTGTATGATACATCTCCATACAAAATTTGAAAGAAATCCATTAAAATGTGACCTGCAGAGTGCACTCATGCCATCCTCCAAAAAGGATGACCTTTCACCCTATACAAGACAGGACACTGGTGGCAGCATCACCCAAAACTATACAATGTAGTTGCGTAGACTTTACCAAGATACACTTCCATACAAAATTTGAATGAAATCTGTCAAATGCAGAAGAGTGCAAGAAATGGACAAATGACCTTTGACCCTATAAAGGACGGAACAATGAGGGCAGCATCACCAAAAAGTAAAGATGTGTAGATTATACGATATATCTCCATACAAAATTTGAAAAAAATCCAAGAAATGTGGCCTGTAGAGTCCACTCATGCCATTCTCCAAAGTATGACCTTTGACCCTATAAAAGACGGGACACTGGTGGCAGCATCACCAAAAACTATACAATGTAGGTGCGTAGACTTTACCAAGATACATTTTTAGATTACACCAAGAGACACCTCCACGCAAAATTTGAACCAAATCCGCTGAGAAATGTCACCGCCAGAGCGCACAACAAGAGTGCACACAAGACATCTATCAAAATATGACCTTTGACCCTATAAAAGACGAAACACTGGAGGCAGCATCACAAAAATCTATAGGTTTCCAGATTTTACCAAGATACACCTCCATACAAAGTTTGAAAGAAATCCGTTGAGAAATGTGACCGCAAGAGCGCACACAAGAAACAGACGCGGCGGCGGAAGCGAAACGCTGCTGAATCCAAAGTACATTATCCTCCGGCATACTGCCGACGGATACAAGTACAATTTTTTTTGGCATTGAAACAACTGGTGCATTGCAGGGATTTATGATTCAAGGCATGCAAAATGATGACAATTTTATTCATGGTCAACTAAAATTCTGCTTGAGAAGTGTGATCAGATGCGTCAAATTCAGAATGCTAGATAAATAATTTGAGGGTGGATTTTAAATCTTAAAATTTGTGATGGTTTTGAAGTCAATAGCTTCTTTGAGAAGTATTGGATAAATAGCTGAAAATTTGTGCAGGTATCTATCAACTCAGAACTACATGTACGTGTGAAACTATACTAAAGAGTGTACATTCTAAAAGAAACGTGCAAAAGCATATTTTGCGAAAAGGATACATGCTTCTCTAATGCAAATTAATGAAGAAAACATCATGCAAAAGAAAGTTGTAGAGAATGCGAAGCTACTACAAACTCATACTTTTCTCCCTCATGCAGTTATGTTTAGACATTCATATACACTATATACAGCGCTGGAAAAAATTATTAGACCAAGCTTCTTATAAAAAAGATTTGTCTTTGTATTTCATTGAATGATACCAAATTCCAGCAATTATACCTTGCTTTTATGATATTTGATTTCCTTATTACCACAAAAATAACACTATCAGTAAACATTCTTGGTCTAATAATTTTTTCTGTGGCTGTAGCTACATTCATACCAATATTTTGGCTTCACAAACTTACTGAAGAAACTTTTACCCAATGTTCGATAAGAGCCAAAAGGACATTAACTCTATGTGAAAGCATGTCAGTTAACCCCCTCCTAGCTCTCAACAGAATCATGCATTGCAATAACATTTCAAGTGCTCCGACAAAGAAAGGGGTGGATCTTGTACTTTCCCTCTAAATAATAAGCGAGCTTGTAATTGGCCCATGAGCAACTTTTCCCAAATGACCTTTCTCTTTTTTCATTAGGATAGGCATTTTTTTAAAGAAAGATAATATGTAAACTTGCCCGACATAGCAACCTACTGAATTCAAACTTTATGAAAGAAAGACATCGTAGACCATGTGACTAGAATAACACGTCAATGAACACTTGGGAAAGCGCATTGTTTGCAAGTTGGCTATCATTTGGCAGACTGTCAAATACCAACCATCAATGAACACTTTGTTGCTTTTCAGTGGATTTAATGAAACGTATAATTAAATGAATATATGAATAATCATTACATCACAGTCGATGCTTATCTCAGTGCATTTTAAACGAACATGCCAGTTTATCTCAAATGACCTTTATCTGCTCATGCGCAAATCCTAATTACGAACTCGCTTATTGTGTTCAAGTGAAAAAATACCAAAAATCACAAGAATATGGAAAATATTGGAACAAGATCCCACAAAGAAAATGATAGTGTTGATGAAACTTTAAGTCATTACTTACATTTGGTCTTACAATCCCATTTTCCTTCCCAATCCCATTTTCCCAAAATACATTTAGGAACTTAAATAGACTGTCATCCCCTAATCAAAATGCTGAAGGCAAGATAATTATTCTGTTGTTTACTGTACTACAGAGTACAAGTACGTGTATATGTATACTGGAATGACGGGGGGGGGGGGGGGGAGTGGAGAATGTCCTTCACTTTCTTTCCCAGTTTAGTCATATCCTCATTTTGTTATCTAACGTCAAAGCACTTAAATGTGTAGAAATCGTGAGATGATTTATATTTAAAATGTTATTCTAAGATCACCAAAGTTTATTGGAAGCTGTAAATTGACAATACAAAAACAAACATTGCCTGTAACCACTGCCGTTAGGATATCCTCAATAGCCTTCGGAACAGCCTATGAACTTGTGTTGTCTATTTCACCAAGCTTACAAATGGTTTATGTAAGAACATCTATTTGTGGTTGATTATGTCTGGAAGTCTTAAAGACAGGCATTTGTGGTTTATTCAAGATTTATTCGAGGTATATCTTAGGTTTGAAACAGGAAGCTCCATCCAGAGAGTAGGAAGCAAAATCCTTTTTTGTTCAAACCTACATGTACATATACATCACGAGAAATGATGGATGCTTTATCAAAATGACAATAGTTGCTTCTGAGCATCATTTTTTTTTCCTCTCACCTCAACTTGCCAGTCACATATATAAAAATGGTTTTTATTTTGCCACAGTAGTTTTCCACCTCATACATCGTACACGTTTGTGAAATGGCCTTCACAAAGCCATCCTTTGAATTTTATGGCTAGTTCAATACTATTGCTAATGATTATTTTTCAATAATAGAAATAGTAAACTAATCTACATGTATGTGCCATTTCTAAATGGAAGAATATAGGAATTGTATTAGCCATGGTCTTACCTCTACGGATGCGAAAAGCCTGCAAGGAACAGCGAAATGGTGGAAAGAAAAGAATAGTAAAGAAGAAAAATTTGATGAGTTCAAACATACTGACACAGATCGGTGACTTAATTACAAACATGGACATGACCATTAATTCAGTGTGATAAATAATTTTCATTTGCCATCTCCAAGCACAGATGACAAGGAACGATTCTTTCAGAAGTTAAAAGAAATATGTAGACTTTGGTATGAAATTATTTTACCAAAAACAACATAACAATATCATGAGAGCAAAGGGAGGTTTTCAATTAAGACACCTGCTAATTCTTATTTTTTATTCAGCGTCAAAACTGCCTTACACCTGGCCTTTTGCAGGGCTCCATACTACTTTTTTTGGGTAGGAGGTGTGGACTGAAATGTTTCGGGTCTGTCTGCATTAGTCCTATGCTAATTTTTGTTTTTTAATTTTGTGGATCCTGATTTAGATTTCAGGTGCCCATGTGTCCCGGGCAACTGTTGATGTCGGGCCTTGCCTTTTGTTACCATAGATTGGGTTTTGGCTTTCGTGCCTTCATGACTGGCCAAAGTGATCTTCCCCTAAAAAAATGATGACATCGAGGCATCCTAATGATACGTGAACTACTTGGCGGCAAAAATGGCAGGGGCGAAATTCACAGTTAACAACATCTTTAGGAAGAGAGCTGTATGTGTAACCAACCTATTGGATTTATTATAGGTAAAGCCAATGAAAGGCAGATTGTTGCCAGCGAACGTCTTGGGCGATTGAAAGCTCTCCTCAGGGTGGTCCTCAGGATCTATTTCATCAAAGTTGCTGGTGTCCACATCGCTGATTAGTTCCGGTACGACCGGAGGTACAGCTAGAAGAAAAAAAAAAAAAAACAAGATTATGGTGACAATAATCATGAGTTTCAAAGTTTTAAACTGAATTATATTTATTGATAGCTGAGAGCCATAAGGGCATTAACTCATAACCCTTTCATGACAGGAATTATTCAATGGGTAAATTGATCACATTTTGTTCCTCAAATTGGCAACAAAAATATTTTTCTTTTAATGCTATATGGTTCTTATACAACGAAATGTCTAACCTACATGATTAGGAACTTTGTAAAAAAGTTGAAAAAATTGCCAATTTTGACAAAAACAATGATTTTGAACCTCTCAATGTATTGCCAATTTAAAGATTTTAAAGCTTATTCTCCTTTTTTAAATTCCTGGCATATAAAGGTCAATTGTACTCGTTACAAATGACCTTTATCTGCACAAAGCACAAATTGTAATTACGAACTGGTTTATTTCAAAACATATTTATGGATTATTATAAATGAACATTTCCTTTTCCTTGAGACTGTAACTTTGGTATAAATACAATACCTCCTCACATAAAAATAACATCTGAAGCTTATAATTTAAATATAGCATATCAGCATAGAACCCTAACATATGGAGAAAATTTACTTTCTCATGACTAATCCCTTATAATATCAATCATGTCTTTGCGTTTCTGGAGCACTTGTACTTACTATTCCTAATATTATCATATGTCCACATGTCATTCTTGAAGAATCGATGTAGTTTGATTTCTTCAATGCCATTCTTCCCTAACCTTGTATCCCTGTAGGAGATAAAGAAAAAAGGTGGAAAACAAAGATGGCATGAATAAAGTCAGAATACACGAATAATTTCTTGGTACTACAAAATTTCAATATGGCACGAAAAAGAGACATGATAACAAAGCTTTTCGAGCTGCACTCATCAGGTACCTGCGTGATAACCTGATGAGTGCAGGTCGAACAGCTTTGCTATTATGTCTCTTTTTCATGCCATGTTGTCAGAATACTGATAACATAATCATCTTCCCACTGTCAAAGTGATCACGATTCACACCAATCATCATCACTAATATCATAATCATTGCTGTCATCATCATCATCATCCTCATCATCCTCATCATCATCATCGCCACCATCAGCATCAGAATCACCATCACCATCGTTACCATCATTACCATCATCCTCATTATTATCATCATCACCACAATCAGCATCATCATCATCAGCATTATAATCACCATCATCAGCATTATAATCACCATCATCATCATCATTATCATCATTACCACAATCAGCATCATCATCATCATCCTCATCATCATCACCATCATCCTCATCATCACCATCATCATCACCATCATCACCACCATCAGCATCATCATCATCCTCATCATCATCACCATCATCATCATCACCATCATCACCACCATCAACATCATCATCATCAGCATCATCACCACCATCAGCATCATCATCAGCATCATCATCCTCATAATCATCATCACCATCATCATCATCATCACCATCGTCATCGTTATCATCATCACCTCTAAAAGCACCATCCTCTTTTTCATCGAGAACCAGCATCATATACATGTATCATACAAAACTAGCTTACCTGTCTGTTAAAAATTTGCATATAAGATCTTTGGCAGGTCCGCTGATGGTGATATCATCTGGGAACTCCAGTGAGTTTCTATGATCCATGATCTTACTGTATGTACCCACGAGTGAATCAGCATAGAACGGTGTATCACCTGAATTTTAACAAATAATACTCAAAGTTACTACAAAACACCGTCCCTGACAGAAGATTTATGTCGTTTTATAAATCAAAAATGAAAAAAAAAAAAAAAAAAAATTGACACTGTGAGCCCAGAAATAGATCTGATCCAGCCGAGAAATAGATCTGATTCAGCAAAATTTGTGTTTTTGAAATTATCATTCAGTTTGAATATATCTATAATAAACTGCTTTCACTGACTTTAAGATATATTTATGTATGTGTGGAAAGCAACTGTTCATCTTTCCTTTGGGAACCGATTATATTTGATCTCACCACAGCACTAGCGTCCTTTGGCAAGACGTTAATCTACATTTGCCACTCTCCACCCAGGTGTTAAATGGGTACCCGGTAAGATGCGAAAGTTAATGTAGTTTGCTTAGCAATGTGAGCACAACTGCCCATTGCTGGAATACTTCACAGAGAGTGGAGAATGTGCATACATTGTGTGCGGGCAAGCCAGAATCCGATGACCGGGGTAATAATATATCTGTAAAGCACTTAGAGACATCGCCGATGTATTATGCGCTATATAAAAGCGGAATATTATTATTATTATTTTTAAAAAAATCAACCTCCAATATATACATTTAGTTGAGGGATAAAACTGGAACTTTCTCTATACATATTTCTCAATCCTGGACATTGTTTTGATCGGCATCTATACAAAGCTGATGCAAGGGTAAGAAAATAACAAAGAAAACAGACAAAGGATTGATACAAGGAAGAAAAGACAGAGAGGGAAATGAAGAACCAAAACAAGAGCGGAAAAGAAAGGGTGAAGAGAAGAAGGAATAAGGACAAAAATGAGAGTAAGAAAGACTCCATCTTACCAACGAGCATTTCATAGATGAATACACCTACTGACCACCAATCACATTCCCGTCCGTACTGCCCATTACCAGCCTGGGATTTGAGAACCTCAGGGGAGATGTAATCGGGTGTGCCTACCGCTGTGTCTGATCGCACCATACCATCCTACGGAGAAAAAATAGGAGGAATTCAAACTATCATCATTGCTATGACAACCATTTAAATTTTAAGGAATTGTAGAGATAATACATGTATATAATGATCTTCCTTGTGTTTGCAGAGGAGATGAATTTCCTTGATTTCTATTCTTCTAGGGGTTAGATTTTTTAGTACATAAAGAATGAATTACTATATAGTATGGACATATTTTGTTTTTGGATATTTTGATTCAGCGCAAAGTCTTGGAAAATAAAGCTACAATACTTGATCTTAAATGACAGGGTCCACATACAGGAATATGTATATATACATGTATTTATGATTATTACTGTTATCAATAATAAAATATGAATTCTGATTGATTTTCATATGTGATTAATACCAATGCCCTTGAAACCTCTGTTGGTGAAATTCTACCTCATGCTAAATGAAGGGAAAATTCCATGATTGCAGAAAAAGAAAAGAAATTCAGCATTTAAGTGCACTTATGATTTCTACTCTCTTTACTTTTACCACAGGAAATTGGGACTCAAATATTCAATTACATCCACTTCAATGATTGTCGTATTTGGATTATGCTTTAAAGATAAAGTAGAGTTCTGGTCATGCAATTACATTGTGAAAGAAACTGTCTCAAAGGAATTGGGAACGGTTGGCCATGTATACATAAGAATTGTTTTATAATGTGTTGTTTTGGAATCATCAAAATACATAAGAAATTCACCCAATCTCACTGAAAAGCACATGTACTGCACACAGAAATGGGTATATGGGACTACACACACACACACACACACACACACAAGTGGCATGAATTTTCTGCCCGAACATCTCAGCTATTTTTAGTCATATTTCTAATATAAGAGCATTTGAAGTGTAATCATTTCAGGGGATGTTTCTACCATGATGTTCTTCCAAACTGACATAAAAGGAATGAGAAAGCTCACAAATCATTTTTCACCTTTCCCAGAACTCAAGATTCCCTTTAAAGCCTTGGTTGAATTGCACACAAGCATTATACATTTTCTTTCTCAATAGATACATGTAATTCACATTACATCATACATCAATTTTTCACAATAAGCCAGCCCATAATAAAAAAATATAAAGGTCATTTGTACAGATTACAATTGACCTCTATACGCTGTCATTTCGTACGCACCACAGTGCGAACACCAGTTGATTTTACTTGTTAAACAAGTAGCGCGTCCACCAAAACAAATGCGAGTGTGCATACAAATTGGAGTGATTTCAGGGTGATGTACTAATTACAAATTGGCTTATTGCATATAAAAAAATGCAATGACTTATTTTAAGTTTGTATTATTTCAAGACAACTGACCACATTTTGTGGTTTGGCTTTATAACTTTTGATTCAGAGCTCTAAAAGATACACCAGATGCATGAGTAGAAAAAGCAACAATTTCTGCACATACTATGTCCATTTTTGTTGCATTACCATTTTGCATTTGTTACCAGGAATTTTAAAAATGAGAATAATCTTTAAAATCCTTAAATTGGCAACATATTGAGAGCTTCAAAATCATTGTTTTTTATCAAAGATGGCAATTTTTAAAACTTTGACAAAATTCCTAAAGACATTACACCTTATTAGAAGCATGCAGCACTAAAAGAAAATTATTGTTGCCAATTTGAAGAACAAAATGTGATCAATATAGCCCTTAAATAATTCCTGTCCTGAAAGGACTGTAGCACGTCCACCAAAACAAATGCGAGTGTGCGTACAAATTGGGGTCATTTCAGGGTGATGAACTAATTACAAACTGGCTTTATTACAAAATTATTTATTTTAGGTTTGTATTATTGAACAATGAACAATTGAACATCCCCTTCTCACCCTCTCCATTCTCATACACGTCCCAAAGTCTGCTAGCTTGAGATGCCCTGACGAATCTAACAACATGTTATCTGGTTTCACGTCTCTGCAAACATAAAACAAAAAAAGATTAGAAACTACATTATCCTCTAAATGGCGGTTCTGTAATAATGTCGTACAAGCGGTTATGACATCACGCCTACATACTGCATAGATAATGGGTGAAAAACTGCTTTATCATCATTGTAAAGTGATACTAAAATGAGGCATTAGATGTCGCTTATATCGAGAGATTTCTAAATCACTTCTGATGGAGTACATGTACGTGGACAATACCGTAATGTTGTAAAACTGAAGAACACAGAATTGCTGTATTCTGCAGACACACAGTAAGCTTGCTGGTAGGAGCTCTTTTCTCTGTGCATTTCAACCAGCTTACATGTAGGTTTGTTATTGCTTGTTTGTTTTATTTTGGTAGACTGCATTTTGACACATCAAAACCCATTCATTCCACCCCCTCCCCTCCAACTGTGTAACTTTGGTCATCCTTTGATATTTTCTGCCTTCTAAACATGTCATGGAACCAATATAGCTACTTCTCTTGCATTCTTCTTCCTCTCATTTGAACTCTATTTTTCTTTGAGAAAATATAATCAATTTCATCATGTTTATTGAGTTCAGATAATATAATTCACAGAACACCTAATTAACGGTACTAGAAATACAAAAAACGAACATTAACACTATAAGGACTTGGGGCATCATGCCCCGCCCCCTCCCCTTTTAATCTAGAAATTTCATTATGACTTCGCGATCCGAACAAATTTGCCCGCCATAACTTTTCCTTCAAGAAAAGTCCATACCTGTGTATAAATCCCATGGAATGAATGGCGTCCAGAGCGAGGACCACCTCGGCTGTATAGAACCTGGCCCACTTCTCAGGGATTTCATAGTTGCTCATAAGATTGACCAGGTCACCACCGGGCATGTAATCCATGACCATGTAAAGGTACTTCTCGTCCTGAAAGGCATAGTGAAGCTACAAGAGAAAGAATGAGTACACAATCAATCAATCAATCAATTGATCAATGAATAAATGAACAAGGAAAAAAGAATAAAATAATAATACACATATGGGAGAGATTTAGATGATGGAACAACTATTTTTTGACACAATTTCTACTACCGACACAATAACAGGTTTTACAGTTATAGGATAAATTGGGAATAAGCATATTTAGCGATTAAACATTTTGTTTCTTTATCACATAAATCATGATGTACAAATTACACCTCAGAAGCTCCGTGTAGCATTTTTTAGTTTTTCACAGTAAAAAATATCACTTTTTAATTCCTATTGAGTACTTCCTCTCATACAAAAATGCTTTTATAGCAACCAAGAGTGCAAAAAAAAATCCACATTTTTTTCATTCTGCCTAAGTAAGGTTAGAATAACACTGCAACCCCATGAGCACAACTCTGGGTTTCAGGATCTTTAAACACACCGATAGATGAATAACGCTTAGGGGGCATTGTTGCACGTACATGTAGCTCTTTTTTTTTTGTAACCCCAATTTGCCACTCATTTCCACGTAAAATGGTTCTTATTTTGCCACGGCAGTTTCCTTAAGGAAGTTTACTGAGTTTGTTTACTTCTTTTTGCTATTTTCATGTTCAATTTTACTTTTGTCAAGGAGATCGCAGGTCCAATACCAATGACAGTACTGGACAGTACTGGACAATCCTGGGGAGCGTTTCATCAAGTGTTTTGTCAGTGATTATTACCTACAACCGTTATAAGCTACTGAAATCCTTGCATCTGACTGGCTGAGAGCAAATTTGTCGGTAAAAATCGCTGACAAAACACTTGATGAAACGCTCCCCAGCTGTCCGCGCCCTGTGTGAAAGAGCACTGATACAGACCAGTACAATCCATTCATGGGCTACGAATGTGCTTATCCAAATCCCTACTCGGTGATCAGCATGGGCATGAACGTACCCCATTTAATCCCAACTTACCTGTACAATCCATTCACTGTTAGCATGAGCCATGATATCCCTCTCCTCCCAGTAGAACGCTGAATCAGATCTCTTGATCTGGATGAAAACAAATCAGACAAATAAAACTTAAAAGCTTGTCTTACTAATACAAAATGAAGAAATTAAGAAATATCCCTCCACCCCCCCCCCCCCCCCACCAAATAAATGAGTTAATGACAATGGAGATATTAAAAGAATTAAATTATTTCAATTCAATTACTGATAATATTTTTGAGAGAAAAAAAAAGTATTTCTTAAAAGAATATATATATGACATTTAGATGACCTGAAATGAGACCTCCTTGCACATTGTATACATTAAGTATGAAAAAACGTGACTATAATTTCAATATCATATTAATGAGATACCACACACCCCTTCATGAATAATACAAATGTTCTTTCACATACATGTCGTTTTGTACTATGCTTTCCCCATTTTCCCTATCACAAGATAAACAAGTTTATAATTTGCCAAAGAGCAATAGACCTGTTTACTAAGTGATTCAAATTTTACGCATACTTTTGAAACAAAAGTTGTTCTTGACAACCTGAAAGCTTGCCAGAGGCTTGTCAGACACAGCAACAAGTAATGTATGCAAACTGGATTCCAAGTATTGCAGTTCATTCATTAATAACAGGTTAATGGAATACCTCGTTACTAGGTCCCCAGGAAAGAAACATCCCTAAATTTGAATCACTTAGTAAACAGGTCTATTGAAACACTGAATAACATAACCCACAGACTACGGGAACAGGGTGGCAACTGTATAAAGCCTAAGATAGTTAAAAGAATTCAGTAGTCAAGGGGTTAAGGTCGTACAGAACATTTGTTTTGTTGAGAGCCAGAAGGGCTGTGTTAAATACACGAGTTTAACGCCTCTCTGGCTCTCACTAGCTGACTTCTTTACTCATGCAAAGTTGAATGTTTCTTTCAGGTTATGAAAATATCCGCTTTGCTTTCCTTACCATTTCAAATTTACTTAGACACTTCATGGCAAACACCTTCTTACTCGTCTTCTCACGAACCTGGAGAGTGGAAACAAAAACAAAGAAATTCATGTTGAATTGTTGCTGATGCATTATTCTAATAAGAAAAACCTTTGTAGCAATGAAGATGCAACATGAGCTACCTACATGTAATGTCTGATAATTTAAGGTCTTATAATTATGATCTTCATGCTCCTGGTAAGGTTTAACAAATAGTTTGATTTTTAGATTTATAAAAGAAGATTTATAGTTCTGCAATGGAGATACTTCTTGTAACAAAAATGACACGAGGCAAAAAAAATAACCCAGTTGAGACATGAAATGATGCACCACGCAGTATCCAGGGGTACCGATGTACACCAGGGTACCACGTTGTGTAGCACCATCTTGTGTCTCTGGAGGACACATTTGTTGACTGATTTCTTTCAGATTTTGTATGGAGGTCCATGATAGATTACTCTAAACCTCTACAGTTTATGGTAATGCTGCCCCCAGTCTTTTATAGGGTAAAAGGTCGTATTTGAGTGGATATCTTGTGTGCGCTCTGCAGGTCTCATTTCTTGACAGATTTCTTTCGAATTTTCTATAGAGATGCATTACACTCTAATATACTACCGTACTGCAGAGCAATCATGGTGCCGCAGCTGCTAGCGCTGGTGTACGTTGCATTGTGCATACAGCGCTTGTATGTCCACTCCCTGGTCCCCACTGTGCCAGTACAGTACGTTTTACAGGATTTACCTCACGTGCGCTGCTAGGTGCTATGTACGCATAATTTACGTTGCTGACTACACTTTAAAACTTACAGTTACAGCCTGTGACGATACCGTACAGGTTGATTGTACGTAATCTATGTGCGCGGTAAGGAACGAAGGTAACCATCGTGGTCAGGTTTACATGTATTATTTTCAATGTAGCATGCATTATGAGATCTTTTTACAAGAACATGAAGCCCAAGAGGAGCATTTGATTGTTAATAAAACATACAAAAAATAATTTCACACTTTTTGGTAACCCAGGGTACAGCCCTGAAAAATAAATAATTCAACAAAATGGCGGATTTTCATTTGGTACCTCACGGTACCATTATGTCATCAAATGGTCAATGATATTTTGCCCAACAGAAGTGATTGAAGAAGATTCCCTGTGGGTGAAATATTGTTAACAATTTATTGTCTCCAGAAAGTTGTTATTTTGTCATGTCATTTTTTAACACAATTTTTGACAGATATGAGTAGCATAATTTTCTTGTGGGGCTTAAGAACTTTTTAAGATTCTGAAAATCATTTTTATTCCATGATCAGTGACACATTTATGATTCTTTGACAGATGGGGGATATAAGATAATAGCTCTGACAAGCAAAAAGACAAAAAAAGTTTGCCATCATTTTCAGAGTTCATAAAATGGCCCCCCCCCCCCCCTCCATCTCTAGCAATCAATTTAATTTTTTTTAACATTTGAAAATGGAGGGGCACACAGGTCTATGGTACAAGGCAAATTTGGGCTGGGAATGTGCCCCTGTAACGCCCCCCCCCTCCCTCCTTTCGAAATGTAGCAGGTCTCTTTACCACTTTGACTTCACCAAAGGCACCCCGACCGATGACCTTAATTATTTGAAAGTCGCTGGATGATAGCCGATGGGTCGTAATATCTCCAGACTTCTGTTCATCTGTGCAAGGAAAAAGAAAAATGATAAAATTAAGGGATCATTTTCAAGAATGAATTTTTTTAATATGGAATTGAATGGGGTCTCAAATACATCCTGAAACACGTCAAACCCTAGGCTAAACTGAATTTAGTTGACAATGATCATCCTCATATAAACATGACTGCAACTTAGACTTTCAAGATACCTACATGTACTCAGGGGGCAAATTTCAACACCCTATTGTACAACTGCCTATAGAAACTGTGTTTTGGGCCCTGTTTCATAAAACTTGTTATCAATAACAAGGTGCAAGAACTGTTAGAAGCTACTGAAATCCTTGCAGCTGATTGGCTGAGAGCAAATTTGTCATGGAGTTGTTACTGATAGTTTTATGAAATGGGGCTCTGATATCATTGTTATGTTGACACATTCCAAAAGGCAATGGGACAAGGGTATTTAAATCGCCTAGGATTGATCGCAGAGACTTTCAAGAAATTAACTTCAGGGTAAATTCAATACCCTATTTTATTGCCTATGGAAATCATGTTCGTATTATGTAATACTGTATGTCATTTTAATGTTTGCGCATTTCAAAAGGCAAAGGCCAACTTAGGCTATTAAAATTGCCTTTATTTGATTTCTTGACGGTATTAGCGATGGTGTTTGTAGTAATAAGCAAGCATGTACATGTAAACATCAAGCGCAGAACCCATTTTTGAATGGATCATGTGTTTTTAAACATAAATTACAAAAATTTTCTTGCAGAGATTCTCTAGAAGACACTGCCACATTTAAGGAATTAAGGAATTCAGGATAATGTGAAAAAGGCTGTAATTGTCATTCCATTATGAAGCCACCCAAACCCATCTTTTATTACTTCAATGCCACATGAAAGGGTAGAAAGATGACGATTAAATGTCTCAGGGGCACTTCACAAGGATACATATACTCCACAGGAACAGTTATGTTTCCTTCCAATAGCTGTCGATGACAAGCAGAAGTTCAGAAGACTTGCACAAATTCTTGAAGCTTACTTTAAAACCTGAAATGTTCGCGACAAGAAACTTTCGCAAATTGTAAAGGACAGCCATTTTCACATGGCTCAAGAAACTGTCGAAATTTGCAGAAATTTAGTGCTGTGTTAATTAAATCATAGTATCGCAGCATGAAACTTTTCGCGAAAATACGCGAACATTTAATTAACACAAAAGTTTCTTGTTTTACAGTAATAGACTTTGAAACATAAACAAATGAAAACTGGGCCTCTGTTTCATGAAACTTGTTATCAATAACAAGTTACAATAATTGTTATAAGCTACTGAAATTCTTGAATCTTATTGGCTGAGAGCAAATTTGTCATAGAAATGGGGGCAGTTGTTATTGATAACAAGTTTATGAAACAGAGCCCTGGTTGAAAGTCTCATTCTCTGAAATCATGCTTGACATAAGGTCAGAACAACTACATGTAGTATGCATTTCACCAATGCCAAATTTTTTGCTAAGCCCCGTACTATAGGTGGGGCTACATGAGGTCTTAGCCCCACCAATAGTAGTAGTACTGGACTGAGCTTTAATAGCCTACTTCGTTTCACACTCGATTTCACAAAAGTGGGCTAGTACGGGACTACTTGGACTGGAAAAAAACAGGGTTAGCAACAAATTTGGCGGGGGCCGAGCGTCAAAATGTGGTGCGCTATAAACATTCCAGGTGAGAGAAAGGGAAAAAACATAGTCCGGGGTTAAGGATAGCACGGGAGTAAGAAAATTAAGTGTAAAAAGGATATTTCTCGACTATTAAACTTTTTTTCATTACCAAATGGGTCTGGCAGATACTGTAGATGTCTGTATAAGTTTCAAAAGTAAGAAATACATGTACAGTATTATTTCCCCCATTACCATACCGACATGTACATGTACAGATTGCCCTGAAAGGTTTGCTGTAATTGTGTACATATACACATGTCTCTCAGGTTATGTTATTCGCAACACGATTACACTGCTTCAGGCAAAGAGAAGCATGGCTATTTTAATTTATTATCCTCATCCAAAACCAGCTGTTTTTCCTCTCATAAACACGAAGCAATCAAATATCTCTCTTGAACTTTATTCATTTATTCATACATGTACTTGGGTGATTGAAACATAGATCTATACTTTATCAAATTAAAAATTGTGCAGATCGACAAGGGGTGCAAACAAACGTTTTTCTTCAGAGCATATTGACCCGCACCGAATATGAAGCCTGAGATAAGGTAGCCTTAATAGCGAAAACATAAAGGCTTGTAAGGATGCGGGAAAGATGCAAAGATCAAAATCACAATCAGACATATCTGAATAAAAGTTTTTACAATATTATTTTGCTTAAAAGTGTTAACAGAGTTTAATACTAATTCTGCATCGTAATATTTTGGTTCTGCCTCCATAGAATAAACTTAGAATTTTGAATAATTATGTCATGCGTCTTTCCCGCGGTTTTACGGGCCATCACGTTTCGCTAAGCTTCCTAATTCAGAAGTAGTCTATGAAAAATGAGTACTATACCAAAATGAAATCGTATCCCATGGGTCAATTAACTGTTAGCAGGTCAAGTTACTCATGTAGCAAAGTAAAGGCTAGACTGCTACTTTCAAAAGGAATTCATACTATCAATGCTTACAAGTTTACAAGTTTGTAACATTGCATTATCATTTATACTTAATTTGTTTGTTTGGTATTTTTAATCATTCCACATGTGATAAACATGTAGTTTGTCTTATAATTCATGTACATGTATACATTTACCTTTTGCATTTTTTATTCATTCCATGTGCGATATACATGTATCTTTTGTTCGGTCTTATTGCAAAGTTTATATGAATAGAATAATGTTGAAAAACCATAATGTCAAATAAAATTGGCCTACAATCAATTCAAAATTAAATCAATGTTATTCCAGTAGTTTTTGTCTTTCCATAAGAGTCGATTGAAAGGTTTCTTCGTAAAGACTTATCTCCAATTTCATGAATGGATGAGTCATTTGCTGTAAATATAATCAAAGATGCATGCTTATTCCCTTCAAAATCAATCTTTTATGCCCAAATTCCCAGGAGGGTAGACCTAATTGACTGACTCATGAATTGAGCAAACATAATAAGAGCTCGGAGTTTAAGCAGAATTAGGCAACAGTTGAGGGAATCTGAGAACTGAGCAGAAAGAAGATTCCCCCCCCCCCCCTTCATTATAATGATGCCAGCCCCTTAAAAGTACATGTTTTGTACATTACACACCAGCTGCAGAGAGGCAGACGTGCATTGAAGATATTCTTAATTTCTGTGTCCTGTCTTATATTAGAGTTGCAATTGATTAAAATCAATCTCAAGTTCTCCAATTAATTCACAAAATGTCAATCGCCTGTCTCTTACATATAGCTTTGCAGTTGATTCGGTTCAATCGAAACTGTTAATGTGACAGGGGCCTTGTAGTATTGACGGTATAAAATAAATGTACACTTGAACATGCCATAGAATCAAACAAAATTTATAATGAAAGTTGAAGATTACAAAGACCTAAATGATGCCTGTCTTATGATTATAGTAATCAAACTTTCTGGTAATGATGAAAATAAATTATCACAGCATAAATTTCAATAAAACATTTCCAATGATTTTCAAAGACTACAAAGGCCTAACTTATACCTGGCAAATGATTTTGGTAGAAAATAATCCAAATCTGGTTAATGTTGGAAAAATAAAATGACACATAATCAAACAAAACTTAGAGTTAATGATCAAGAGTGCACAGGTGCCTAAATGATATCTGCCTAACGACTTTGAGAGACAATGTGTATAATACTGTAATAGTCAAGTAATGAGCATAAAAAGATACCGAGTATGTAAAATGAATTACTATTTCGCGTTGCATTAGACACTTCACCCATGGCCACCTCCAATAATTGGCCCAGTTATTCCCCTGCAGAGGATTAGTGCCAGGCACCACGATCGCAGCCTACAAATGTGATTTGTAAAATGAAGCGGAGAGGCAAGGTGTGAAATTTAACTTCACAGATTTCATCATTTTATTGATTAAACATTCTATCTGTATAAGAATTTGGTATAACAGTTTGTAAATTGATGATTATCAGCAGTTTATCAGTATCAATCAAAACACAAATTCATATTTTGTTGTTAACACTGATTGATACAAAGTTTGTTTATCCAGGATACTTGTTCTGATATCAGTTAGATCTAATATGACCATAGAAATTACTTCAAGTCACATTTCAGAAGCTATGTCATGAAGAACAGTTGTGTATGAATTTATCTAGATGTATTCCATACCTAAAGTGTATATCGTCTGTTTGGAGCCAGAAGGGCGTTAACTCCTATACTTTAACACAGAGTTAACGCCCTTCTGGCTCTCAACAGATGATATCATTTTATCTACATATATTTGTACCTATTTGCAATGATAACCATTCACAAAATCAGAGCAGGATATTTATACAAGTATGAGAGGTTAATGACTGAATTATAGCTTTTTATGGGGGTTTGGGGTGGGGGCGACATTCCAATATCAATGTTTACACAGTATTAGATGTAACAGTCTGTGTACATAGCAGTTTATATATATCCAGGCAGGCACAACAACATATTGGTCCAGGATATTGATATCTTTCTGAGTCAGAAAGCTTTAATGTGTTAAAATAAATCTGTTTTGTGGAATTATGCATGCACAAGAATATTATTGATCGTTGTGTTTAATCTATGGCGATCAGAGTGGGGGAAATTATATGCACCTGTAGCCACTATCACATATAATTCATTGAGATCTGCATTTGTATTCATTTTCACTCTGTAGAGTTGAAAGTGAGATATGAATCTTTTTGTGTTGTAATATTCTGATTAATTTAATATCCAAATACATGTAACTACAATCTAAAAAAAAAAAAAGATTGACCCTCATGAAAGAACTAATACTCTAGTAGGCTTTTTACACTTGATTTTCTCTAACCCCGTACTATCCTTAACCCCAGACTATGTTTAACCCTGGACTATTTTTTTTTCTGTTCTCATTTGCTCCTGTACTATCTCCCTAGCCAGAGCGCTTAACCCGATATTTACGTTTAGCCCAACCTTTAGTGGGGCTAACCCTGCTTTTTTCCAGGGTTTAAAAAAAGTCCCATACAATTGTGGAGTTAAAGCCCACTTTGGTAAAATGCAATGTGAACAGAAACTTTCACGACACAAAGCTTTCGCGAACTGTTAATGACAATCAATTTTGCAGTAAGAAACTTTCATGAATTGCAATAATGTTTTATGTTGTTTCAATTGTGATTTTATTATTCAGACTTTCGTGAAAGTTTCATGATGCACGCGAAAATTTCTGGTTTTACAATATTTACAATTCAGAATAAAAGTACTGATGACCTTTATGAACTCGTTCCTAACATATTTTGGAGGAAGCAATGGGAAGCATGGGCGAGAGAAAAAGAGGGCAAGTTTTTAAGGCTTGTTCACATATGCGGCGGTTTAACGCGGGGTTATTTTAAGCATAATGCTGTTCACATTGCTGTATCTTATTATACATACAAGTACATGTAGATAAGTGAGCACGCTTAGGGGCATTTGTTGCATGCGGCTACTTTTTTCTTCTTCTTCACTTGCCACTCATTTACTCTTAAAAAAGAAACATCATATGTGAAAGGGCTTATGGGGGGTTACACGCTGGATATCTGGGTTATCCTGATACTTACATCTTGAGAGGAAGTTCTCCACATTCTTGCTTTTCCGTAGTGCTGGGATACCACAGTCTCGCGTTAAGGCACATATAGAATCCTGCATGTGGTCAAAGAAAAGAGAGAAAAGAAGTCAAAATCTAGAATTCACAAATATTACAGCGGGTAATAAAGTACAGTATATTGTGAAAGTTTCTAAAATGTTCATTTTAAAATTGTCAAGAAGTAAATGTACAGCAATTCTGTAATTTATTACAGTGAAACCTGTCTATAAAGACCACTCAAGGGAGACAAGAAAAGCAGTCTTCATGAGCAGGTGGTCTTGACATGTATGTACAGGTTCCTTTAATACACGTTTCAATGAGAAACACTTTTCAAGGGAAACAAAAATTGTGGTCTTTATAGACAGGTGGTCGCTAAAGCAGGTTTGACTGCAGGATACATGTATGTACACTGTAGATAAAACAAGTAAATACCTCGAAATCACTGGGATTCACTTGAGGACTCAGAATGTACATTCAAATTGCTATACACATTCATATTCACTTGTAAACATGTACTGCTACTAAACAGTTTATGCTCATTATTGGCTTTAATTTCTGTATATTTTGTGAGATTGCAGAATATAAACAACAAATAAATAACAATGAACATGACACAACAACAAAATCATAGAAAACAACATAATATCACACACATAAAATCTTTAAAATCATAAAATAAGAACAATCTGTTTTGATTATGAACAGGAGCAGTGAGAGGCGTCAAGGACTGAAGGGGAAATTCAATCCCAGTTATGGGGCACTTTAATAACCCCTTTACACTGCTTCACTGAGCTGCGCAATGCATCAACTTGTATTAATGATGTCCTGTCATGGTACAAATCGACTCATATCACAACAAGAGATCTCAATGCATTTGCTCCCTTCAACACTGTTAATTAATATGTCAATATTACGTCAAGGACTCCATGTCACTATCCTACTTTTAAATCTGTGGTTTGAGGCTCCTACCCTAGCTGTCAAAAACAAACGAAAAGAAAAACTAAAGAGACTGTGATTATTTATCAATCAGTTTGACACTGGAGTAGGGAAAGAGAGAAAGAAAGATTGCGATAAATGTAGGAGGGATCAGGCTTCCTGCGGTTTCAGAATATCATAACCTTGTGAACTTGCACACATGCTTTTATTTATTTAAATATTTTTTATTATAAGCTTACTGTTACAATTTAAAGATAAAGTGGAGTTCTGGGGAGCATTTCATCAAGTGTTTTGTCAGTGATTTTTACCGACAACTGTTATAAGCTACTGAAATCCTTGCATCTGATTGGCTGAGAGCAAATTTGTCGTTAAAAATCACTGACAAAACACTTGATGAAACGCTCCCCTGGTCATGAAATTACAATGTGAAAGGAACTGTCTCAAAGCAATTGGGAAGGGTGGATCATGTTAACATGAGAATTTGTATAAACTGTGAGGTTTTGGAATCATAAAAATGATAAGAAATCGACCAAATTTCGCAGAAAAGCACATGCACCGCACACAGAAATGGGTATATGGGACTGCACACACGTGTGGCTGAATGTTTGGCCCGAACACTACAGCTATTTCTCGTCATATTTTGAATATGAGGGCATTTGAAGAGGAATGCTTTTCAGGGAACATTTCTATCATGATGTTCCTCCCAACTGACAAAAAAGAAATGAGAAAGCTCACAAATTATTTTAGAAATTTCCCAGAACTCTGATATCTCTTTAATACATGTCACAAACCATGTACATTTGTTCACAATATTCGTTTTCAAATGAAGATGAACTGACTTCACAACACTGAGAAAATGCAGACATGACGGAATTTCCATGACCTTATTTTTAAACCGATTTATTTGTAGAGCGTGTAGGAATGTAATCGTTGTACATGTACATACATGTACATGTACCTTTTACATGTACATTTATAAAAATTCACAGATCATATTATAAAGTTGTGATCTTTTGCGAATTATTTTAATTCCAAATGCCATTTAAAACTGTACATCATGTGAAATAACTGTTTAGTTTTATGTAAATAGTCTAAGTAATTGTGAAATCAAATGATGTAAACAATAAGACAAATATATTCTTTCTAGTTGGTACATTACGTGACAATTAGGCCTACACATTCACATCATTCAAATAATTTTGGACATCTTGAAATATCATTAGGTATTCGGAATTTAAAAAAATAGCTTCTTTTCCAAATTTGAGAATTTACTGAATAAATTTGAACACACCCTAAAAAATACACCACAAAGACCCTTATCATCTTTGTTAAAAATTAAAAGTCACTACGAGAATGTAACCAACAAGAGTCAGTTACAATTAGTTACCAAAAACAAAAGTTGGTGGGGTATTCCACGAAGGAAAGCTTGGGCGATTACTCAGCGGCTTTCCTCGCAGAACAATTCAGCGCAGTGGCATGAGGAAGTTTTCACTACACATTCCCCAAACAAAACTCTATATTCTAGAAACCAGCTGGAAACCCACCCCAGCTGAGAAGGCTAGTTGCCTATCGAGTCTAAATCTTTTCTCAACAAAGTGTAGTTTGTGCACTTTTGCCAAGAACACCTTTCTTTTTATCATACATCTCAATAAACTTGAAGTTTGCTACTAATAGGTTAAAGTGATTACTAAGGATATTTCTGACTTTGAAATATAGCAATTTGTTATGACAGTACGACATGTAGGCCTATACGGGTATATGACAAAGAATGTGGTAATAAATGAAGAAATGGTGCCATGGTGCTTTGTTTTGTTCGGCATTCTTCTTCAATTGTTTACTTCTGCAGGTACATACATGTACTTAAAGAAGGTTTGATGGTAGCTTTTAATACACATACCGAACTAAAACGGAGGCCAATGACCACACAGGACTGCATATGTGTTTATGCTGAAAGTTTGGTTTTTGAGATCATTCAAATGTTTAGTCTTGCTTGAAACTTTCAAACTTTTTCCCATCATTTTTTAAATACGTTCACACAGAATTTAGTTTACTCATCGGGAAAGGTTTTTCTGTATCTTTTCCTTACAATTTATTGCATATCCCCTTAAAGTTGACAATGACAGCTACATGAAAATGTGTATGGTTATTAAAAGCAGAATGCCAACCGAAAGACACCATACAGGAGTTCTAAAAAGATCTCCCTCTGTTTGCAGTGCATGCAGTCTTGATGTGAGGCTAAGAGAAAGTTGGCAATGCATTCATAGGTGTGTCACTGTAAATACACACTCCATACCATCACTGTGTTGGAATGCACTTGTACAAGAAGTACCCTGTGTGGTTACATCAGGGTATGATCATGACCGAAGAAACGGTGACAAGAGCCTTGTCTTTGACACGCAGAGTACACTCTAGGTTAAGGTCAGGCTACAAAACAAACCAACTTCAAACAGATGTTTTCATGCACTTTAATTGAGAGATCTCTTTTGTTACTGCGATCTTGAAGAAAATGTCATTGTTCATGAACCAGCAATAACAAATTACTGGGGAGCAGTGAGCGGTTTAGCCCAGGAAAGTTGCAAAAGAGATCTGGTAAAAAAAAATCATAAAATACATACCAGTTGCTATGAGAACTACACTTTTACAATGTTCATCAAAACCAAAAAGGGCTCCTTTGTACCGAAAAGCATTTTTGTATACGATTAAAACCTTGTAAGCTGTAAAGAAATTATTCTGTGATGAAAAAAGAACCAAACAATAGACATGTTTATACAACAAAAATTGACTAACAGCCCTGTAGCACTGAAACTATTGTTTAAAATGTTGAAGACATACCTCGTCTGTGATCAATATAGGCCAACATGTACATAGGCTATCGCTACAGAAATTCTGTATGATTTACTTGATAAGTTACCCGTTAGTGATACATTACAACATAAAAAAAGGAAAATACAATGTACATGTACCAAATCTAATGGCCATCGTTTTTCAGGAAACTGACACTCTCCTCAATAAAGGCAATAACCTATCATCATCTACCCAGTTATTTTTGACAGAAACGTGCTGGATTCATCACAATTTGTCCCAGTCAATTTCACCGCATCTGGTTATGTCGATAATGGGACGATTGAGCGATGCCCGTTCCGTACGCCGAGCACAAGAAAACAAATATAGGAATTTTGTGACAGCTTTATTACGATTGCAGATGTCATGGATAGGGTGTGTTTTAGCTATCACGACTTTCCATTGATACTCCAGAGTCCAAATGGCATGATCGAGTTGTCTGATTTTAAAAGTGGGTTATTTAACAGCCCGACATGGTCATGAAAACAAACTTGTTTATCATTATTTATTACTTATAATTTAATTGGGATATATGCAGAGTGACCAGTAGCACATGTACATCTATCCCAGATTATATCAAGAAAATACATCCCAGGATGTTTTTTTCAAAATGCCCTGGGCCCCCGTTTCATAAAACTTTAATATCAATAACAAGTTACCATAACTGTTATAAGCTATAGGAATCCTTGAATCTGATTGGCAGAGAGCAAATTTGTCATAGAAATGGGGCAATTGTTATTGAAAACAAGTTTTATGAAACAGGGCCCAAATGTTGGTACAGAGGAAAGTGGAAAAATGAAAATTCGATTTGCATCATGCAAACAACTCTACAACCATACATCAAATAATGCAATATCTACATGTACATGTATGTAGGAGGCATGACGGCCCAGTGGTAGAGCTGTGCTCTCGTAACTGGGAAGTCCTGGGTTCAAAACCAAGTCGAAGCTCTATTGCCCTTTGGTATTAGCCATTAATCATCATTACCAAGTCCCTCAGATAGGACTTTAAAAGGATACGGCACCTGGCGGCCGTGGGGAAAGTCAGGATTGCGTAAGCCCCATTCACTCATACACAAAGTTTGTGCAGCAAACACGTCTGTCGGACTACTGGGATTACATTTAAGACTGCACGAAGCCGACCGAATCTTGCACGAGAGCTCGAGCTCGAGCTCAGGCGGAGCGTGCATGTTGCGCGGCGAACAGTCTGTCCGAAGTTTGCGTCCCGCGGGGCAACGACACGATTAGGTAACGATCAAGGTGCGCTCTCGTGGCATAAAACATCCACAATCTGTGGTTTAGTATCCCTTTAAAGCCATAGATCTCCCTTGTTGCCTACTTACAAGCATACATTTGCTTTCCTATCAGTCAGATAAAATAACCCAATATCATCATCATCATAATAATAGTAATAATAATAACTACAGGAGCAATTTCACAGGAATTCCTTGAGATTACATTACATCCGTACTCTTTCAGCTTGTTTTGCTTTAAATCACAATACACCTTCGACAATAATAATTTTGAAAGTGATAGTAATACATGTACATGCAGTGTACAGAAACAAATGAGAGTCAATACAGTATTTAAAAGGCCAGTTCTTGAAAAGGCCACCATTTCCCAGAATACGATAATAAATCTTCCTATTATGGATTATAAGATATCTTCCTGGTTGCTTACTTACATGTACAAGCATATAATTATTTGATTTCTTTAAAATAACCCAAGATAATAAATAATAATAAAACATGTAATAATAACAATAACAATAACAACAATAATAATAATGATAATAAGAAGAAGAAGAACAAATAATAATAACAACTACAGGAGCATTTTCACAACACAGAAATTCTGTGAGATGATATCAATGTAATCTTTCTTAATGCCTTGTTTTGCTTATCACAATATACTTTCGACAATAACAATAATTTTGAAAGTGATAGTAATATAATGTTTGCTTAAACACCTGCATCACATTTACACTTTGGGCAAGAATAATAATTATTATTCTAAATGCACAGAAACTAATGAGAAACAATATTTTAAATGGCCAGTTCTGGAAAGGGCCACCACTTCCCAGAATAAGATAATAAATGTTCCCACCCTGGATTATGATGTCTTTCTTTCAATCCATTGTGTGGTTTTTGTTTACCACATAATGACAATGCACTATGCATTGCCAAAGTACAGTGTACTTATTTTTCAGAAATGGTTTCTTTTAACTGTTGCTATAAACTTGTACATGTACAATTAAGTGAGCCTCTAAACATGTAATAAGAAACTTTCACTTTCAAACACTTTAAAAAAATCTCATTGCATACTGTATCAATAGATCACAATACTCGGCCATTAATCTCCATAAAGGTGAAATGTCATTGATATGGTATCGATAACAGAGAGAGCGAGAGAGAGAGAGAGAGAGAGCAAAACTCAAAGAGCACTTGAAAAGAAAGACACTAAAAGAGAAATATGTCGTGCAAGTAGTGATAAGTTTTATAATAAACAATCACACATAATCATTTCATATTTCTGTTCTCAAATGTCGAAATACGATCTTTGAATAAGTACGCTACGTGTGTACACAAAGACATTTCTTCATCTGGCGCATGCCGGAATTCACATCCAGATCTAATTTAATTTACACTACTCATTTGTTCAATATTCCACTTAAAAAAGGTAAAATTCACGGCATCTTATAACTGACTTGATAGAATCCTGCTAATCATCACCTAGAATCAAGGAAAAGTGATAAAAAGTTTGGAGGGCGTACCAAACCTTGGCCCTGTAAACATATACAAGCATAAGAGTTACAATGAATTCTATCTCCCTCATTCAATTGTACTTGTGATCTGTAAAAATCAATAGTAACTTTAATACGATCAACTTTCTGATACAAATCATTGGAAGATATAATCAATAGACCGCTTCGGTAATGTGTGCAAATTTTATACCTTTCAAACAAAGGTTGTTCTTGACAACCTGAAAGCTTGCCACGGCTTGCCAGACATAGCAACAAGTAATGTATGCAAACTGGATTCCAAGCATTGAGGCTCATTGATAAAAAGCAGGTTAATGGAATAGCTTGTCACTAGGTGCTCAGAGAATATATATGTGCATAAATTTGTATACATTTTTGCAGCAAAGAAACTTCAAAGGATTGCAAATATTTAGAGTCAGAACAACATGAAACCTTCGCAATCTCGACCACTTGAAGGATTAGCAAAAGTTTCATGCATGCTACAGTTTCTGGTTAGACAATATGATTTTAATAGTACTATTTTTAAAACAATTCCATGTAGATGATGTCAAGGCAGAGTGGAGATGAGAACAAGGAACTGACCCCATGGCTGTACTAATCGGAGCAATGCCTGTTGCTTACGTATTTTCTTAGGATCTTGGTTTCTGGGTGAAGACAAATACACAGTGCAGGGCTGAGGATACCCCTTGAGGCATGACTCATACAATACAAATAACCTTGCTACCAGACAAAATTGGTGTCTTTTCTCTTCCTGGAGGAATCATGACTTTCACCAAGTGTGGGGTGTACTTAGTATTCTATAATCTCGGGTAAAGGCTCAAAGAGATTCAGAATCTACCATACTTTATACAATGTACATGTACAATGTGTAGAACAATTGTCAACACATAAATGTCCAGAAAGGTTTTAACATACAATGTAATTCAAACAGTCATTCGGACACCAGGAACTTTACGAGGAGATGGGATTTGCAGAAGTTTCAGACGACAAAATAATCGAGAGATTGAATTGTGAAAGAAACTGTCTCAAAGCAATTGGGAAAGGTTCATTATATAGCATATACATGTATATACAAGAATTGGTACATGCTGTATTAAAGGTTTGTGAATCACCAAGATAATAAGAAATTGACTCAATCCTGCTGAGAGTCACATGCACTACACACAGAAATGTGTATATGGGACTAGACATAAATGTTGGGCCCAAACGTTTCAGCCGTTTCTTGTCATTTATTTTCAATGTGAGCGCATTTGAAGAGCAATCCTTCTCAGGGACCTTCTAATATGATAATCTTCCAAACTGTTACATATAAGAATGAGAAAGCTCACCAATTATTTGATACCTTTCACAGAACTCAAGCTTCCCTTTAAAGTCGAGAGAATAGAGATATATGTATCCTGCTCCATGAGGAATCTGAAGTGCATGCCAAGTTCAGCCTGGCTGCCTGGATGGCTGGCTGGCTGGCTGGCAGGCTGGCTGGCCGGGCTGGGAGGGAGCCTGCATTTAATTACCAACACTTGTCACCGATACCTCAAGCCTCTCTCATCAATCTTATCCCCCATCATGATCATTCTCATCTCGAAACTTCAGGGTCCCGTTTGCATTGCACTTTATGGATCCACGTTGTCTTTCTACAGTATACAGTGGAAACCCGTTATAAAGAGTTCCGATATAACAAGATTCCTGATATAACAAGGTCATTCTGCTGGTCCCAGGTCTTTATGTTCTTTGGTTTTTTTACCTTGATATAAAATAAATCCTGTTTTACTTGGAAACTCGGTAAAAAAGAGCTCTAATATATTTTTCCTGATATAACAAGCTACAGTGTACTTTACCTCTTTTGGTCCCAGGTCTTATGTTCTTTGGGGGGTTTTTTTACCCTGATATACATTAAGAAGATTCCTGACTGACAAGGTAATTTTCATGGGCAGGTCCTCATTATAGTGAGTTTCCATTGTACACATTGATAATACTACCATGTCCTTTAGTACAACTACAAGTACAGTAGGTTACAACACTGTGGGCTGCACCTTTTCAGCTTTCAGCTACATGCACACTTAGCTTCAGCATTGTACATGTATACACTTTCCCAACAATGGATGACTTCTAACATGGGTCGTTGGCTTGGTGGTGCCTATCATAATTTACACATTTACCATCAAGCCATGAGTTGAACCAATGCAGTACTTTTCAGCTCTGGGGCCCCTGTTTCATGAAACTTGTTATCAATAACAAGTTACAATAATTGTTATAAGCTACTGAAAAAACCTTGAAACTGATTGGCCGAGAGCAAATTTGTCATAGCAATGGGGCAGTTGTCATTGATAACAAGTTTTATGAAGCAAGGCCCTGTTAGCACTGAACTGTCAATGATGCATCATGTCTCTGTCATCAATGTTATCCCCCTATGATCATTCACATCCCAAAACATTCGGCCCTGTTTGCACTGCACTTCATCCACAGTGTCTATCTATCACATCAGTGTGTGTGATATTACCAAGCTTCAATGAGTCCTTTTGCCCAACAAGCCAGTTCGAAATTATGGTGCAAATGACCCCAAAATTACCTCAATTTAAAGCGCACGCGCATCTGTTTTGGTGGACGCGCTACTTGTCTAACAAGGAAAATCAAACCTGGGGAGCGTTTCATCAAGCGTTTTGTCAGTGATTTTTACCGACAACTGTTAGAAGCTACTGAAATCCTTGCATCTGATTAGCTGAGAGCAAATTTGTCGGTAAAAAGCACTGACAAAACGCTTGATGAAACACTCCCCTGTGCGCACATCGTGGTGCACACTATGAAAGCGTATATTATTAAAGGTAAAGGTCATTTGGACATGGTACAAATGACCTTTATCAGCACAAGGTCAAATTGTATTTTACAAACTTCGTGAGGACATACATGTAGGCCTAAAAATCTTTAAAAATTATCTATGTTGTACACAAAAAGCCTGAAATGTGGCCAAAAAAATAAAATGGATTGCTAAGGCCTGAATTCAGGTTTTTGTCTGAAAACTGGAAGGAAAAATCATTTATTAGTCAGGGATGCCACTTAGAATTGATAAAAATGTAGGAAAATCATCTACATGTAGAATGGGCCCTTCTGTACATAAAAAGTGGTTTTCTATGGCTAAAAATATGTTGAAAAAGTAGGAATTCCTACTTTTGTCTGAAAAGTACGTGGCATCCCCGATTAGTTTTGAAAAAAGATCAGATTCCAAGTAGTTGATGTAAATACTTTGATGACTTGTGCTCATCTAAAATCGCCTTGATGAGAATTATCAATTCGTTAAGTTATCCAGTAGGCCCGTAATGAAACAGATGTTTATTAGTGCTTGGACAACCTTCGGGCAAACCTTTGCACCGACCTAGATATAGAAAGATGCAAGCCATTTTTGCAGCATTTCCTTTTCAGCCATGGGTGAATGATATTCCTGTAATATTACAGTACAATTTCTACAATTGCTATCATCCATTATAAAGCACACAGCTAACTGCAATTGCGTGCTTTCAGGAAAATTGATTATACAGTACCCTTTATTTACACAGTACATACATGTAGGCCTACATGTGATTTTTCATTTCAACACACATGTGGTGTCTATATGAATCCTCAAGCGAATTTTTTTAGAAACAATTATCACATACTACTCTTTATTTACAAGTCATTTCCATTTCCACAAAACATGTGGTATTTACATTACTTTCATTGAACTAAGTTTGCAGACTCAACGACATGAACATTCTCCGACATCCTGGTTTAATACTTCAATGTATCATGTGGCATATGAATAGAACAGATGGCTGGACAACATGCATGCATGTCGTTCACAAATTGACAACTTTCCATTTCTTTCTCATTAACATGTGCATTGCACATTAACAAGCATACAGGTTAAAAAAATAGCACTTTAACAAGCCACAACATTGTTGGGTTAGCTCCATGACAGTACAATTTCTCAGACACTTTAATAGTGCATAATTCAGAGACTAAAATTGTGAAATTTGATTTGAATTCTAGAGCAAATTCCAGACTTCAGTTTGGAATACTTCAAAGCTGTTATTATATTGAGCCTTGAGATCCATAATAATGTTAAATAGAACTCTTTTGTGAATCTACAGTAGGCGAAGTGATACTTGTATTCTTGCGGTATTGAAAGGAAAACGCCCAAAACACAAGGTATTATTAATTGTGCGGAACATAATATCTTTCAAAAGAAATATACAAGCACTAATAATAAGCAATCTTTTTGTTCATACCAAAACCACGCCCAATGATGCAGCAGTTTTAACCATAATTGTGACTCAAATGAAAGTGAAATAATTTACATAAAGACAGAGAAATGGGAAAATATGAAAGTTGTATAGAAAGAGGAAGGAGGAGTGAAAATAATGAACGAGAGACACAAAATTGTACATGTACATGTAACTTGCACATGTATGTCGAAAGAACAGAGAATTATAAACATACAGAAAGATTAACATACATGTATACATGTACATGGAGCAGACAGAGAATCTGTGACAATATTATTAAAGGATGAAGATAACTTAGACTGGAGAGGGGTGGAAGAAGGAGATCATAACTCCACATTAATGCAAAGATAAATAATTGGGACGGGTGATATAAGGGAAGAGACATCTAAAAAGGATAGACTCACTGCTATAAACAAGGTAACAGACAGACAGACAGTTATACAGCTGTATCTAGATAAACAGTGACTGGGGAGAGAGGGGGAGGGAGAGAGGGGGAGAGCGAGATCATGTAGAGAGGTAGGGATACTAGTACATGTAGATGAGAGAGACAGTATAAAGACCTTGTAGACAACGTGAGATAAGGAATTATGAAAATACATACAGAGGGATAGGGAGAGAGAGAGAGAAAAAGAGAGAGAGACATGCAGATAAGGGAAGAGAGGGATAAGGAGAGTCTTAATGAGAGAGAGAGAGGGGGTAAAAGACTACGGACAGGGGAAAAGAAAGAGGAAAAAGATGGTGAAAGAGGGAGAAAGAGGGAGAGGGGAGAGGGAGAAAGAGGGAGAGGGAGTAAGAGGGAGAGGGAAGAGGGAGAAAGAGGGAGAGGGAAGAGGGAGAAAGAGGGAGAAAGAGAGAAAGAGGGAGAAAGAGGGAGAAAGAGGGAGAAAGAGGGAGAAAGAGGCAGAAAGAGGCAGAAAGAGGCAGAAAGAGGCAGAAAGAGGGAGAGAGGGAGTGAGAAAGAGAGAGGGGGGGAGGGGGGACAGAGCCAAGGAGGAGGAAGCACGGCCAAGTAAAACGATACAGGATGACGACGACAGAGAAAGAGGGAGAGTATGAGACAGACATTGAGATAGAGAGACCGACAGAGAAAGAAATAGAGAGAGAGTGGGAGGATAGAGACTTTAATGAGGTCATGCATTCTTGACGTGGTTTAAAAGTTCAAACACATCAATACACTTGAACCAAAGCAGCTTCGGTGATACAGTGTATGCGAACAGATCAAGTAGATCTCTTTGTCACCGTCATAGTCTGTACTTCCCACAAGAAATGCTCATTAAGAATATGAACCCTGGACAATTTTTCATCACAATGCATGAAAATGACAATGAAATCAGGATCGAATAGGAATACTATTGGCCCAAACAATAACAATAAACATTCTTACAGCCGCTCCTTGCCCATATCCCAGGCTCCCTGTCTTATGTACCTACGAAGACCGCACAACAAAAGATTACACTTTCAAACCGGCTGTAAGTTATTAAAACGGCATGTTGAATCTCCCAGATCTCAAAACATCTCGTCCAGAGGAATTCACATGAAAACATCTTTCCATAAATACATATATCTACAGCCCGTCATAACATGCAGCATTTATGTACTTAACCACAGATGGATGAAGGAATTAATGAAATTTTACAATACAAAAATTATAGCAATTCAGATGAACAATCCAATCCAATGCTCCAAACCAACTTTTGGTGTTTTTTTTTTTTTTTTTTTTTTTTTTGAGGGGGATGGGGGAGGGTGGGTTAGAATTGGGGGGCTCCTGAGTACTGAGTACCCAGCCCTGGGGAATATACAAGTATATTTTGAACCAGATTATAAAATAGAATACTGTTATATTCATTATCCCTGATGAATTCAAAACATAAGTTAAGTTATAAATAAAACAAGATTAGCAATTAGCTATCCCTTTAAAAGTAAAGCAGGTTTCTAGTTGTCCACCAGTTTTCAAGATCGTCTGATCAGCTTCCAGTAGCCGAGCATCAGTAATGGACACTTAACCTTCCCACAATCCTATTAAGACTTCCTTCCATGCATAAAGATCCATACAGGGAGAAAACATCCCACACATGTAAATAGGCCATATATCTAATTGGGTAAAGGAATTGTCAATTACAGTAGGAATACCAAGCTAATACGAACATTTACCTTAATAGCACATCCCATTCCCATTAAACAATATACACATGTATGTAATTATGCATATTTACATGTATGTGATTAATGTATTATAGTGACAACTACGGGCAAGCCGTGCTCAATGTCATACACGGTTCTTACCAGAAAATCCAGTCTCCCTGGAGAGCGTTTCATCAAGCGTTTTATCAAGCGTTTTGTCAGTGATTTTTACAGACAACTGTTATAAGCTACAGAAATCCTTGCATCTGATTGGCTGAGAGCAAATTTGTCAGTAAAAATCACTGACAAAATACTTGATGAAACACTCCCCTGATCTTACATGTACATGAATCCCAAATTTGTCCTACCTGTGTCTTTACAGAACTTGACTGTGTGTCCATATTGATATCATTAATTTTAGAAACATTTGTGGGAAATCATGGATTTAATACTGGTATTATATATACATGTACATGTATACACTACTATTAATAAGTTCACACTGGGGCTTTATGTTGAATCATAGAAAATTACCTATATGTAAAATCCATCAACAGTTGTATCATAAAATCAATTTTATGGAAGTAGTTATTATGATTTTCTTGAAAATCTGCCAAATATGAAATCTATCATCAAGAATCACATTTATACCACTTAAGTTTACATCATCAAGTAGCTGATTTGAAAGTACACCTTTATACATATTATTTCAAAGCACAGTGGTTGCCAAAATTGCATGAATACTTGTGTGTGTGTGTGTGTGTGTGTGTGTGCGTCTGTTTAGCAGTATGTCCGAGGACATTTTCGGACAGAGAACAAAAAAAAAATCATGACAACAATGGTCCTCGGAAGCCGGACAATAGTCCTCGAACGTCGAACAATGAATTTGTGCTTTATTCCGTCGACTGTCCGAGGACGAGGAACAATAGAGGAACAATACCTGTCCTCGGAAGTAAAGCCATGTAAACGTGTATGTGTGTGTGTGTGTGTGTGTGTGTGTGTGTGTGTGTGCGTTTGTCTAGCATTATGTCCGAGGATATTTTCGGACAGAGAACAAAAAAAAAATCATGACAACAATGGTCCTCGGAAGCCGGACAATAGTCCTCGAACGTCGAACAATGAATTTATGCCTTATTCCGTCGACTGTCCGAGGACGAGTAACAATAGAGGAACAATAGTTGTCCTCGGAAGTAAAGCCATGTAAACGTGTGTGCGTGTGTGTGTGTGTGTGTGTGTGCCTCGATTGAGGTGTTTATTGCATTCAGTATTTAAAAAAACAAAAACTTCCTACATGCGTATGAAGTAGTCAAGTTATGTTCATGCAATGAGTTTTTCAAAAACACCTTCCAAACTTGGAAGCAAGCCCGGCTCCTTGTCGTTCACCACGGCAGTCGGATCTATTTATACTCCACAGACACACTAGCTACGCTGAAAGTCCCCATCCCATAACGGAAGCAATATTGATTCCCCTGTGCCCTTACCCCTCCCAGTGCGACACTTGCAGCGAAAATTAAACTTCCTCCCATTTACACGATTCTGTATCCTCCAATATCCCCCGTTGTAAAAATAGGACCTCCTAGTACTCTACCACGATCCCTGCCCTTGAAAAAGTTTTGTTTACATTCCAATACAAAAATACAGTGTGCAATATTGCTTTAAATCTTAAAATGCAATAATTTTTTTCTTTAAAAGTTATCTAATTTCTGATAGCAAAATAACAAAAAATTATAAATCTGGAATATGTTACCTTTTTCATTTATATCATATTTACACTGTACACTATATAATTATGTGGGCTACTGGCTACAAATTTATCTTCAGAGGCTAGGCACATCAATTTTAAATACATGTAGTTCTAGTCAGTTTGATTTTGACTTGACAAGCCATTAATCATTGGGCTTTAAAGGATTTTTAAACATTCTTACAAATTCATGTACATTTAATAAATGTAGGATAAAAGTTGGAAAACTTGGTTTTACAGTTGAAGAGTTGAATTTTTAACATTTTACATCACTCAAATCTCTACTGTAGCAGTAAAGATCCAGGAATGTTCTCTTGTAAACATGAGCTATTTTTAAATACTGTACGTGTACATGTATAAGGGGAAAAAAAATCACTTGTGGTGTTGAATTTTTTCTACATTTTTTATATTCAACACTCATTTTTCTATTGTGCGGTGAATATTCGGGGCTGTTCTATATAAAATACAATTGGCTTTTTTTAAAATTAAATAATCAACTGCAAAGTAGTTTTTTTAATAATGTTATATCACTCAATTCTATACTACAGTACTTAGATCCAGGGCTGTTCTATGGAAATAAGTCCTCTTTTATTAAAGTGGGCTACTTTTAAGCAAAGCTCTAGATCAATGAGGAAGAAGGGCATGGGAAATTGTTCAATTATGTCATGCTTGAGCAGTGTTTTTATATGAAAGGGTATGCAGATAATCAAGACACTGTACATAAAAGGATGTTGGTATCATTGTCTTCACTAGTTTGTCGAAAAAGTTGAGAAATTGCCAATTTTGATAAAAACAATGATTTTGAACCTATCAATGTGTTGCCAATTTAAGGATTTTAAAGCTTATTCTCGTTCTTAAAATTCCTGGCATCAAACGCAGTATAGTCATGCAACAAAAATGGACATAGTGTGTGCAGAAATTTTTACTCTTTCTACTCATGCATATATGTGGTATATTTTTAGAGCTCTATTGAGCCAAACAACAAAATGTGGTCAATTGTCTTGAAAGGGTTAAAGAAGTCAACAAAATCAACCTTGTCAAAAGCCTTTAAGGGTAGGAGGTTAATACACAGACATGCATTTGCTTACGATTTTAAATGTGTGTTTTGATTTACTTTAATAAAAGAGAAGGTTGAGTTCTGGGAAAGGTGAAAAATAATTTGTGAGCTTTCTCATTCTTTTGAAGTCAGTGTGGAAGAACATCACAATAGAAATTTTCTCTGAAACGGATGGTTCTTCAAATGTCCTCATATTCAAAGTAAGACGAGTAATAGCAGAAGCGTTTGGGCCGAACATTCATGCCACGTGTGTGCAGTCCCATATCTGTGTGCAGTGCATGCGCTTTTCAGCGAGATTGGGTCAATTTTTTATCATTTTGATGATTCAAAAACCTCACAGTATAAACCAGTTCTTATGTAGACATGATCAACCTTTCCCAATTTAATTTTGAGACAGTTTATTTCACAATGTAATCGCATGACCAGAACTCGGCTTCATCTTTAAGTATTATTATGAAATATGGATGTGCATATCTTTCGAGCAAACCTATAGTATTATGTGCGTGAAAGCAAGGAGTAACTCCTTATATCTATCTGAGGGGGCATGTCATGCCCGAGTATGAACATGTGAATACCAGTAGCAACTGTACAATTCCGGTAGACTACATGTACATAGTCTAGCATTGAAAAAAATATACCCTGACTGCCCATGTCAAATGTTAGCAGGATTTAGTACTCAAGTTCAGCCTTCAGAGGCCATTTGAGGAGTTTGAGCAACATGCACACATGGCACCAGATGTCTTAATTCTGTGGTTTATAATGAATGACATATCTATTGTATGTTAAGCATGGTAAACCAACTACATGGAGGCCCACATGTACAGTTTTATGTAAGGTTGATAAGCTAGAGGCAACATCGTCTGGCTACATGTTCATATGTGATTCTTTTGGAAAGTTTCTCTAGGTGCGACTGCAAGGTGCCCTATTCTTTTTCTTTAGACCCCTGTTACACAAACAGTACCTCTGAAGGTGGACTGAGGCCACCTCCAGAGGTGGCTCGAAGTACATGTATGTGTAACATCAACTTTTTTTAAAAGCCGGACTGAGGCCGCCTCCATCCCTGTCCACCTCTGGATGTGGTTTGAAGCCGGCCTCGAGCCGGACTCAGTCCCGCAATTAGTAGGTGTAACACCAAAGTGGACTCGGCGCCGGCTTATACATGTAAGCGGAAGTTACATAACCCGTAAGAGCTGTGCATGCGCGGACCGTTCGCGATGTCGATGAGATAGTACAGCACCTGCAGTGTGAGTGTGTGAGTGTGTGCGAACCGCGCACAAATTTTTACATGGAGTGCGCCCCAACGTCAGCTTGTGAAAAGGCGACGTGAAGCCGGCCTGTGTGTAGACACAAAATTGCGGGCCCGAGATATGTGTTACAGGGGTTTTAATGATCTCGAGGCGGCTTCAAATTGCAGGTGTAAAGCCTTTGAGAGCCGACGCATGTGTAACAGGGGTCTTAGATTCATCTGCACATCAAGCCACTGTTGAGGATGGTAGGATGCTACTGATGCCTATAAAGACAGCACCACCCAACCGCTCTGACCTCAAGACAACACCCATTTTTCAACAATGAACTAATAGAATCAACTCGTCATCAGGCAATTGAGACATCAGCGTTTGCCTCAGGCCTTCAACATCAGGCAAGGGCCCCTGAAGTTGGAGGTCGGGTTTCGGAGGGAACCTATGGGATGATGAGCGGAGGGCATACTGTGAGCGATCAGCCAAGCGCAGCTGGATGCCTTTCTCTTGACCAGAGTGCATGATCACTGCAGAAAGTATGTCGTAGCGGTAGCATGAGAAAGTAAATCATAAATCATCTTTATTGAAATAGAAAGATACAAGGGAGGGTGAATCAAGTTCTATTTATAAGATATGAATGCAACCTCTCCACCCAATGTAGCCTCTGACTAAGTTGTTTCCATAAACATTTACAAACTAATCTAAATTTCCACTTTCATAACTGTTCATGAAGAATTATTTGGGGGGGGGGGGGTAAACATATGTCCAGTAATCTACTTAGGGCACAGTAAGATGATTTTTTTTTTTTTTTAATTAAAAAAAAAGAAGAAATATTTGGGAGAGGTGCTCAAAAGGCACTACACTGAGTTACATCATTACATGTACTAATTTGCATGTGATCGACAAGGCCTTAATTTTTTTTTTTAATTATAACTTTCTTATCCTTATTTTGGATTTTGCTCATACTTCCACCTGATCTGCTTAACTTCCATTTTTCTGACATTGTTCAAACAAACTTGATGACAGGGTGGACTTTCTCTTCAAATATTCCATGTGTGCACACAAAATGAGATCTATATGAAGTGCAATTCAAGTCTAACTTCTTTTTTTTTACAAGTGTGAATGGGCCTATTGACATGAGCATGGAGACAGTCGGATGATCTTCACATATTAAAGTCCATAACTTCAGTTAATGATACCATAAATTGGGGAGGACAGCACCAATCTGAGCATGTGCTCTCGGTTGTAATGTAAGCCTACATGTACTATGTACTTTTGTTTTCTTTTAAAAATCTTATTTGCCTGAAATTAATCTTATTCTCTCTTTAGTTAACTTTACTTCTCTCTCTCTGTTTCTCTTATATCTTTCTCTCTTTCATTTCTTTCTCTTTCTCTTTTTTTTCTCTCTCTCTCATTTGCTCCATCACTACAATTTTTCTCTCAAGCACATCTCAATTTCTTCCCCTTTCCCCTTTCTCTCTTGATAGTTCCAGCTCTCTCTCTCTCTCTCTCTCTCTCTTCCTCTTCTTTCTCTCTATCTCACCCTCCATAATGTTCAGCAGTCAATTCCCTGTGCAACTATAATTGCGATTAATGTGGAGGCATGGCATGAAAAATTCTGCTCAGAGGAGCAGAAAATTGACAAAATTGGATTCGGCAGATCGATATGGGGGTCCCCATCTGCCGAACGTAATCATAAGAACCAAGAAATAAAATCCTGAAACCAGGGGAACAGTTTACACCACTTGCCTACATCCTAGGAGGGTAGGCAATAACCCAATGACACAATTTTGCATGGTATTTTAATTCTGAAGCGTGGAATGAATCCTGGCATTAGCACCATTTTTAAAACGCTTGCTCAGAGTCAATAGGGACAGCCAATTATGTGAAGGGATTTAGTTCCACACCCACGGAAGCCTATACATGTAGCTCTCATATTCAATGCTAATTTAATGAAATGATAAGGCCATTGCATCTGTTGGAGAGTTAATAATGATAACAACGTTAAACTGTTCTTGTAGCGCACACCACATTATGCACTATTCATGTACGTCCCAATGTGTTTCCTCAGAGATGTTGATATTACTAGACAGTAGCTTTAGCTAGTTAGTATTAATTAGGCCTACAGTTAAAGAATGGTGGCACAGTAGAAACACAGGTTTACAGACCTCACTAAATTCTATGCACATGTGCGTATGCCTACATTGTGAACAGGGTCATTTTCAAAATACTGTTAGAAACAAGAGGCCCCTGCTTCAAATGAAATTCTTTTCAATTCGAGGGTTATTCAGAAATATGTACTTCAGTCCCGTCAACTTCCTTTTGACTCCTGTTCACGTACACTATAAAACCAGAAACGACCTCGATTTTGCACAAGAAACTTTCGTGATTTGCAAAAATTTAGTGTTATAATATGTCATTTATGATTCAATGAGCTTGCGGCATGAAACTTTCATGAATCTGAACCACACACAAAATTTGCGAACAATAAATGTGCGCAAAGTTTCCGGTTTTACAATACTGCTTACATGTAGTTACATGTGTACATTTTGGCACAAGGTTTCCAACATGCATGCACATCCAACACTAATTGATGCCCGGTGCACAATGGGCCCCCCAATTTCAACTCAGAACCCCCAAATTTTCAAAATTTAAACACAGCATCCATATATGTATACATTGTACTGCTCCTAAAAATTTCATTCCAAACTCACGAGTGAAAAAAAAAGTTACTATTACATGTAACTGTGGAGCCCTGCTATGCTAATGCTATACCAGTTCACTGGAAGCGTTTTACTTTCAATTGCTTCACGAAGGTCAGTTAAGAACTTTAGAGGAGAAACAACTAGATCACAGCAGCACAAAAATGTTATGACGTGCACATTGAAGCCCTGAGCCTATCATTGATCAACAACAACTTGGCATCAATTGGCCTTGCTTGTCAGAGGTCACTTTATATCTCTGCTCAATTATGTAATAATCACATTCTGTACACTACAATTAACTTCAGATCCTATACTGCTAGACTTATAGCATTCACAAGGACTTCACACAACATAAAAGGGATACGCCACCGGGCGGCCGTGGGGAAAGTCAGGATTGCGTAAGCCCCACGAGAACTCGAGCTCAGGCGGAGCGTGCATGTTTGTGCGGCGACCAGTCTATCCGAGGTTTGCGCCCCGCGGGGCAATGGCATGATCAGGTAACGATCACGGTGCCCTCTCGCGGCATTAAAACGTCCACAATCTGCGGTTGAGTATCCCTTTAAAACAGTCAATGTAACATGGCGCTGTTTTACCAGTTTGATGCCACTTTAAGATCTTCTACTAGTCTGAATGCCATGGGAAGTAGGACCGCACCTGCATACTTTGTGCATTGTATCTGAATTCGCAGCGCAGGTGCTGTACAGAGTGCATTATTTCCTCATACTTAGGGGTAAGAAGCTCTGCAAGTGCAACTTGATGAGTTATCAAGGACATTTGTTGACCAAAGTCATTAATTCCCAGGCATTGGTAATCCACAGAAATAAAAACAGAAATTAGTCAGAATGTTTACAAAGTTGTTTTTTTTTTGGGGGGGGGGGGGGGGGCCTGGGGGACGATATTGTATGCACAACATATTTGCTGTGAGCTGTGCAGTAGGCATTCATTTACAAGTGAATCTTCATTGGTAAATTGGTAAATGTGATTAAAGAGGTTGAGTTCTGGGAAAGGTGAATAATAATTTGTGAGCTCTCTCATTCTTTTTTATGTCAGTTTGGAAGAACATCATAGTAGAAGTGTCCCCTGAAAATGACTGCTTATTAAATTCCCTCATATTAGAAATATGACAAGAAAAAGCAGAAGTAATCGGCCAAACAAGAACATTGCCACATGTGTGCGCAGTCCCATATACCAATTTCTGTGTCCAGTGCATGTGCTTTTCAGCAGGATTGGATCAATTTCTTATTATTTTGATGATTCCAAAACCTCACTTTATACACTGATTCTTATGTAGACATGATCAATCTTTCCCAATTGCTTTGAGACATTTTCTTTCACACCGTAAACGCATGACCAGAATTCAACTTTATCTTTAAACAGTGAAGTGCATTTGTTAGGTCTGATTGCCATCTCTCATGTAGCACTTTTCTCAATGTCATCTAGAAAACTAAGGAGTCTTAACTAAGGAGTCTTGAAAACTAAGAGCGATCTTATGGTTTTGGCGATAACTATGACCTGCAGGGGGTTCATTCAAAATGATATTCCAAGCAGACACAATTAACATTGTTCTGCTTGTTCGGCTTGTAGTTTAGAACCTCGAGCAGGCATTGATTGCATCAGTACCATCTAAACCTGCATCATTGTTGGTGATTTGTTAATCAAAATTTCAGGATATTGCTTACTTTAATTTTAAACCTACGATGGTGCCGTGCGAACATAACTATTGAGGAGGATAGCAGAATAATTCGGTTGAGAAGATTTCATGCCTTGTAAACCCCACCTGCTCTAAGATACACCTCTGGGTATGGACGATGACACAAGGAGTGATTGAGAGAAAGGTGAAGGTGGGACGAGGAAGAATAAAATCGAGATGGAAGAGCGAGAGCCTAAGATTTATATGCATGTACATGTAAAGATGATGGCAGGGAGAGTGATAGAGAGAACGTGTAAAGTGGGATGAGGAAGAATAAGATCGAGATGGAAGTGAGAGACTGAGAGATAGAGGGACTAGAAGAACTTGGGGTTAGGAGGATTGAGACGAATAGAAGACAGAGAAATGCTGAAGATTTTAGGAGGTAAAATGGTAAGAAAAATGGGATGGATCAACAAAATATGGATAGAGAGAAAAATATAGAGAAAGTAAACCCAGAAATGAGACACAGAGATATAGGCCTAAATGTAGGCCTTCATATATATGTATCATGTTCTATAAAAGCAGTACTTCTCATTCATCAAGAGGACTTGAGCATTCAAGGGTGAGACATTGAGAGAGGAGACAGAAATGTATAGACAGAGGATACAGATTGAGACGGAGGGAGAAATAAACAATATGCCAGCAGGTGAAGATAAAGTTAGATCCATGTATAAAGGGCAAGAGAGGCAGAGAGATACATGTACATGCAGGCCTACACAGACAGCTGGACAGACAGGGAAGACAGAGATACGACGATACCAAGTCAGTTATGCCTGCGTCAAATATCCAACGATCTCCGGCCGAATTTGTAGATCGCCACAAAGCCGCCGAATTTCAAATCCCACCCGGGAGTCGAGGGTATTTTTCGCTTGAAATCTACCGTCACATATTGGACGGGGCTCGGGCGGAGCCCTTTGAACACTAGTGATCAGAAGTCGCCCGGCGCCCGTCAGTAACAAACAGGAGTCCAACGAAGCCTGCTTGTCATAAGGGCGGACGCCGTCCGAGTTTCGGTCGATGATCACCAGTTCTGTCCGTGCCCGCCAGACACCCGGTCGATGATCACCAGTTCTGTCGGTGCCCGGCCAAAACCCAGGAGATGCCAGGGCAAGTTCTGCCCAACGTCCTGTCTAGCGTCCTCCGACGCCTCAGCGCCTAGAAAATATCGTCTGTTTGGAGCCAGAACGGCGTTGATTCTATATTAAAGTACTGTATATGAGTATACCCAAGGGGCAAAATTCCTGAGTTGACAGGAGGAGCCTGTAGAAGCAGCCCGACGCAGACCCGACACAAGCACGGAGCGCGCTCGCAGCACACCCGATTTTCTAGAAGTCTGGTGGGATATGGAAGAGGGTCGTTTTATTATCATAGGGAGCCCGTGAGGCGGCCACGCAACTCTGCGAACTCCAGTCTGAATTTTAATGCCAAAAAATGGTCTACAATCGTCCGATTGGCGGCTGAATATCGATCAAATGTTTTCCGTTTTCCGATGCCCGAGCGCTCTCTGGGCGACCTGTTTATGAGCTCTTTGGAAAATCACTGAATTGCGAGGTTTCAAGGAGGGGGAGGGGGGAGGATGCATAAAAACTAAATTATAATTCCTGTAAGCTTGTAAACATGTTCAATGATCCATCTTAAAATCTCCAACAATCACTGCCCAAACCCTTCCCCATTTCTAAATGGCTGCAATTAGCATCTAACAACCTACACATATCAAAGCCCTTTATTAGATCATATCCTCAAGAAGTGTAATAGACCCTGAGTCCGGGCTTAAGTCATCAGGGGTGATTAATGTGGTGGGAGCTTGTTGTGAGTGCATGCCTAACATTCTGCAGGTCTTTGGCGAGATAACGAAGTGAGACAGATCTATAGGCCTCTGTGCATAATCTCCGCTGCTGATGAGCTACATAGGACACGGGAGATGGTGTTACTTTACTGATGGGATGATAAGCATAGAGAAGAAATACAAACTATGCAGGAGTTGTGATTGATTGGGATCTGGGAAGCTCTGGGAAGCTCTGAAAAGATCTATGGCAAAATACTAAAATTGCCCACGAGAAAATGATGAATCTCATTTTCTCTACAGACTTTCTGCAAGAACTCAGCAGATAAAAAATAATAATTGTAATAAAATAAAAATTAAAAATTTAATTGAAAATGTCAGGAATCACAAATTCACAAGTGCACTTCGCAGCTTCTCAGACCCAGGGGTACATGTAATCAAAGTACACCAAAACTACATTATGGAATTTAGAATCCCACTTGCCTACTCCCGTTAAATATGAAACAATATTTTTGTAATACCTAGATGTGTTATCCATAGTTCATTCATATAAATTTACATAACACCTCGATGCACATGACCTTGAAAAAAAGACAGAAAAAATGTCAGTACCCAGGCCACCAGCCGAGTGCAATAGTGTATAGGGTATGCATGAATGGCTCTGAGAAAAATGGTTCAGTTGGAAGCCTACAATGTAATTGATGCTTTATATGTACTGTACATGTATGTAGGTCTAATAGTGCATAGTATTTCCTGTTTCTGTAGTTACAGTACAGGAGATTGACAAATACTGTCCTTTGCTAGACCTCACTCGACCTCACTCATAGCACTAAGCCTAAAAAGACAAGATTTCCAAAACAAGGTAAACTTTGAGTTTAGGCAGAAAATTATGAATGAAAATAGGCCTACACCTGAGGAGTACATGTATGCTCAAATAACTCTAAATTGGTTAACAATTTTTAGCCATTACAAAACACATGATTTACCAAAACAATTATGTGGTAAATGGCTACCTAACCACGCTAACCATTGTGGAGTATATTGTGGTGCCTAAGTCATAAATATCGATTAAACTTTATCATAAATAAAGGAGCAGAAATAATGCCATTGAATACATGTACATGTACATTTACATTTGTATCACAAATACTTGCAATGTACATGTTGGCCTAGTGACCTTGTGAATTAGTCCTACATTCCTACTATGATTTTGATATTTATTTAGTTAATTAGCAATGATTAGTGAAAAAAAGAACATTTCCTTCTCCCATTCACCTCTTTTTCAGTAAAACACATCAAACAAATCAACTGGTATGACAATTATGTATTCCTCCACAATATGCGCATTTATAAACATGCCGCACACAAACAATGACAAGTCTGTGAGTGTGTTATGGCTGCATATTTCTTGCATGACAGAGCGGGTTTACTTCTCTCTTTCTCTCTCTCTCTCTCTCTCTCTCTCTCTCTTTCACTCTCTATCATATTTTTGCAGGTAGTATACATACTGGTTTGTTTAGAATTACATGTACACTGCATACATGTATATCCTTTGCAGACAATTCATTCCCAAGCATACTATACATGTATGGATGCCTACTTGTACATACATGTGTATGTATTATGTACATGTAGGCCGTACTCTGTAATGTTGCCTATAGGCCTACATTGTACCTTTAAATAAAATGTAGAAATAAGTAACATTGTACATGTACATTGTTGTTCAGTATGGTGTACGCAGCATGTAGTCTTACATGTGCAATAGCAATGACAACGACAAATGTACATTTACACTTGACAAGCCAATTGATTAAAGGCATTGAGTAACTTTGTCGGAGATCAGAAAAAAAAAAATCTGAATTAGCTCATGCTGCAATGATAATTAGAAACCTTTAGGTCAGTCGGGAATCGTATGACTTTTACAGGTCAATTGCTGATTTCATTATCAAGATATTTAAGATTTAAAATCGAAATTTTATAAGCGTATGGCATGACGCTTATAACTTGTGACGGTCGGCCTACCTCCCTCTTTCGGCAAATGCACAGCGTAACGTCTATTTACATTGGCCTGCCGCTGTGGGGTGTAATGCTGACAGGGCTTGCAATACCAAGGATTGATAACTCGGCAATACTATCGCGCGCGAGAGAAAGCTTGAGCGCTGGAGCTCATCCCGTGGGCCGGCAAGGGCCTAGCCTAGCCTGTCGATCGCCTGGCCTGGCCGGCGGGCGGTCGCTGGGGTAGTCGCGACATCGTGTGTGAGGAGAATTACCAAATTTTGATTATTGCGTGGTAATCCTACATACATAAATAACAAATGTTTTTGCCCGACAAGAAAGAAAGAGAAAGAGGAAACAAATGAAAAGGCATTTAAAAGGGGGAAGGGGAGGTCGCACATTTTGAAACATGGACGAAACAACAATCCATACGATCAGCTCTATACTAGAGACGTACTAGACGTTGTGTAAGGGATCGGGAAGGAGGGGCTGGCCGGAGCTCGGAGGGAGAGAAAATGAGAGAGATCGGAGTGGAGGAAATACAGCCCTGTCGTCATTCACAATTATTGCCGTACGAGGCAGGGGCTGGTTTCAGAGCCCGCCACCGCGCGCGGAGTACGAATGCCCGCAGGTCCAATAAATTTATTTCTCGCTCTCGAGGAAATGGAATCATTCATGTCGACAATGTTTAGCAAAATAAAGGAGGCGTCCCCCAGGAGCGAAAATATCCCCTTACGCCCATGTCACATTTTCCAAACTAATTTCGGTTACTATAACTAGTCGTCAAGATATACATTGTACTGATAAGCGGTTGGATGCTTAGACAAATTTCCAATATTACAATCGGAGGATAGAGAGAAAAGTGGGGAAAAGCCCTTTTTGTATCTTCAGAACAGCAGGATCATGCGATCGACTGAAGACTGATGAAACAATGAACACATAAGATTTTATTTTGTCTCCTTGGACGGGGAATTGATTAGGAAGATGTAATACTTGTCATAAGAGTGTGGCATCCCCCTGGCCCCCCTCCCCCTCACGTCAGTGATTTTTGTTTGGGGGTTTCTTTCTTTTTTCTTCTAATATTTGTAATATTGGGCTATAGCCTAACATTCTGGAAGCTTGATTATTGATAATATCCAAGTCATATCTGAAAAGTGAGAAAATTTTCATTACGAAGAAGGTAGGCCTACCCATGCACTTATTGAGGGGAGGGGGTGTCCAAACACCCCCTTTGACAAAAGGGGCATTTTTAGGTGGTCGAACACCCCCTTTTTGTGTTATTGTAAGTCGGCACACACCTTTTTGATGTTAAAAACGGCGCCTTAGAATTCCTGTTTAACTTTTTTTTAACACTTATTGGATAATTTGAGTGAAAGTAACCCCCAAATAATGTTACTTTTTGTTCTTTTTGTTTGGCTTATCAGATTTTTTGGAGTAAAAAGACCCCCAAAATACTGATATATACACCCACCCCTCCCCCTTTTAACAAATCCTGGGTACGCCACTTGGCCTACTAATATTTCAAAATTCACTTTGGGATTGTGTTCACTCTTCACTATTCTCCCCTCTCTCTCAATTTCTCCATCACTGCATTCTCCCTCATCCTCTTCTCATGATTTGTTTCTTCATCCTTTCCTTCCTTTCTCTCAATGGCTTGTTTTTACCGTTTTTTTTTTGCACCTCTCCATTTTCTCCTTCTCTCTTATTCCCTCTCCTTTCTGACCCTTCACAAGAAAAGGAAGTTCAAATTAAAGGAAAAAGTTCATTTTTTGCTTCAATAAGGGTATATTCAAATTACAATACAACATAAATTACAGGCTAACTGGTTCGGACCATTATGTGGCTCTATATGGTTGGTAAGGGCAGGGATTTTTCAAGAAGGATATTATCAGAGGCAAAGGATGTGTCAACATTTTAAATAATATATCTGGACATAATATTTCTTGACATCAACACATGCTGAAGAAAACACGCAAGTTGTCTTTAACAGTTTTCCTAAAGATTCAGGAAAGGGGGGGGGGGGGGGGGGGAGGGGGCACAAGTTACACCCACTCATCCTATTACCGCCATCACACCACCAAATCGACCAGTTCTTTGCCATTCAGGGTAATTTTGTTCTGGGTCTTGTGTCGGTCTTATTAGTGTGATTGAGGTATTAGGAAGATGGACAAGGAAAAAAGCCATCAATTGATAAATGTAAAAAAAAAAAGGGCAAATTTCATTTTCTCTACATGTACAGGAATTCATTGCTACTGAATTGCCATTCACAATAATAAAATTCCATTTCTACTATATATGTAACCAAATTTCAAAAGAGTCACAGCAAAACTGAATTAAGTAAAAAGCACATTTCGATGGAGAACAATAAAAGTCCAGGCTGGTCCACTCTTTGATAACGTCTTCCCATCTTTTCTTCTGTCTTCCTCTTTTTCTTCCACCTTTCACTATAATAATAATAATAATAATAATAATACATTGCATTTATAATGCGCTTAATACAAATGTTTCTAAGCGCCGAAGTATTATTACCCCGGCAGTAGCTAGGCTACCGAATTCGGTGCTCACAGCATTTCAAGGAATAAATTCCTACCGGGTACCCATTTTCTACACCTGGGTAGAGAGTGGCAAATGTAGATTAATGTCTTGCCAAAGGACATTAGTGCCGCGGCAGGACTCGAACCGCAAACCATGAGATCCAGTCCGGTGACGTATCCACTAGACCACGACACCTCTACTATGCCTTGCAGGATGGTTTTTGCAAGACCCGAAGAACATGAAGCATGCCAAATCAGTTTTGCGCTTTTTCACGGTCGTGAGGAGTTCTTTGTATGGCGCAGATGATGGTGCGGACCGTCTCGTTGGTTATGTTGTCTTTATGCAAGATGCCTAGTATTTGAATTCGCCTCTGGAGGTCTGCTGTGAGGGTCCAGGAGTCCCAGGCAAACAGGTAGATGGATAGGACGAGTGATCTCAATCGTATCTTGGAACTGAGCAAGACCAGGAGTGGCAGGGAATCCAATCCGCACATACAACAGTTTGGTGGTGCTGTAATAATAGAAAAGATAGTTTTAAAAAAATGAATTAGAATTTCAATGAAATAGAAATTCTTTTTTTTTGTGAAAAGGCCATGGCCTGAATTCATGAATACTTCTGTAAGGGTAGTACAAGCAACGTACATGGCCTCATGTCTAATCATAAATGGCAATACAGGCTACGGTTATTTTAAACCATAGTTTAGACCATGGGTTTACCATTCTTTGTGAATTGTGGCCAATGTGCTTCTTAACAAGGTGTCAAGCTTTTCATTACACTTTTTTGGTCATGAACTGAAATGGAAACTGTCCTAAAGTGAAATATGCCAGTGGTGCGAACACAACATGCACTGGTCTACATGATGGTAGAGGTACCTATTAAAAATATTCTAGTAATTTACACAGCAACACCTTGTGTAAAACTAATGTGCAAACAAATCAGACAGGAACTAACAACTGCCTACAAAAATCTCTATAGCTGCACTACAGAATCCCATAAATTATTCATCATAAGAATATAACATGTAAAGTAAATCCATCCTTCATCCACAAATATTTCTTTCATCATTCATCAAGACAAATTTACAAAATCTATAGGAATGCAGATATAAATATCATAAATTTGTCAACCGGGGCGTCGCTAGCGGCAAATGTGCCACCTCTGTTGGCAACAAAAGAAAGGGGGGGGAAGAGTGAGGGAAGAGGAAATATAGGGTAAAAAAAGAAAGGAAGGGAAAGGAAAATAAACACTAAAAAGAAGGAAAGGAAGGGAAGAGAAAGAAGGAAAAACTGGTCAAATTTTTTGCTCGCTCGCTCAAGTCGCTCGCCAAAACATTGAGATGTTAATCTTTGGGCAAATGGCGTCCCTTCCCTTCCCTTCTGCAATAGGCTACAGCTGCCCCCCTGGGATTGTCAAAGTTCAGATAGTCACATTCGGGCAGCAAGGTGCTAGTATATATGGGTCTGTTCACAAAGTTGGGCACCAAAACTTGACATTTTATCGTAAAAACATTGTAGTTTTAACACTATGACTTACACCATTAAGTTGTTTTATATGAATGTACTTGGTGCCTCCAGGAAGCTTTTGAAGAACACAAGACAAATTGTTTTGAGAGGCATTTTCAAAGTATTGACAAAAACATACTGGTGTCCCATGTTACATCCACAACCACCTTTTTTTTAGATTGCCAACATTTCTACATGCATGATACCTTATAAAGCTAAATCCTATTAATGGGTACATTGTGTTATGGTGCTGACTTAATGAAGCAAAACTTTTAACAAAAGAATAAATATCTTCCCTGAGTTTATCATGAATGTTGTGGGTGTAACAGTTTCCAATCAACTGTCACAAGTTGTGGATGAATGGGACACCAAAGAATATCTGCAACTTTCATCAATAACTCTTGAAGTCAGTATACTCTCATTGCAGTTGTTGTTGCATTGAATTAAATAGAGAGCCTAAAGTAACCAGGCAAATATTTATCATCAAGAGCATTATGGATGTGCCGTTATGTCTCAAAATAAGACGGATGTAACACGGACACAATGTCCGGTTACATCCACATGCTGGTTTTTCATAATTATTTCCAAAATACATTGTGGAACAACATGTTTATGATTCTCAGATGCTTTTTATTTTCACCAGAGATAGAATGGCCAAGTAAGAAAATTCTAACTGACTTTTTCATCAAATTACAGGGGATTAAAGAAATAATGCCTCAAAAGGTGCCCAACTTTGTGAACAGACCCATATCCACATATTGAAGAAGAAAGGTTCCAGGATAATTATATAACTTATGTAAGTAAACTTCAGTAATTTTCACCTAAAAAAAAGTTCAAACAAATTTTGTTTGACTCGCTTCACTCTCTGGCAAAATATTTAGAAATTGAAAAGCTGATATTTGGGCAAAAGGCGTCAGTCCCCTCCTTACGAAATGGGCCTGTCTGATCAAGATCTATATGTCTGCAATTTTCTTTTATTAATTTTTGTCGGAGGATAGGGATTAGGGTGCAGCAGTTTTGTCTGCAAAAATGGGTATTGCATCCTAAAAATTTGTTGGCAAATTTGGGTGTCACAACCCTCCCCCATTCAAAATGTTCTAGCAACGCCCCTGTTAGTCAAGCTCTTGCATGACAAAAACTCTAATGGAATAGACCCGAGTGGCAATAAACCAGCTTAATTTTATTTTTATTATACTTCATTTCTTTATTTTTTACATGTAGACCCTACTACTCCAAATACAAAATTTCTTTGTTTCATTCCTGTTCTATAATTGCACATCTCTCAAGTAAACATGGAAGGTGACGAAAGAGGATATTTACCTGTAGGTGAGTGTAGATCTGTTTGCATGTTTCTAGCATGACTGTGTCTGCTCCATCATCAATTTGATCAAATAAGAGATGTCATGCATCTGAAAGCAAAATAGAATGACTAGTCAAATGTATCCATAACAGACTATCAAACCGTTTTCTTAGGCGAGTATATGGATCTGAATGAAAGACTGAAAATAAGAGTTTGTAGATATCTACTGAATCATATACATGTACCTGTGAACAGCCCACACCTCCCTGCCCTATATATCCACTTATCCAGGAAAGTATTAAAAAACATTTTAAAAATAAAATTCACTAGTATGAAGGGGTAGGTCCATATAACTGAAGTTTGCCATTGGATTTCTCCAAAAATAATATGCATGGAATAGCACTAACCAAGATAAAATATTTATTCATGCTTATGCCCAACATACATTGCGATTTCCCAAATATTGAATGCAAAAGTTTTAAAATTTACAGATCAGATCTACCAGTAGTTGGAAACTATCTGTCCGGACACCCAACCTGTCAGGACACCCAACATAGGTATACAGTAGTTGGAAACTATCTGTCCGGACACCCAACCTGTCAGGACCCCCAACATAGGTACATGTATGACAAGGATAACTCATTCTCATTGATAAGAACTGTCACATATAAATCCTATATAAGATTTTGAACTGCTAAGAAAACAATGCAATTACTCTATGGCATGATTGGTATGTAATATTCCACCAGCTTGGGAAAGCGGGAAGAAGAAGATTCAAAATTCCTGGAAAGAGCAGAGTGAATCCAAGTGTTTATTTTTTGGGGGAGCACTCAGTATATAAATGTACATGTAGTGTGTGGTGGGTATGTGGCGCCCAGAAGACCCCCATTTCTACACTAAAATTTTTGTTCCAAAGCATACAATTTTTTTCTTGAGAAAAAGAGAAAAAACATTCCAAAGCAACGTTTGTTTTTTTTTCATTTTGTCGTTCTAATAAATAAAATAAATCTTTAGAGGAATATTAAAGAAATTCTTGTTCATTTTTTCCGTCAAACCTTAGTTAGGTGCGCAGACCTAGTACTACTAGCAGCCTAGGGCTCCCCATACAGCTGCGGAGGCCAGTACCACTCCCACCATGGTCCATGCCCACTATATTACCAGATTGATCAGCCAAGCCCAAGGAGCTCGGCGTACAGTAAAGTACGCAGTACATGTATGATGTAGGTCACCCTATACCCGGGATTATACCTACCACTCCAGTCGATAGAGTCAATAAAATCTTACAAATCTTACAAATCTTACAAATCTTACACTTACCGGTACAGTGAGTTGTGTGGATATCACACTGTGCCCCTGTCCCGGCGCTGGCAGTAAGGAGAAAAAAATTTCAAGTCTCACTCTCAAGATGATAAAACAAACGTCGAGAACTAGCTTTCACTATGTGTGCGGTGCACTGAGCTGAGTTAGCTACATGGCTCGCCGACTATACGGAGTACGAACGTATACCGTTGCACTGTACAAGTAACTATCCCGACAGCTCAGCTGGCTGGTATATCACTGGCGCCTAGCGCCTGTAAGTGGATGTTGGGTATAAACGGGCTTACCATAGATACTATCTCTATACATGTACGAAACACACATAGCGTATTGCCAATGTCTCACAACGAACGCATGAGGACGCTAGACCAAATACTGTTTGAAACGTAGATCTGCCGTTATTTCAGCCAGAATTTTGTTTTCAAAACCACATTTATTTTCTTTTTTAAAAATAGTAAATGAGCTCCAATTTCTATCTTACTTTCACATGTTGCTAAGTATAGTTCTAACAGTAGGATTATATATCATTGGACCACTTTCACGCTGAATTTGTCAAATTTTGCAAAGCTACTCAATGCCTTTAACAAGGTTACATTTATGTGTACATCGAATTCTGGATGTGGTTTGGGCCTTTGGTTTTTAATACAGGTCAATCAGTTGTTACCTGTTGTAATTCATTGGGCAGATAATAACTTGGGATCAGCATTATAAATGTAGGCCTACTTATGGATATTTGCCTGTACCCCCCCCCCCCCCCCAAAAAAAAAGTCTGTTTCTTTAAACTTCTTTTGCATTTACAAGGGAAACATTAAGATGATTCATTGATACAAATTCAGGGGTCACATTATAAGATACATACATGTATGTACATTGGAAATTTGGAAAACAATAGGACAGAACTACTCATAAAAATCAATCGTAACGATTAACACATGTGTTATAACTTATTATGAAGTCGTGGAAAAATATATAGTACACATGTGGGCTTGCAAGTGAAAATCAAGACAATGCAAGAATTCTCACTTTGTAATTTCTTAATAACCAACAAGGCCAGTGTTGTACAAATATATTTCACAAAAATAATAAAAAGGGGCAACATTAACAGCCAAAGTAATGTCACAAGAAGGCCTTCTTTTCTTTCGTGACCTTTGTCTCCGAGGTCAATATCGGTGACATGTCTACTTGTATATGTAGAGCCTTACAGAGCATACCAAGATGTCAGTCTTTAAAAACAGACCTTAAGACACATTGTGGGCGTATCTGTGTTTGATATCTGTGTTTCAAATACAAGACTACATCTTGTAGAACTACATGTACATGCAGCACGTAAGAAATGCTCAATCCATATCATTGTCTTGTAACTAAATGATGGCTGACTGCAAAAAGCAGTATCTGTTAGTCTGTTGCCCACCTTAGCCAACAGGGGTCTATGTTTGCAGACCATGTCTCTGTTTCCAATACACCTAGAACAAGATATATTTGTATGATATATATATATGATGCCAGAATCTGCCCTGTCACACACACATCACACTTCACTCCATGGGGCTAAGCCACTTCATAGTGTTAGTGAACACTATGTCAGCACAAGCAAGGAGTTAGATCTGTGATAACTCCTTGGCACAAGAAATGGGACTCTATTCTTTACACCCAGAATGGCATACAGATATACAGTAGGCCTACACGTAGGACTACATTTTTAAAAATAGCTTGCACAGATCAAGGAGTTATCAGAAAAGAACAAGTGTTCAATGTAGGCCTTCATGGCGAAAATATATTTCCTTGATTCTTGCTTATATAGGCTTCATGCATTAGTCACAGTTTTTATGCAGACAAGTACCAGCAACAGATACATGGATGACTGCATTAAGCCTGGAGAGCCTCTTAAAATTCTGACTTGCTTTAATACTGTCATTCCGCTGACTAATATGTAGTATTCAAAGAGTTAAAGTATATGTATTGCCCATGTTTCCCTTATAATATGAGGAAATAATTTCTATAATAAATATTTCATTTCAATATAATTTTATGTCAAAAAGAACCATTATGCACAGTAGCAACTTATAAACACACTCTTCAATCCTAATGCCAACAAAATGCGGTGTCCTGTACAATGTAGTCTACAATACATAACCGAGGTCTCTGAATGGAGCTCATTCATTCGTTTCAGAGGACCTTTTATGGCTAGAAACGAACCAATGCATCACTTTATTTATCTCTGATTCAAAGGAATCTATCCTTACAATGCCCCTGGGTATCACCCATATTTTGGCTACTGTTTTGCAAGGCCAAAGGTGCATACAAAATTTACCAGGCAATGCTGTTTGTAATTACATACATGTATGTACACTAAATAAACTAGAGTAACTGGTGTTTTGGAGAAAAAAATTATGAAATCTATTCCATTTTCAAGTTTCTGAAAGGTTGTACATTTCAGAGGGAAACACAGAAGACGGTCAATCGACACACTACATGTACTTGTACAGTATGTAGGCACAAAACATGTAAAAGCACCGATTCATTCAGGCAACATTCTTCCAAGGGGATTTTAAAAGTGGCATGAATAAACGCAGTATCTGATACAGGAGAGGATCCTATCAGTTCAGCTGCTACAGCTGAGCTACACATGTAAGTGTTTTGCTAACCTTTGACACATAAGTGATTTGTTTTGTACAAGCTTGGGGGTTTCTTTTTCTCCATTACATTCAAACACAACACACCGTCTCTGGAGCATCTCAAAACCGAACTCATACATCTCTTTATACTGGGTACTCATAAACACTACAGTACCTGTTCTTATCCAGCTACACGTGCATGTATTTGGTTTAGATGTAAGCTTTTTTATACATGTGACGGAATTGTCATTTTGAACTGATTACATTGTTTAATTCTATAAATACACTGATTATTTGTCACTGATAAATATCAAAATTTGAAGTACATGCACAAATGTCTGCAGAAGCTCAAATAGCAGCTTTAAAAAAAAATAACATAAAACAAACAAACTAAAGACAAAACAAAAACAACAAAAAAGAAAATAATGAATACCTTGATAACTTGGCTATCAAGAAACTAAATGCTGGTTAGTAAGCTTAAATTGGATGAAAGGTTTCACAAAAATTAATGAGAGCTATTTCACAGTTTCCTTAATGCCTAACTGGGCAACAGAAAGGCCTCAGATTTTGAGTTTTGAGGGCGCAGTCAGTCCACTTTGACCGAGGTCATTTGGGTGTGAAACATACCCATATGAAAGACAACAACGATCGTTCAGTAGGGCTCCGAGAGCCAGAACAGCTGGAGATGAGTAAGTTGCAGGAATTTTGTCTCGTAACTGTACATACATGTATGTGAATTGCATGCTTAAGTACACAATATTCATTTTGTTTTACTGGTACTTGTTGGTTGTTGATTGCCCCCAAGGCATTTAGCACTGTAATATCAAATCAACGTCCAGTCACAACCACGTCAAATTACTCACCAAAAGTGCTTCATAGTTGATGAGAGACTTTGGATCCTTGATTCTTTGCTCCAGCGTTTGATAACGCTGAGTTAAAGACATCTTGGGCGACGACATCCTTTTTCAACTTCCCCAGGACAAAATCACCTTTAGATCTGCTCTTCAGTTGTGTCCAGTTTGTTGTCATTCGACCACAGTACTACGTGTACATGCACAATGTAGGTGAGAGTAATAGATCCCTTCTCTGTTAATGATTGACGCCACTGCCAGCCAACTAGTGGAAGACACTTGCTCCGAGGCCTGATACTTTTCCAGGGTCCTGTGAGGCTGTGACCTTTTCAATTCTGAAAACTGAATGAGAAAGAGAGACAATAAGGCAATAAGGCAGTTATAGTAATAATAATAATAATAGTAATAATAACAATAATAATAATAACTATAATAATGATAACAATACTTAATAAAATAACTTACCTTTGTGCTGAAATGCGGGGGGCTATTGAAATAATTTTGCAAAACTTTGATAATAATGAACTATTTTATGATTTGCAATAGCTCCTTGATTTGCAATAGCAATCTAAAAGACAATGAATTGAAGTACCTTGATAATGTTTGTTTATTCGCACGTATTTTCTATGTTTTCTTTTATTGCTGTATATGTGTTACTTTAAATTGTTTCTTATATTTATATGTATGTATTTTCTTGATTTATGCCACTGGTGGAAACCAAATTTCTTTGTAATTATGTTGCGAAGACGAAATAAAATACATGTATCTTGTACCTTGTATCTTGTAGTTAGAAAGATGACAATATCAATGCCTTGAATACTAGGTCCGACTCTAAAATTACTTTAATAGGCCACCGTCGATCATTGAAGAAAATTGGAAAGAAAATGAAGGAGGCGAGTTGGCTCAGTTGGTAGAGCATCAGGCCTTCACGTTTAGAATTTGGGTGGAGCTCCATAAATCACACTCCTTATTTTCTCGAGGAGCTCAATTGAGCTCCTTACAATCACTCTCCCGAGATTTTTGAGGAGCTCAATTAAATAAAAAGGTGCTAAAAAATTGCCAAGTTTCCATGAATTTGAAATTCCGTATTTCGATTTCACGATTTGGCAGAGCTGTCAACCTTGTGCAACCAAAAAAGGAATCATCATCATGATGGCAAAAATAAAAAGGAATTTACAGCAAAAAAAACGAATACCGGGCTTCAATAAAAGTTCAAACAAAACTAACCTCGCGCGACATACTTCCATTGCAAAAATGCTCATTTCTTATGCTGAAATGTCTCGTCACATTTTTCCCTTTGATGTGTGCTCACTCACGCATTATATACTAAATTGGATCATATTGATTTTTACACACACAAGCTAGACAGATAGCTCAGAAACATTCCTGACAAATTGCATTGCTGGAAACCAACTTGTTAAAAAGTTAAAATTATAATTAGCCTAGGCCTATAAATATAACTTACACATGCAAATTCAACACCTTTTGAGCTTGGCTTTATGAAAGGAAATCGTTGTTTGTAATGCTCTTTAAACTTCTGTGACCGTTTTCCACTCATTTTGATCAAATCCTCTCTAGTTTCGCGAAATAATTTTGTTAAATCCACGATCTTGACAAAGCCGGTGCGCAGTTCAGCAAGCGTTAATACATTGCCCCACATATAGAGATCGGTGCTGTGCTTACATGCGTTTTGCATGGCCTGTACGCTACGTGGGCACCGCTGCATGCGAATAAAAACATGTTTTCGCAGTCACACGATCCAGTCACACGACGGAAGAGCGATCGAAACTTGCGTTATTTGAATGATATACCGTACATGTACCATCGATCAGTTTGGGGTCGGTTTCGTCGGTGGGACTGTAACATTACGTGTATCGATAGCTCAAACCCGGAAGTCATAGACAACACTGTATTTTCGTATACATGTACACAAAAATGATTTTTCAAGTCGAGTTGCTCCGAGTTGTATTTGCAACAAATAAGGAGCGCTGTCGTTAGTGCTCCTGACTATGGCTTGAGGAGCGCGGTAGGAGCGCCAGCGCGATCGCGCTCCTCAAAAATGAAGGCCTGGAGCATCTGCCTGTCGAACCAAAGATTATGGGTTCGTAATTCGAATCCACCCAGGGCGGATGACTGAAGCCTCCGCTGCGTTTTAACGTGCCCCTCCCGTTTCAAAGACACAGGCTATGTTACAGTGAACAACACTCCGTCCCTCGGATAGGATGTTAAATGGAGGCCCCGTGTAGTGGAGAGTCATCACCTTTGCACGTTAAGAACCCAATGTACTATTCGAAGAAGAGTATGGGGGAAACTGTAGTGTAGTGGTACACCTGCACATCCCAATCAGTTCTATCGGGAGGAGAGACCCAAGAGTTCCAGTGATTCCGTTCGCTTTTCCCCTTCCAGGCACTCATAGGCCCTTGCTTACATATATACATGTATGTGGGACTGTGTCAAACATTCACTGCTGCAATAGTCAAAAACAGACAACAAAATTGTTCTAGCAAGATTAAATTTTCTTAAATTTGCTAGATTACATGTACCTAATTCAGGGATTCTTCAACTCTTACTGAACTACAAAAAGTTGAAAGTGAAATTTTAAATAATTAATTTCCTCTCTTTTACAGTATGCACGATTTAGACTGAACCAATACCCATTGAAGCCTATTCACATGTAAAAACTTTTGAGGAGTACAAGCTTACAAGCTTATCTTCAGATAAGCTTGTACAAGGCCTCCATAATACTTAATAAAAAATTCTAACACCAAAATCAAATCATATCCAAAATGATAGACGAGAGTGTTAGTAATGCTTTTGTGGAATTTCCAATCATTAACATTTAGTAAATATTCAAATGCATGAATTCACTATTCCTTAGTGTCTGGAGACACAGACCACTCAAAAAAATATCAATATTTTCATTATTAATTATTTTTGACTTCTTAAACTCTAGAACAATTCAATTAGTAACAATCTAATAACATTACTTGTTGGGAAAAAATGTCAGCACTGACAGCAATGAAACACTTATGGGGTGTTGCAAGAAAGTTGCGATTGATTGCAAGTTGCAACTGATCGGTACTGACCAATCAAAATCATTGTTGCAAGCGCATCTTCTTGAATGGGCAGACCCTGAACCATTCAGAATGGTTGTTCCAATTTGCTTTACAATTTGCAATCGATTGCAACTTTCTTGCAACACCCCATTAGTAACACAAAACAATGTCTATTTTTTTCTTGATACTTGATGGGGTGATCCCTTTGGCAGCTCACACAGGAAGCTATACTGCCATGGGATTTTTTTAATGAGCTCATATCATTCGTAGAAACACAAGAATATCAATAAGTTATCACAAGTGACGAACTTACATTCTATAATGAATTAAAAACACAAGTTACAACTTTACGAGATTTTGCCCTTTTTTATACCAAGCTGTTTTTAAACATTTTGCACACACAAAATAGCATTAACAATTGAAAATCAGCTCGGGAGCTGAGGGCGAAGAATTCATTCATGCTGGAAATATGACATAGATCTATGCTCTTTCAGAAATGGAAAAATATTAAATCATGCAAGAAATAAAGATTTTTGATAGAAAACTAACAAGTTCGACTATATAGATGTACAAAAATTAGATTTTCAATTTCAGGCTCATCTTCTATTAAATGATTTTAACATTTCATGGATAGTGACACCGAGAAAGAAAGATTCAAGATAATGGTGGCAAAATATATTTTTTTCAGACAAAAGTGACAAGATGACCACAGCACACAACTTCCACATGTTCCAACTTTCCAAGTCCACTCCAACTAAAAAAATTCATTTCTGCATGTGGATCAAAATGTCATTGTCAGTGTCACTGTCAGGTTTATCAAATATTAAATTATTTTTAATCACATGTCAAAAGTTCCTGACCAATCTTGTCTCTGAGTCTGACTCTGTATCTGCTTTTTCTACCCTCAGTATTTTCCTCTACAAACTGTATTTCGAATGTAACTGACACAGATGATCGAATGTACGTCTTCGAGCAGCCTACTTGTCGTTTCGCCACGTACAAATCATACCAATTACAATGTAGCTGGGCATATAGTATGCCATAGGTAGCTGTCAATAGCTCCCACCGCTGAACTTCCGGGCGACAATATACCAATATCCCATTACGATCACCAAGCTCCACTCAACAATTCCGGTGCCCGGTACGTGCATTGTCCTTCACTTGGTTAAAACTCCACAAAGATATGCTTCCCCTGAAAAAGATGAAAATGTCAAAATACACCATATCTTAGTTTAAGACAGTAAGTATACTTACAAACTAATACCTATTAATGACGACTCTTCGAAAGTGCAAATTAATTGCGTGAATTCCAACGGTTTTCACCCCATCGTATTCACGCCGATCGTACGAAAATGGCTGATGCTCGTTATTCGTGCGTTCGCGCGTGTCGCTTTGGTAAAGTAAATGGAGATAATAATGACACGCGCGGCCACATTGCGGATGCATTGATGTTTGCGAGATCTCGTTAACGTTGGAGGGATACAGAAAGAGGGTGGGGCCTGTTTTTATGTGGTATTGGTGTAACATTCCCGTGCATAACAGGTGCAATGACTATTGGGGATGGGGTACACGGAGGACAAAAATGGGGGGGGGGGTGTTACTAATTTTCCAAGTACCTGTATCTCATTTTAGACAAAATATAATTTAAATTAGGTCATTTTTAAAGGATATGATTACATTGGAATTAAAATCTATTCACTAATTTCAGTTTTTTTTCCAAGGGGGAGGGGGGGGGGGGGGGGGGGGGGGGGGGGTTGACCCAACGACGATGCGGAGCATCGTCCACAAGCTGCGAAGCGGCGAGCCGATTTTTTTGTTGCTATTTTGAACCCCCGTAAGTGATGTTTTCCTGGCATTTGCTAACGCAATGGAGACCATAAAAAGCAGTCCATGATAACGAATTATTACCTATGAAATTCTGTGTCAACATGTTTTTTCTCTATTTCTTGTTTTCTTACTAATAATTCTTTCGTTGATCCTCTTTTGCTACTTTTTGCTAGTTTACACATTATTTTCTCACCTCCAACTGGCTCTCACGTAAAAGGGACGCTTTTCTTTAGAGATTGATACGATCCCCACCCCTTTCTCCTCTCCCACCCCCATGCATCTCCACCCCCATATCCCCCTCTTTCCCTCCTCCCTTCCTTTCTCTCTCTCTCTCTCTCTCACTCTCTCTCTCTCTCTCTTTCTCTCTCTCTTTTCTCTCTCTCTCTCTCTCTCTCTCCCTCCCTCTATCTCTCCCCTCCCTCTCTCTCCCCCTCTCTCTCACCCTCTCTCTCACCCTCTCTCTCTTTCTCCCTCTTTCTCTCTCTCTCTCTTTCTACCTACCGTATCCCTGAGTTGTCTTTTCTCTTTTTTTTCTTACTTTGTTATTTTTCTCATTCGTCAAGAGATGGCGCTATGGTTATTTGTTGATGGGGGTCGGATCACTGTCACCCTGATCTCTACGGAAAAAATCGAGATCAGTGGGTCCAGTGGGATCCAAAGACGTATGGTCCGCATTCTGAACTTCAGTCTAAGTTAAACTAGAGTTTGATTAAAACTGACTTAAACTGCAAGTCTATTCTAAATTCTTTAAAAAAAAACACTCAGACTGGAGGTTATTAAAGTTAAACCGGAGTTCATAATGATATAATAACATATACAGTGTAGTTTATCAATGATTAATTTTGATATTTCATGAGTGATTGTTAATATTATATATGGTTATGCAACTGCTTATATAATCATTTCTAAGTGTCAATTCAGTTTCAGTTTAAGTCCCTGCTGAAAAACCTACCTTTTTAGTAGATAGTCCTCTGGAATGGCCCAGTTGTGGGTCAGTCGATGGAGGTGCACACGTCACCAACTTTGATTTTCAGTATTCATTTACCGTATTTACACACTGTATCCACTGTTGGAATCACATAAGGTTTCTAATAATTTTTGTATTTTTGTATTATTTTGGATTTAATCTTAATTTCCCGGTAAACCGTGCGCTTAGAAATGTCCGTATTTAGCGCCTAATAAGTGTATTGTATTATTATTATTATTATTCATACCATTGAAAATAAATTTATGGAATGGACCACACTCCCATGGACGCATGTCCCTCTCTCTCTCTATCTCTGGAACAATGATCCCCTTCTTCTTCGCCAGGCTTCCTCTTCGCCTTCTTCTTCACCAGGCTTCCTCCACTATAGTTCTTTTAAAACAACTTATCTGTTCAATTTGAAATTCTGATTTACTGAAATGAAATTGCTATGTACCTATATCAATTATATATATCTTGTACCTTGATGATAATATTCAGTAATAATATTCTAATCATTTACGTTGAAAATTGCTCTGTACCCTGCATTAAATTTTCCTTGTACCATAATGTTCCCTTATAATTTATCATAAGTTGGTCACACTGTAAGTTTGTAATAATTACATTAACTTTTATTTGTAAGTTACATGCTCTTACTTAATGCTCTCGGTTTAAGAACGGTTGTACTTTCTTTTGTATATGTATATAGCACAATGAGCGTCATGCTTGACGGACTTAATATATGAACGATTCATAAGAAGCTAACATCATTATTATTATTATTATTATTATTATTATTATTATTATTATTATTATTATTATTATTGTTATTGTTATTATTATTGTTATTATTATAATAATAATTATTATTATTATTACAACATTATTTCCTACGTTAGGGGGAATCCTAACAATGCGGTTTATTCCGTCACAATAGAAATTCGAAGTTACGGGGAACTTAGGAAACCGTGCGTTAAGGGGAATGCTAACAATAGGCTGAGATAAAAGGATTCGCCCTAACTCTGGAAAAAGAGTTATCATTATTATTATTATTACTATTATAGGTTTTCCCGCCCAATTTCGTAAAATTTGCATCCGATTTAACGCTGCGATCATTCAATTTCGAGCGAATTTGAATGATCAACGAGATCAACATTCAAAAAGCTAACTAGTTCATTCAATTTAAGTTTATTAGGATGCGATTTCATGATTTTCTCACATAAACGTGTAAGAAGCGCGTCCAAGTAAAAATATAATGTGCATAGAAAAACGCCATCATAATGTCCAGACCCACACAGTATGTTCCTATATAGCACAGGACTGCTTTTTATGGTCTCCATTGCGTTAGTAGATGCCAGGAAAACATCACTTACGGGGGTTCAAAATAGCGGAAAAAAATCGGCTCACCGCTACGCGGCTTGTGGACGATGCTTCGCATGGTCGTTGGGTCCATTGGCGGATCCAGGGGGGGGGGGGGGGGGCACTTCCGGCCCGTGTCCCCCTTTTGGAAGAAAAGTATGCATTTTGACCATAGACGACTAGCCATTTTCTCGATTGTGCCCCCCCCCCCCCTTTTAGAATGAAGACCTTTTTTTTTCCTTGTCAGGGAATTATGGAGGGAAACTGGATCCCCCATAACCCCCCCCCCCCCCCCCCCCCCCCCCCTCTGAGCGACATTTCAAGCTGGCGAGACCAACAAAATACGGGTCTACCTTTTCAAAAAGTTGACAATCCTTCATTTGTGTGCCCCCTCTTTTCCTCAATCCTGGATCCGCCCCTGGTTGGGTCAACCCCCCCCCCCCCCCCCCCTTGATAAAAGGTAGATCCGCCCCTGGAATATGCAAGCATTTTTAGCATTTGGTAGTGTTTTTCGTTACTGCTTATGTTCTTTGTAATCTGCACTGTTTGAATAAATATTATGCAAATTTTGTGTACCTAGAAGAATATATTGAACTTTCTCATTCCTCTGACAAACCGTCATCGAAGCAACAGCTCATATAACTCAACTTTCATATACACTATATACAATCAGGCCCCATGGGAACAATTTTGTTACTGGGGGTGCTGTGAGCAGATTTTTATATTTTTTTGTTTGGTATGCAGTTGCTTATCTATGAATGGCGCCCGGGGCAAACGATGAAGTTGCTTTAAGTGCAAGGGCAAGTGTCCCCTATAGAAAAGTGGGGGTGCTACAGCCACCGGCGGATCCAGGATTTTGTGATATTCACAAAATTTTCTGACAAGCAAAAAACCAAAAGCCCTCAGCGTTTTGGGGTCTCTTTTTAACTCCAAAAATCTCTGACAAGCAAAAAAAAAAAAAATCATCAGTATTTTGCTGGCTACAGCACCCCCTACATCACCCCTGTATCCTCATCCTTCTAGGGGTGCTGTGCACCCCCTCAAAATATTCTGGGAGTGCTGCACCACCCCAGCACCCCCGGCTCCTAGGGGCCTGCATACAATTCATTTATACACGACTATGGCGGCGGCTCGAGGAGAGTATATGAATATCTCGACTACGGACATAATTAGGTTGGTTGAAGCATTTGACAACCAGCAAGACTCCCTAGAACTGGCCGACACTCTAGGAATAAACATGAAATATGATTAAAATAAACTTTGAAAATGAAAGTTTGAAAATGAGAATGAAATTATATAATCAAAAACAGTGAAAAGGGGTGCATGACGTGAAAAAATGAGGTAAGAATTACATAGAACTACAGAACTTGTTTATATTAATTGAATTCGAACATTCAAAGTACGAAGGTGTGTGCCTATAAATGAAAATCAACCACGGGAGCAGAGAGTTGACGAAAATCGTTCGAACTTGAACGCCTATTCATGAATTCGAATGCAACTCTGATGAAATTGGAAGGGAAAACCTATATTATTATTCATTATTCATTTCATCCCCTTTCTTGCATTATCAATTCCGAATCAGCACTCAAAGTTTAATTTAACATGGCCGTGAAAGTATAATTACATTGTTGATCAATTTGGATCACTATAAGAAAAATCATCCTTGAAAGATTTTAGAAAATTGATCAATGTTGGAATCAACGTTCATTGGTTAAAAAAAATGATAACGTAAGAATTCTAGGTCTATTCGTTACATGTTACGAATTAAAATAACTAAATAGTTTGGTCTTGACTTTTGCTTCGCATCACAATTTGGACTGATATGTTTCAAAACGTTTGTAGACAGAAGTATATTCATGAGCGACATGTCTGTAGTATTTTCCTCATCCTCACTTCATCTTTTCTTTAATTTCTCACTTTCACTTATTGTACAAAGTCATTTTGAGAGGACATTGCCCTTATACCAGCAGTCACAACCACCCCTATGTTATCACATTTATCTATCAACAAGTGGTCAGCTGCATGGCCATGCCCATCGCACATTAATGACTCACCTTCAATTCAAGGATTTTCAACAAGACTCCCTTTCTTCTTCATCCTGCTACACTAGCAAGATATAAGAACAAACACTTTTCATCTCCATCTTTGCTAGACACACTTCTCAAAGTTTTCTCATCGAGTTAACACGATAATTTGAGGATGTCATCTCTTCACTTCTGAATTTGTTTCCTGCACTTCAATTGGAGCAATTTCTACAATTCTCTACTCTACATTCTATACTCCATCATCTCACCTGGAGGAATTTCTATTTCATCATATTATTCTCTGCAATTCACTCAGAGAACAGTCCAAATCACGCTTGTGCTAGCCAAGTAGTTTTGTGATCATTTCTGTGGTGATACCTGTGTAAATATATATTTGAATCGGATTGTGCAATATTTGGAAACTTTTGGCAATTTGGAGGATCCATGTCCGGTTAACCCCTGCACGCATAAAGTCGGTAAGTGGTGATTGCTTCTTATTCCCATCTCGCCTTATAAGTAGCGACCAACCGCTACACTGGTGACCCCGACGTGATTTAAAACCCGACCAACGTGCTGAGTAGCATTCATCCTTCGTCAAATTGTTTTCATTTATTGTCTTCCTTTCTTCATTTATATGGTCGGCTCATTTTTCATCTCCTCAACATGTCGACTGACAATCAAAATCACCCTACTTCTTCTACTCAGTCAACTCCTACCATTCAACAAATGCGAGCACAAATCTTACAGCTCTCAATTCTAATTCAAACTTTGACTTCCCAGTCTCAAAAAAGTCAAACCAATAGGAGCAAAAGTAGTGAAGACAAATCATCACAGCATTCAAACCAAGCTAGCCAGTCCCGCTCACATCAACATGCTGGAGACTACTGTTACTACCACTGGCGTTTCGATTCTAAAGCCAACAAATGTGTACTACCCTGCAAATTCAAAAATATCTCTAACAACCAGGGAAAGAACAAATCTAATCTAGCAGCTACAAATCACACTGGCACGACACAAAATAGTCGCCTCTTCTACGTTACCGATAGGAAAACTGGAATTCGATTTCTCGTAGACACTGGAGCTGAAGTAAGCGTTCTTCCTCCTTCAAAATCGGAGAAACATCACCCTTCTTCGAAATTTCATCTACAAGCAGTAAATCGCTCAAGTATTACTACTTATGGAGAGCGAAGCCTGACTCTCGACGTCGGCTTACGTCGAGCTTGCAGATGGATTTTCATCATTGCTGATATTTCCACGCCTATCCTAGGGGCAGACTTCCTACACCACTTTGGTTTGCTTGTTGATGTTCGCAATCTTCGACTCATCGATTCTACTACTAATCTTTCAGTAAAAGGCATCCTTTCTTCTTCTCCTTCTATCAGTCCTATGTTTGTAAAGCCAGACAGTCAAGCTGCTTACAAATCTCTTCTCAATCAATTTCCTGACATCACACGCCCTGTCTACAAGGAGGCAACAATCAAACATTCCGTCACCCATCACATTGAGACGAAAGGCCCTCCTGCTTCAGCCCGTCCTCGTCGCCTAGCAACCGACAGGTATACCATTGCAAAAGCTGAATTTGACCACATGCTAGAACTAGGTATCATCCGACCATCCAGCAGCAACTGGGCATCCCCACTTCATATGGTACCCAAGAAAACCCCTGGAGACTGGAGACCATGCGGAGACTATCGGGCACTAAACAGGAATACAGTTCCCGATAAATATCCAATCCCCCATCTTCAAGATTTCACCTCTGCCCTAGCAGGCAAACGAGTTTTCACAAAACTCGATCTCATTCGAGCTTATCATCAGATACCAGTCGATCCCTCAGACGTACACAAAACAGCCATCACCACACCCTTTGGGTTATTTGAGTTTGTGCGCATGCCTTTTGGGCTACGCAATGCCGCACAAACTTTTCAACGATTTATTGATGAGGTAACCCGTGGTCTTCCCTTTGTGTACGCCTACATCGACGACCTCCTCATCGCAAGTGAGACACCGGAGCAGCATGTACAACACCTGCAACTTCTCTTCACTAGACTTGCGAAATATGGAGTTGTCATCAACCCAGCCAAATGTGAATTTGGCGCATCCTCCCTCACCTTTCTCGGCCATATCGTTGATGAGAACGGCATCCGCCCTCTTCCCGAGAAAGTCAAAGTCATCAACGATTTCCCTGTCCCTGATTCTCTACGCAAACTTCGCGAGTTTCTCGGACTCATCAACTTCTATCGACGCTTCATTCCCGATTGTGCATCTACCACACAACCACTCACTGATCTCCTAGCATGCAAGCAGAAAAACAAGGCAATTCATCTCGACGAAGCAGCCAAGCCAGCCATCCATGCATTCAACTCGGTCAAGACAGCATTAGCTAACGCTACACTTTTGTCACACCCTAAGCCTAATGCCCCACTCTGCATTATGGTTGATGCATCAGATGTTGCTGTCGGAGGGGTGTTGCAGCAACTAGTTGACGATGACTGGCAACCCATCGCCTTCTTCTCCAAACGCCTGCAGCCAGCAGAGACCAGGTATAGCACTTTCGGACGTGAACTTCTCGCTATCTATCTCACCATTCGTCACTTCAAGCATGCACTAGAAGGACGGCAATTCTGTGTCTACACAGATCACAAACCATTAATACATGCCTACAACTCTAGACCCGACAGGTATTCACCACGAGAAGTCCGGCATCTAGACTACATATCGCAATTCACGACTGATATTAGGCATATTAGTGGCAAACACAATGTAGTGGCAGACACACTTTCCCGCATGGAAATCAACTCGCTCAAATCATCTTCCACCATTGATTTCAATGCCATCGCCACTGCTCAGGAGGATGACGAGGAACTCAGGCAACTCACTGCCACCTCGCTCAAACTCCAACCTCTACCACTCCCTACTTCTGACTCTACCATTCTATGTGACACTTCAACTACAAATCCTCGCCCTTACATCCCAGCCAAATTTCGGCGAGTTGTGTTTGATGCTCTTCACAACCTATCTCACCCCGGCATCAATGCTACCCACAAACTCATCACTGAGCGTTTTGTATGGCCTGGAATAAACAAAGATGTCAGAAGTTGGACTAAAACTTGCATACAGTGTCAACGTTGCAAAGTACATCGTCACACCAAGGCACCGATAGGTACTTTCGCAACACCAGACGCTAGATTCAACCACATCCACATCGATCTCGTGGGACCCCTCCCTCCTTCAAATGGCAATGCATATCTCCTCACTTGTGTTGACCGTTTCACTCGATGGCCTGAGGCAATACCAATCCCCGACATATCAGCCGAGACTGTTGCCCAAGCTTTCATTAACAATGGGTATCTCGCTTCGGAGCTCCCTCAACCATCACAACCGACAGGGGCCGTCAATTTGAATCTTCTCTCTTTCAAGCCCTAACTCATCTTCTTGGCAGCTCTCGTATTCGAACTACATCTTACCACCCAGCATCAAATGGACTTGTAGAGCGCTTTCATCGACAACTCAAAGCATCTCTCAAAGCTACCACTAGTGCGAGATGGACTGAAACTCTCCCTCTCGTCATGCTTGGAATCCGAACTGCAGTCAAATCTGATTTAGGTTGTTGCGCAGCTGAACTGGTATATGGAACAACAATAAGATTGCCAGGTCAGTTTGTAGCGCCTAGTCAGAATGATTGTGATTTGGACCCTAGCAACTACATCCACCGACTACGGAGACAAATGCAGAACCTCAAACCTCTGCCCACCCGTGCTCAACAACGCAAACCACAGGTTCATCCTGATCTCACAACATGCACCCATGTATTTGTGCGACATGATGCAGTCAAGAAACCTCTCCAACCACCATACGACGGCCCATTCGAAGTCATCAGACGAACTGACAAGTTTTTCATCGTCAAACTTAAAGGAAAACAGGACAGCGTCAGTCTCGACCGTTTGAAACCTGCTTACTTGGACTCGCCCGTCAAATCTACTACCAACCCTGGTCCAACACTCTCACAGGACCCTAAACCTTCACAAGCGCCTACTACACCAACCTCTCAGCCTCAACCTCCCTCTATCACTCCTCCTTCTGCCAAGCCCGAAGTCAGACAAACTCGTTCCGGCAGAAGAGTACATTTTCCCAAACGCTATGTTCAAGTTTGGAATTTCAAATGAGATATTATTTCATTTCATTCGGACTATTTTCTCAATTATCGACCGTTTCATTTTATTCAACGTTCTAGGAGGGGGCTGATGTAGTATTTTCCTCATCCTCACTTCATCTTTTCTTTAATTTCTCACTTTCACTTATTGTACAAAGTCATTTTGAGAGGACATTGCCCTTATACCAGCAGTCACAACCACCCCTATGTTATCACATTTATCTATCAACAAGTGGTCAGCTGCATGGCCATGCCCATCGCACATTAATGACTCACCTTCAATTCAAGGATTTTCAACAAGACTCCCTTTCTTCTTCATCCTGCTACACTAGCAAGGGATAAGAACAAACACTTTTCATCTCCATCTTTGCTAGACACACTTCTCAAAGTTTTCTCATCGAGTTAACACGTTAATTTGAGGATGTCATCTCTTCACTTCTGAATTTGTTTCCTGCACTTCAATTGGAGCAATTTCTACAATTCTCTACTCTACATTCTATACTCCATCATCTCACCTGGAGGAATTTCTATTTCATCATATTATTCTCTGCAATTCACTCAGAGAACAGTCCAAATCACGCTTGTGCTAGCCAAGTAGTTTTGTGATCATTTCTGTGGTGATACCTGTGTAAATATATATTTGAATCGGATTGTGCAATATTTGGAAACTTTTGGCAATTTGGAGGATCCATGTCCGGTTAACCCCTGCACGCATAAAGTCGGTAAGTGGTGATTGCTTCTTATTCCCATCTCGCCTTATAAGTAGCGACCAACCGCTACACGTCTCTTTCAATTTGATATTGTGCCATTTGGCAACACTCCGCCCTCTATAGTAAGGAATGCACGGCTGCTTGTCACATTTATGAAATAAACCCCAAATCTTTGAATAAACGTACCGTAATTCATAATTATGTTTGCATATGGTTAGTCCGAGAAGGGGCGGCGCGCCTATACCCTGCCCCCGTGAGAATTGTAATCGCACCCCTCCCATCGACGAGAGTCGGTGTGGGCGTGGCCGGAGCCCCATGTCAGGGGAAATGCATCATTGAGTGCCATTAAAGGGATACTCTGGCCTGAAAATAATATTAATTGAATGAATAGAGTAAGGGAAACAAGCAAAACACTGAAAATTTCTACGAAATCCGATAAAAAATAACGAAGTTATTGAATTTTTAAGTTTTGCATTAATTTGGAAAACAGTTCTATGCATGTCATCATGAATATGTAATGAGTGAGCTGATGATGTCACGTCCCCACTTTCCGTTTTTAACTATATTATATGAAATCTTCATTATTTCATTTATTCATACATGTCTATAAAAAATATCTCCCTTGCAACAAAATAAGTTACAGCAATGATGAACTTACACATTAAATAAGGAGTCAGTCCTTTTAGTTATAGGCTTGGAGCAGAAAATTTGAATAATTGCAATTTCATATAATAAAATACAAAAGAAAAAGTGGGGATATGACATCATCAGCTCACTCACTGCATATTCATGATGACGTGCATATCACTGTTTTACCAAAATAATGCAAAACTTCAAAATTCCATAACTTCATTATTTTTCATCCGATTTCGATGAAATTTTCAGTGATTTGTTTGTTTAATTTTACTCTATTTATTCAATTCATATTAATTTCAGGCCGGAGTACCCCTTTAATTTCATCCTTAAATATTAACCTTTATAATCATCTGAAATTGTCCATGTCCAAGTTTGATCTAAACTGAGTGCGAATTAATTGTGCGTTATTATTTCTTTTTAAATTTCATTTTCCTTTCTCTTTCTAATGCGTGGGCCGCAAAACCGTGGGCGAGGGGGGGGGGGGGGGGGCAAGTGGCGTAGGCAGGATCATAATCCTGCTTATAGGGAGACCCGCATTTTTCTTCCCGCCAGCCCTCCAAAAATGGCTCGGGGGGGGGGGGGGGGGGTCAGCCATCCAAAAGTCACTCAGTGGGGGAGGGTCCTCAGATTTTCAGCTTTGTTCAGCTTTGATTGTTTGCATTCTCAGATAACCTGCATGTCATCAGAATAACATCAGTGCCATTATTAGTGTGGCGTCTTATAGCAAAAGTTTTTTTCTTTGGTGGGCCGGGGGCCGCGGGGGGGGGGGGGGTAAATCCTTATGTATAGAGCCTTATTTTGAACCCTATGTATGAGTCAAAGAACTTTCTTATGTTTACATGTATGCTCATGTTTATTTCATGCTTTTTCATTACACTTTTCATCTGCCAGTCACCCTCCTATATACACACTTAGAAAAAAAGGTTCAGGTTTGCACTCTAAATGCAACACTGGCGGCACCTTTTTGGGTGCAATCTTAATTGCACCCTACATGAAAAGGGTGCAAAAATGCACCTTTTTGTTCTTGTTTGCACCCTTTAATGCCCGTTTGCACCCTATATAATAGGTGCAACTCTGCACCTTTAAGGGTGCAGAAATTTTTGCATCCAAAGGGTGCAAATTTGTACCTTTTCTAAAGGGTACAATCTGCACCCTTTAAGGGTGCAAAATCTTAGGGTGCAAAGTTGCACCCAAAAAGGTGCTGCCAGTGTTGCATTTGAAGGGTGCAAAATTGTACCTTTATTTCTAAGTGTGTACTCATCTCCATCCGCACCACCTGTTCATTGTACATTTCATCCTATGCACTCACCGTTGTATGTGCAGTGTATATACTCATTGTGCATTGCATTTAAGTTAGACACACTTCATGTGTCATGGTAATTGCTTAACACATTATATAATGTTATTACTTTTTACTTAGCTACACACACCCCTGATGTTCATCTCCCACCCCCTCGTAACTTTTATTTCTGATTGGTCAGTTATTCAGTTGAGACTTTTATGATTGGTCAATGTGATCTTGAATATTCATTTTTGTGGAGGAACAATATAAGAATAAAGTGGAACAAGTTGTTACCCAGATCTTGAGAGTGCTGTATCTATTTTATTTTACTTACACCCGTTGCAGAGAACCCATAACTATCTAAAAACGCCATCATATTTATAGTAGCCGCCCTACACTTGGACTGCCCACGTGCAGACCATCACACCAAATCCAGAATCATCTATTATACTAATTTATACTTCACAGTAAAATATGTAATGGTTACTGGGTCAATGTATTTATTTTTTGCCACCAAGGCCTATATTATATAGGGGCTAAAAAAATGTGCAGCTTACACAACAACAAAAATGGACAAGACGTTTACATTAATTTTTATAAACAAAATTAGGCACTGCAGTGACAGAACAAGCAAGTGTCTTTAAAACATTTCCCTGGAAAATTGTTTGGAATGCTAATCATAAATATATTTTTAAAATTTACTTAGCCCAAAATGGCAAAGAAATGAAAAGAAAAAAGGGTAAACACACATTTTAATTAGCACTTCAGCTTTTGTTTTGTTTACTCCATCGAGTTGTGCATCGAAGCCATAGAGTTACAATACCAGCAGTACGTGTTCTGCGTATGTAACAATGCAGCACCGCCGATGGCCCTACATACATACATAGCCTGTAACATGTACGTACCGGTACGTACGTGCGTACGTTGTTGACGACTAGAATATTTACTTCCTTGTTCCGGGTTGGTTTCGATAGAGCTGAAACTCTCGTTTTTGAGCTTTTTCTCATTGACACTTGTAAGTATCAGTTGCTATTTGTTTCTTAATTAGTATTTAGTCATATCACCGTATTAGACCACAGGAACGATGTTTCAGTAAGTTGTTTCTGGACACTTTTTGAACCGAACCTGCGTCCAAAAAGCGGTGGTTGTGCCGATGGCGCGGCGCTGTGGCCCCTGTGTTGTGGGAATGGCTACCGAGTTGTGAAGGGGGAGCTAGCCGTTCGCTCGTGATCCAAGAAGCCGCTGCTCCCGGAACCTGGCGCGCCGCCGCTGGCTGGCAATGTGTTGTTGTGCATACATCTGATCATGTGGCCATCTGTGATGTGATCATCTGTTAATTTGAGTGGTCCTTCATAGTTAGCATGGAAAAGGTTCCATAAAGAGGTGAAAAAAAGGAAAAAATAGAAGCTAATGCTACCCAGAGTTCTAAGTTAGACTTACGAGGCGGTATTTAAAACTGTGTTATCTTTTGTGTTAAGGAAAACTTTGTTAATAATTGTCATAACAAATTGAAATTGCGCGCAATAAACACTAATCATTGGTGCTTGCGCAGATGTCCATGTTAACTTTACGCGGGCACAGCCATCTTTGCGCAATCATTAACCAATGACTCGTCCTGATTTTGATTTGTTATGACAATTAACATTGTTTTACTAACATAAAAGATAACACCGTTTTCAGAATACGGCCCATGGGGTGTTGCAAGAAAGTTGCAATTGATTGCACGTTGCAACTGATCGGTACTGACCAATCAAAATCATTGTTAATGCAGGCGCATCTTCTTGAATGGGCAGACCCTGAAACATTCAGAATGGTTGTTCTAGTTTGCTTTACAATTTGCAATTGATTGCAACTTTCTTGCAACACCCCATTAGAGTTTTAGAGGCTTGCCTTTAGTTTGCTTTCATATCATGATAGAGCCTGGCATTTTCATCCACCTCTCCTTCTGGACTTTTCTTCTTCCTTCGTTGATGTTGGGTGTCGGAGTTACTGCGATCAGCAGTCCTTTGAAAGGTTGGGTGCCTCTTAATTACAAGCTCGTATGTCAAAATTATACCATGAAATATGACATAACTTCATAAATTATGGCTACTTTAGGTACTTACAATACTTTCCGCATAACTGTCGTCTTTCTTTTCGATGAGGATGATATAAAAAAGGTCTATTAATTTCCCAGCTCCTGTACTAAAAAATTTCGTAGGCGGGTGTATAGTTTGCAATACACATGCGCTTCAGTATATGTTTTTACGTATGTTCGAATTCTCGCTCGCGAGAGACGAGAGGGAGGATTAGAATTGAGTGAAAAAAAGTGACATTTGATCGACTCTTTACATTTATGAGGAAGAGCTGATCTGCGTAAGGTCTATTTAGGTAAGTGCCATTGCATGATACTTTAATTTAAAAAATATGTACCTACAATACAACTATACATCGTCATTTGCCCATGTAAATTGTGAGACCCACGGAACAGTAGTGGTTTCACTCAGGACGCTGCCACTTCGTGACAGCATCCCGGGGCTTGGTGTCGGAGCAGCATCCTGAGTGAAACCACTACTAGTACTAGTGGGGCTCACAATATAGTTGTATCGTAGTTTCATATCTTTTAAAATTAAATGGAGTCAAAAGGGGCCTGAATGGTGCTCAAGGCGCTCCAATATTACCCCGGCTCTAGCTAGGTTTTTCTAGGCAGTGAAAGACACGTCATGACATAGTCATGAGTGATTAACGGGCGTAAAGTTTACAAACTCATGCATATTCAACAGTGGCTCCATACTCGCACGTGGCATCTCATAACTCTTACATTAACAGATGTTTTTAATATCAACGAACACGATCTGACACTGTCACAATTTCCTGAAAAACTTTAGTAAAGAAGTAACATATTACTGAAATCAGATTAAGAGTACATGAGCGATATGTAATGATATCCTTCTTTATTCATGCGAAAGTGAAAAGCAAGGCAGTGGGAAGCAAAGGATGTGTCTAGAGTGCGCGCGATCAACATTTTCATTCATTAAATTGGGCTTGTGACCTCATTTGACAAGTCATAATACGCGCATAAATATGCCAGCCAGCCCATGAAGGTTTGTGCCCTTTTTATTTTTTGCTTTGTTCCTTTCACACCGCGGCGGCATTGGGCGAAAGGCGCTTAGTATAAACATATCAAATTTCTATTTATAAGGGAACCGCATGTGTGTTCAAGGAGGAAGTTACGGTTGGGCAGGGAGAAAATGTTGGCTTGATGATATTTTTTGATGAATGAGTACCGGTAGTTTGATGATACTTGTTTTGACGACATGATCATCAAGATAATGATATAATGATTATATGAGTAAAGTTGAAGAGAGACATACATGTACTGAAGCTTTTTGTCTTACACTCATCAGAGTATACTGCAAGAATGAACAGGTAGCCAATCAAAACCTGTTATATTTCAAGCGCTTTGTTCCTCCTTTAGCTTCCGGTTATATTGTTTGATTTCGGCTCTCTGTTCTTTCTTGTGGTATACTCTGATTAGTGCAAGACGAAAAGCTTTGGTGTGTCTCTCTTCAACACCATTTTCTGATTCTGTAGTACTAAAATTGAAAACAGAAATAATAAACAGAACTACAGAAAACCGTGGACATGTAGATGGCGTCAATCTTCGGAACCGAATTGTACCCCAAGAATCCAAAACAACAACTCTCTCCCTGGCCCACGGCTACTGACAATGCGCTCTTCATCATAACGTTTCCACCTAAGGAGACTTTTGTACAGCTACAAAAGATTATGTACATGTATTACAAGAGCAGATCTATATTCAACGAGTATATACCATCTTACCTGTCTAGATGATGAGATTACCTTTATCATAGTTTATTTCTCGTGGTGACAACAAATTTCATTTTGCATCTCCGCTTCAGAGTTGGAATGATCTTGGTGTAGCCATTGGACTGTTACCATGGGATGTTTGCAGAGTAAGAATGCCCGACCGGATCACAGGCCAAATAAACATGAGCCTTCCTCAAGCAACAACAGAAACTCGTACAATGACAACAGACCAATACCAGCAAATGAATTCACACCAATTGCTCCTGTGTCATTTGAACAAAGCCAACCAAATGCAGTCCAGCCTTCACAATTACTTGGTGCTACAAGGGAAGGTGAGTATTTTAGTGATGGAGGGCCAAGACCAATCTTGGTCTCAAATTTTTGGTGTCTTGGTCTTGATCTTGACCCTGGGAGGGGGGCACTTGCGTACTTTTTTCCAAAGGTTTGTAATCTAGAAGGTTCATAATTACGAACTCACAAAATAACTATATACCCAGACGTTGTAATTCTGGACAGGTTGTTAATCCGGACAGGTCATTTTTAAACAGTAAATCGAACAACTGTTTATGCAAATTGTCACAAATCTTTCACAGGATAGATTGAAAATCGTGTGAATTGCAAATATTCACTGGTTTTAGTGTTTCTTGATGCATGTTTTTTTTTAAATCTAACAGCAAAATTGACAGGCTAATTTTTGTATCTGGAAATGTAAATCCCCATCTTACCAAGTGGTTTCATTACTCTCAAAGTGAAATATCCGTGGGGGACTAGCCCTGTAATTGTCCATTGAGTTGACCCCTTGCATTTTCCCATGATTTACATAAAGTTGTTTACAAATGCAACCTGGAAAAGATTGTATTAAACACCACTTTTTGTAAACACGAAGTTCAAAGAATGATTAAATATACATGTACCGTATAGTCGCGTGTATACGGCGCACTTTTTTTCATGGCAGAGAATGTCAAAAGTCGGGGTGCGCCATATAAACGAGTACAAGGAAATGACGACGAAATGCAGCTCTTACTGGGTCTTGCCCGCCAGCGCTACCCGCCGCCCCAGGCCCCCGGCGCGGCCGGACATATCACATGTAACACTAGGCCTATGTCATTGCACTGTGTCGGGGTAGTGTGCAGTTGAACGACAATTGTCCGATTTTTATATTAAAAACTCCGCTTTATAAAACAATTATCGAAATTCTACATACATGGCCAGTATAATCCTAGTCTAAGCTTCACTTTCATAACTGTAATGACGAAAACCAGACTGAATTCGCGGCTATAATGATGAAAATAGATCGTCTTTTTCATTTGTTCGCAAGGTGGCTGTAGATGACTGTACGTGGTATGACCAAGAGGTGGCGCGCGCGCGATAAACGGCATGAGCTAGCTACAGAGAGTATCTACACTGATCCGCCATGTTTTACACAAAGACAGCATACGTGCAGGATTATTATGCGCGTGTTACAGCTCTCTTTATAAACGGCCTCTGGCATCTTCCTTTTTCTATGTACCCCTACGTATACACACACTGTATACATATGTACTGATAGATTTTTGCGGAGCTAAGTAGCGGCGCTGATATGACTGGAAGTTCAAACTTTCACTCATTCTGGGGCCGATTCCGAGCCTCGTATGTATTATCACGCGATAGAATCGCGCCATGTGCAAAGACGGCAATATTTTTTTTTTTAATACAGAGGGTCGAAAGTATGGGTGCGCCTTATATTCGTGTGCGCCGTGTACACGCGACTATACGGTAGATGTATCTTTCACAACAATACTGCAAAATCAAAGTTCGACCAACGGAAAATATGAAATTTTTGCGATATTTCTTTGGTTACAAACAGAAAATTTTACCTGCTAAACTTCCCCTAAACTTGCTCATTTCAGCTAGAGACGCAAGAAAATCACTGTGATGAATCATTTTATTGTGCATTTTTCTACATTCAACTTTCTCAAGCCAAGAAATCAGTCACACTGTTTCTAATTGCAATGTTGTCCCATTACATTGCCTTCTTTCCGTTCGCGTTGTGCCTTCCAATTCTTCTTCTTCTTGGTCTTTTTCTATCGTATTCATTTTGCACACAGTGCTTGTGGCTCCTAATTAGGCCCCTTCCTCTGCTCCATTTCATTTCAAATTTCATATGCATGTTCCTTGGTATGTCATGTTGTAAATCACATGACTCTTCATTTTTTTGAAATCCCTCATGCATGACTGTCCATGCGCCATTTTGTCTATTTTGGGCCATTTTCATGCCATTTTCATGCCTTTCGTTCTCCTTGCCTATTTCCACTATCCTACATCGTACAGACTTCTAACAAATTGCTCTAGATTGTCTGTGAGTTGCTCTTTCCATTACAATAAAAATTTTGTACAAAAAATTCCATCTTCATGGAAATTTAAGTCCCAAATCAGCCATTTTGAAAAACTTTAAATTTCTTGAAATATTCACTCCCGAATATTAAAAATTCCTATAACTTTCTCATATCAATTCATTTTTGTCTCATATTTACACTGTGTCTTGGTCTTATCATTTGCACATATCGCTGCCAAATTTCATGCATCAATAATTACGCATGATAGCACCCTCTAAAGTTTTCAAACTGACTATCTTCTTGTGGCCGTATCTCCGTCAAGCTTGGGTAAATCTTGTTTGGATTTAGATACTTCAAGATGTATCCTTTTCAGCCAAATACCTTATCACTGACCGACTTTGCGAAAATAGCTTATCAAAATCACAATCACAAAAATTGCTCTCTTCGCGGTGTTACCTCGTATCACCTCGCAAATGCTCTCTCAATAGAAACACGCTAAGTTGTGGTTAACTAAACCATTAAAAAATACAGGGTGATGCGAGGGAAGAAATACGCGGTGATGCGAGGTGTCCAGTAGAAACACGCTCTTTGTCTTTGGATGGACCAGCCTGCTTCTTTAATAGTGTGTTGGGACTTCTGAAAGCAACACTAATATCCTTGTCTTGGAATGCTCCTTTCAAGGGAGAGGCTATCGTGTTGACAAAAGGAAGGACTACTTGGTTATTAAGTTCTTTCTTTTCTTCTTGGGGGGGGGGGGGCTTACATGTAGTTCTTATTCTGTCCTTCGCTCTATGTCTCTTCCATGCTAGGTATCCACATGATGTATAAAGCACCTTGTCAATATGTTGAAATTCACTCTGTAGTGCATAATTGTCCGAGGTCATATTATGAGCTAGTACAATGAGCTAGCAACTCCCACTTTTGTAAGAATCGTTTCCTGGGGCCCGTTGCACAAAACTTGTGTTTGAACGCAACTTCATTTCAGCCAATCAGAAGTGCGCATTAAGGACTTGCGTTTGATTTTTAGGAGTTGCGATTAAACGTAAGTTTTGTGCAACGGGCCCCTGTCCACAGCGATGGATACTGAAAGGTCATCATTCACATGAATCTTTCTGTCCAGAAAGTTCAATTAATATCCTTTAACAATTGAAACGCATCTCAAAAATGATGTCCCCAAATATACGAAAACTCTCCAAATACTTATTGCAATGTCAAGTTTCTTGATAAGCTCTGTTTATTTACATGTAGTTCCTATGCCACTTACCGCAACTCAAATGAAAGAAGGTTTTCAAAAGTGAGAGAGAATCGTCAACAAATTTATGTCCCAAATATACTACAAATCTTCAAATACTTATTGCAATGTCAAGTTTCTTGATAAGCTCTGTTCATTTACATGTAGTTGCTTTGCCACTTACTGCAAATCGAATGAAAGAAGGTTTTCAAAAGTGAGAGAGAATCGTCAACAAAATTCTCATTGTACATGTACTGTAAATCTTCTTATGTACAGCTGAAAGGGCTACCCTGTGTCTGTGTAAATAAAACGGAAATAAATAAACATAGCTTTGACTAATGATCCAATTGCAATACTGTCTTTACCCTACCTGGGTATTGACCCAATGACTACCGAATTCTCAGATTTCCAATATACAGGAGCCACCATAGGTAATGGGCTAACTACCCCGGGGTAACTAAAAACAAGAGTGATGAATTATATTGATTCATGCAATGCCAAAGGGCATTCAAGATAAATTTGAGTTCTGGGGAGCGTTTCATCAAGCGTTTTGTCAGTGATTTTTATCGACAACTGTCATAAGCTACTGAAATCCTTGCATCTGATTGGCTGAGAGCAAATTTGTCAGTAAAAAAAATAACTGACAAAACGCTTGATGAATGCTCCCCAGGTCATGCAAAATATATTTTGAAAGAAACTCTGTCAAAGCAATTGGAAAAGGTTGATCAAGTCTACATACTGTAAGAATTGGTGTGTACTGTAAGGTTTTAAAATCATTAAAATGATAAGAAATTGACCCCATCTTGCTGAAAAGCACATCAATTGCACACAGAAATGGGTATATGGGACTATACACACTTGTGGCATGAAAGTCGGCGTGAACACCTCAGCTATTTCTTGTCATATTTTGAATATGAGGGCATTTGAAGAGCGATCCTTTTTGTGGGAAATTTCTGCTATGAGTTTCTTCCAAGCTGACATACAGTAAAGAGAATGAGAAAGCTCACAAATTTTGTTTACCTTTCCCAGAGCTCAACATCTTAAACATTTATTATAGAAAAGAGTAAAGTCTTAGAGACCATGGTGATTTTCTCGACTGCAAAATTTGTAAAACTCTGTTACGTTAATAGATCTGTCAGCAATTTAAAGCTGCTTGATATTCCTGCAATTAGTGACCGTTACGGCATCTTTAGCGTGCATTAAATAATAGCAAGAATCTCTTGGTTTGTGCTGCCCTGGTTGAAGTTGTGTTCTCGCCCTTATAAAAATTACCATGGTAATACTACGTATTTCATGGTATTACCGCCATAATACCACGGAAACATGGTAAATCCATGGTACACATCGTATTGCCACAGTATTACTACGAAAAACATTGTATGAATTCATAGTATTTTCATCTTGACAATGGGTAACGCGGTAAATTCATGGTACTTTCACAGTAATACCGTCCCAATTTACCGCGGTATTACCATGGTATTACCATGGTACTTTTTTGTATTAAGGGCGATCTCTCCACGAACACAAAACTTTTTATTGAGCTTTGTAGTTCGGAATTTCACATTTTTCTTAAAGCGGAATCATGTGCCAAAAATCACAATACCCTTTTTATAGTCTGGTGCACAATCTTTATGATGTGATTATCCTTCTGTTTCTGAATTGAATTACATGAAATAGCATTTATTCCTCTTTAGTGGAAATCCATTTTTGTCTGGAAGTGCATTGTGTTGGCACACTTTTAACTTTTGTGCCTTGGATATTTTCAAAAAAATATTTTGCTTAGAAAATGGTTACTGTAAATGTCTAAAGTTATAGAGAACACTGTTCTGACAAACTCTCATTATTACAAGGTAAATTTACTGGCCCCACTCCTCTGTATTCTGTTGGTTTTTTAGCCCAGATATAAGAAGGTTTTGATATAAAGAGGTTATTTCACTGGTCCCAAGGAGTTTGTTATAACAAGGTTCTATTGTATTTGGGTTACAGCAGGCTTTGTTTTTTGAAAATAGGAAGTCATTTTATTGTGATGAAATTCCTTGTTCTCCATATTAATTTCCTGATTTTGTTGGCAGGGTTGGCCATTTGCTTTATTGAAGAAAAAGGAAATGAAACAATCACAAATTAAATCATTGTTATAGATAAATTAATATAAAGAAGTTTAGAACGTTTCACTGAATTTATTCTTTAATCATGTATTAAGTTAGTTATTTACATCAGACTGATGTACATGTAAAATGTAACATGAGGATTGAATTTTAGAAAATTGTTATCGAGGCAGAGTTTAGAAAAAAAAGAAATACTTTGGAAATTTGATTAATCCAACTTGACAAAATAATAGTTGTGTTTGTAATGTGGACCCATTGTTGTGTTAAATCTCCTTTACAGTAAAGAGAGAGAGAGAAAGAAAGAGAAAGAAAAGGGGAGAAAGGGGAGAGTGAGGAAGAGAGAGAGAAAGAGAGGGGGTGGCAAGAAGAAACTAGAAACAAGGAAGCATCCTTTTGAACAATTTACATACATGTATGTATATGTTTACACACATACGCATAATGTAGATGTTCCTGTTGAAGTGATAAGATTGTTGATGCATGTTTGTGTCAATATTTAAGTACCGGGTAAGACATTACATGTACCAGAAGGAAAGTATTTTATTCAATGGAGGAAGCTTGCATTCGATCTCAAGAGAGTCACAATTGTATTAAAGCTGTAATATCCTCACACGCACATCTCAGCTTTCCTGTCGGTCGTGAGCTATTCATTTACATATTTAGATTTGTGTTTTTGAAAATATGTAATGTGGGAGGGCTGCATACATGTACATGTAAGGTTGTATTCTAGTCATGTGATTGTAATATTTAAGAAATTGTCAAGAAGTTATTGGGAAAGCTTGACATTGTACACGTAAGTAGTCCATCAAAATATTTGTGTATCGGATATGGTATCATCTAAATGAAAGCGAATTGAAACTTATAACAAATTTGCCCTCAGCCAATCAAATGCTATGATTTCAGTAGCTCTTATAAGAGTCATTGTGATTTGTTATTGATAACTACTTTCGTGAAACAGGTCCCTGGTCTACCGAGACGGTAAATACTAACAAATCACATGCACTATGAACACGATACAAAGAGAAGGGACAAAATATACAGCTCCTCATTGTACCCTCCACAATTGCTGTGGTAGACAAAAGAACATCCCTTCATTGCTATTATGTATAAAAAATAAGTAGAACAGGTGAAAATGCATGTGCAAGTGGTTTGTCAGTGATTTTTACCGACAAATTTGCTCTCAGCCAATCAGATGCAAGGATTTCAGTAGCTTATAACAGTTGTCGGTAAAAATCACTGACAATCACTGATGAAACGCTCCCCTGTTCTAAATATTTATACCGCCGCCAAACAAAGTTTGAAGGGGGTATATATAGGAATCAGTCGACGGTCGGGCGGGCGGTCGGGCGGGCAGTCGGTCGGTCGGTCCGTTGCAAATCTTGCGGATCGAACTACTTTCTCATTTTTCGACCAAAGCTCATGAAATTTGGTACACACATTGGTCTTGGTGGGAAGATGTGCAAGACATATTTTTCGGACGAGTCGGAATCTGCGTTGCCATGGTAACGGCATATTTATGGCAGAAAATCAAGGAAACACCTTGCGGATCAAACTACCTCCTCAGTTTTCGACCGAAAGTCATGAAATTTGGTACACACATTGGTCTTGGTGGGGAGATGTGCAAGACATATTTTTCGGACGAGTCGGAATCTGCGTTGCCATGGTAACGGCATATTTATGGCAGAAAATCAAGGAAACACCTTGCGGATCGAACTACTTCCTCATTTTTTGACCAAAAGTCATGAAATTTGGTACACACATTGGTCTTACTGGGAAGATGTGAACAACATATTTTTTGGATGTGTCGGAAGCTGCGTTGCCATGGAAACGGCATATCTATGGCAGTAAATCAGGGAATCATCTTGCGGATCGAACTACTTCCTCAGTTTTCGACCAAAAGTCAAGAAATTTGGTACACACATTGGTCTTGTTGGGAAGATGTGCAAGACATATTTTTTGGATGTGTCGGAAGCTGCGTTGCCATGGAAACGGCATATCTATGGCAGTAAATCAGGGAATCATCTTGCGGATCGAACTACTTCCTCAGTTTTCGACCAAAAGTCAAGAAATTTGGTACACACATTGGTTTTGGTGGGAAGATGTGCAAGACATATTTTTTGGATGTGTCGGAAGCTGCGTTGCCATGGAAACAGCATATCTATGGCAGTAAATCAGGGAAAAATCTTGCGGATTGAACTACTTCCTCAGTTTTCGACCAAAAGTCAAGAAAGGCTGTTGTCACAGGCGGGGGTATTAATCATCATCTTTAGTGATATTTCTAGTTTTACATAATAGCAATGAAGGGATGTTCTATTGTCTACCATCTATTGTGGAAGGTACAACGAGGAGCTGTATATTTTGTCCGCTTCTTTGTTCGCCATGTTCATAGTGATGAGACCTTCTGGCTTTCACTTTGATTGATCAGCAGCAGACTACATGATGTCTGTTGAGAGCCAGAAGGATGTAAATAACACTTCACATGAGTTAACCCCCGTCTGGCTTTCACTTTGATTGTTTTATATTCCGGTGTGTATTGGATGGAGGAGGAAGTACAGGAATAGAGGAAGCTTTTGTGTTACTTTCCTTTTTACATGTACTGTGTAGAGAATACTATGAAATTAGAGAGATTTGTTTACAAGAAAACTAGGAAATCATCTTGTGTCAAAATAGCTGGAGCTAAATCGGTGCATGCATACAAACAAAGCTCAGACCACTTGTACATGTATGTTCTGGCAACAACCGCTTCTGTAATGTATACAAATTTATGAGAATATATTCTCTGAGCACCTAGTGACGAGCTACATGTATTCCATGAACCCGCTTTTCATATTAAAGTGATGCTCAATGCTTGGAATCCAGTTTGCATACATGTACATTATTTGTAGCTATGTCCGGCAAGGCTCTGGCAAGCTTTCAGGTTGTCAAGAACAACCTTTGTTTGAAAGGTATGCATAAAATTTGCATACATTACCGAAGCGGTCTAGTAGTCCAGGGTCTTATTTGGTCAGAGATACAGGGTTCGGAGTGCAACTGGGTTTTAAGGTTTCAGGGTTAGGGTTAAGGTACCTATATACATGTATATGGATTTGGAGAGCTGAAAGTGGAAGTATTCAGCCGCCATTGCTGGGGGGCCATGAAGTTTGCTCAGTGATAGTTGAAATATTCCCCAAATTAGTTCAGGGATGGCCTTGCACCCTGTCTGATGACGTAAGACATTGAATCATCTATTTTTTGCTCTTTAATGAACTTCTACACTGCTCCCAGAAACCATGGAACATGAATCGGTCTGTGATGTTTGGTCCAGGGTTGACTTGTTTATCAGTAATAACTGCTTTATTTCTCTAAAACTTTGCTCTAGGCCAATCACATTCAAGGATTTCAGTAGCTTATAACAAGTATTATGAAGCAGGGCCCTGTTCATATGATAACCTCTGATTTTATTTTTTTTTCTTGTTTCTTTTCCGTGCAGTCATCTCGTATTTAGCCCTTTATGACTATGAAGCCCGGTCAGAAGATGATCTGTCATTTAAGAAGGGGGAGAAGTTGGAGATTATAAACAACACGTAAGTACAGTCAAAACTGCTTTAGCGACCACCTGTATAGAAAGATCACCCGTCTATTATAAAGACCGTAATTTTTGTTTTCCTTGAAAAGTATTTCCTATAGAAACATGTATTAAAGGAACCGGCACATAAAGACCCCCTGCTCATAAAGACCACTTTTCTTGTCTCCCTTGAGCAGTCTTTATTCACTGTATATACTGTAAATGGACAGAGTACATAATCATGTGCTTTAGAAAGTAATAGGTGTGTGTGTGTATGTGTAATTGGGTTTTTACAGAGGTGTATCAATCAGATATTATAATTATTACGTCTGGGGACCGACCTTTAATGTCACCATCCGAAAGACGTGACTCAGTCTCGAACCTGGGTCCGCTGAACCAGTATTTGGGTATTTGGTGTCCTATATATCAGGGGCAGATGAAGGATTTTGTAAAAGCGGATGGGAAGAGTGGTGGTGGGGGGGGTTCCAATTCCCTAAAAAATGGGTTCAATCCCCCTCCCCCCCCCCCCATATAAAAACAAAACCAAGAAAATCTGAAAAGCAATTGAGCAAACAGAGTTTATCAAGCATAAAACAGGAGAGTGGTGGTGGGGGGGGGGGGGGGGAGCAGGTCCAGCACCCCCTCGGGATCGTGCCATTACATGTATGTTGCATGCAAAGTATATAGGAATAATGATCGAATAATTAGTATCAGTAGTATCAGTAGTATCAGTTTCCTTGATGTTTCAGCCGATCCATGCTTTGTCTTCTTAAGAGCGGTGATTGATCAGAATCGCATTCCTTCATTTGATTGCATATTCAGAGTCTCGTACACGTATCTCTTACATGTACAGCCCTGGAAAAAATTATTAGACCAGATCCTTATAAAGGCCTATATGGCAAGTGTTGGCTATATCATTAATTGAATTTTCAGAATGATTTCTACTAGCTAGCTCATAATGAGTGGATGAATACTCCCCAAAACAATTACATGTAGCTCATGTAATAACTAATCCCTCAGATAATTACCGTCAGGATAATTGCCCCTAGGATAATTAACCCCCGGACAATTTTCGCTAAAGGACATTTACTTCTAAGGGCACCCCAATGGATAGAACTTTTTTTGAAAAAATGTCCTGACAGAAGTGGTCTGGGGATAATTATCCAGGAGGTACGCCTGATTATCTCGTAAAGCCATGTCCACTCCTCTGGAGGCAGTTTGTTCAGTTCTCGGTGGAAAATTGCTTCATTTGATGATAGCATCCATGCCTTGTGGTATGCTGTCAACAAGGTGTTGCTTTTTTTATTTAAAAGTTGTGATCAACCAAACACAAATTGGCAACTCCGTGACATATCTTGTGAGCTCCTCTCCCATTTTCCCAGTACTGAAAAAATAATAAATTTTTGTTTTCTATAAAGAAATATTTTAACATACATGCATCTAGATATTCTCATTTGCTTTTACATATAACCTGTATAATACAAATCTATTCCCTCATGAAAAACAAAGAAAATGAAAATTTATGGATATTTGTGTATGGTGTAAATGGGTGAGGAGCTCGCAAGATATGTCTCGGCGTTACCAATTTGTGTTCCCTTTAATTTGTTCCCTTTAAGTCACTGGCGCGATGGTTGATACATGTATTGGACACTGGAAATTTGATTGATTGTAAACATTCATTTCATTACAATGAAATAAAAGATCATGAAAATGGGGAGGTACCATCAAATCTGCGTAGGAGTAAACCAGATAGAGGGGGCCTTTGCAGGGTGGTCACTCAGGTTGTCCAGTGGTCTTGGTCAGACTGTCTGTACCCCACCGGGAGTGGGTTTAACCTCACTCATCCAGGACAGGGTGGTCACTCAGGTTGTTCAGTGGTCTTAGTCAGACTGTCTGTATCCTGCCAGGAGTGGGTATAACCTCACTCATCCAGGACAGGGTGGTCACTCAGGTTGTTCAGTGGTCTTAGTCAGACTGTCTGTATCCTGCCAGGAGTGGGTTTAACCTCACTCATCCAGGACTAGCATTTTCATAGGAATATAACATCATTTGGGAAGGAGCATATGAAATGCTTCACCCTTTAATCGCGTGCTGGTTAGTTGAGGGTCTGATGCGGCCAGGATCATGACGTTCTAGTTCTGTTTCTAGACAGGCTATGCCTAGCATTTGACAGACTTTCCCGAGCGCTTGTTCACTCCGACAGGGTAGGTGGTCAACTTCACCATTTTCTCCCAGCTTGGGAGGCCATCACCGGAGACACTCGTGCGCTCCGTAGTGCGCGGCGGATTCTTTATAGATCTCTCCGCCCCCCCTCCCCGGAGGGGCCATAAGAACTCGACCACCTCCCATGTCCGCTCCGGCTCGTCTTCACGCCACCACAGAGATCAAATCTCTGTTGAAAAAAGGGGCTATAGAGAAGGTAGAAGACCATCCGTGTCTCTCTCTTTCTCCGATATTCATAATTCCCAAGCGCTCGGGGATACTCTGAATGATCCTGAGCATGAAAAGGAAAAACCAGTTCATTCCACCGGTCCATTTCCGGATGGAAACTCTAGCTTCAGTTCTCCCGCTGATCAAGAGAGAGGATTACGCAATCTCTGTAGATCTCAAAGATGCGTATTTCCATATCCTAATTCATCCTGCTTCAAGGGATCTTCTGGGATTCTCTGGTCTTTACGCGGGTAGTGGCTGCCCTGGCAGCCTAGCTGAGGAGTCGTGGCCTTCGTCTGTTCTGCTATCTGGACGATTGGCTCCTCCTGGCGGAGTCTGAAACTCTTCTTTCAGACCGAGCACGCACTCTGGTCAATACGACCCAAGAATTAGGTTTCGTAATATTAAATTGGGAGAAGTCGGAGCTGATTCCTACACAGCCGATCAGTTTTCTTGGGGGCAGTGATAGACATACAGAATCAGCGCAGCCCAGCCGAGACAACTTACTACTTACTATCGTCCCGTGGCACGCCGGCTACTTTTGGCCAGGAGGGTCAGGGCAAGGCAAGCCTGCCTGGTCGATGATCTCGAGAATTGCCGGCTTCTTATGAAGCCTTTTCAGAGGCATCTCCTCAGGTTTTACAAACCGTGCAGGGATTCCCTCTCAGACAGGATTCCAGTCCCAGACATCAAATCCCTTCTTCCCCTCTGGACAAACATTGCGTTTCTCGCACGGGGCAAGTCCTTCCGTACCCCCCTTCTGTCGATTTCAGTTTCGAAAAATGCTTCTCTCCTAGGGTGGGGCGGACATTGCAACGGCAGCACGGTTTCGGGGGACTGGTCTCACCTTGTGAGTCTACCCCATATCAATGTCCTAGAACTTATGGCGGTTTTCTTAACCTTACTACATTTCAGACGACGGCCTCTCCGACGCTCAGTTCTTATTCTGACAATTCGGACAATGTCACAGTTGCGGCTTATATCAATCAGCAGGGAGGCACCCGCTCTGCCACCCTAGATGCCCTAGACGCACAATTGTGGAGGTGGTGTCGTCGCATGGCGATCATGCCTGTTGCCTCCTTCATCCCCGGTCAGGAAAACCTCATTGCGGACTTCCTATCCCGGGGCAGGTGCCTTCCATCAGAATGGAAGCTCCATCCAGAGGGGTTTTCCCACCTTTCCAATCTTTGGGGCCCGCTAGAGGTCGACCTATTTGCGTCAGCTCTTAACCACCAGCTTCCGAGGTACTGCTCCCGAGTTCACGACCGGGAGGCCTGGGCCCTGGACGCCTTTTCCCTCAGTTGGGAGAACCTTCGGGGTTTGCTTTCCCTCCCTTCCCCTTAATTCCGCGAGTCTTGCGAAAGATCAGGGAAGATCGGGCTTGAGTTCTTGTGATAGCTCCCTTTTGGCCCAGGAGGATTTGGTTCCCAGAGTTGGTGAGCCTCCTGATGGCTCAACCGTTTCCTCTTCCCTTGAGAACGGATCTGGTGTCTCAACCCCTTTCAGGGATTCCACACCACAGACCAGCGTCCCTTCATTTGACTGCTTGGCCCCTATCGGGGAGACTGCAAGACAGTCAGGCCTTTCTGAGAGGGCCGCAGACTTTGTAATGTCGAGTCGTAGAGATTCTACTAGGGAAGTTTACAATTCCCGTCTTTCAGCCTTCTTTCAGTGGTGTCAGACCAGGGATCAAACCCCGTCTAAGGCTCCTATAGGTTCAATCGCAGATTTTCTAATCTCGCTGTTTGACAAAGGAAGGCCTATCTCTACTATCCGAGGCTACCGGTCAGGGATCGGTGCTATTCACACAGGCTTTTTGGACGGTTCGGGCATTTCCAATTCCCCGCTTTTGAGTGGACTAATTCAGTCTTTCTTTCTGAAACATCCCCCCCCCCCCTTTCTCAATTAGTTTCGTCTTGGAGTTTGCCTCGGGTTCTAGAAGCCCTGGCTAAACCTCCTTTTGAACCTTTGGGCAAAGCTTCGCTTCACCATCTTACGGTGAAGACGCTCTTTTTGGTAGCCATTGCCTCTGGCCAGAGGCGCAGCATCCTTCACGCTCTCTGTCTTACTCCCGGACACGTTCGCTGGTAAAGAAAGGGTGTCAGGCTGATTCCCAAAGCTTCATTTATTGCCAAGAACCAGACGGCTTCTTCTGGCCCTGTTGAAGTTTTTCTTTGTCCCCTATCTGATATTTTGTCAGTACATGAGGACAAGGTATGGTGCCCCTGTTAGACTAAAGCCTGTCCCAAAGATGATCAGCTTTTTGTGATCACTCCAGAGCCCTTCTCTCCAGCTTCTCTTGATTCCATTTCTAGATGGATTGTCAAAGCTATTCGGGCCGCTGACCCAGAGGCTCTTTTAACGGATGGTAAGCCCGATGCTCATGACACACGTAGTGTTAGCACTTCATGGGCCCTTTTTCAACGTGTGACACTTGATTATATTATGAGGGCCGCCTATTGGCGTTCGCCCAATTCTTTCATTTCCTGCTATTTAAAGGATCTTCCTGCAGGAGAGGAATTATTTGTATCAGCCAACTTGAAAGCGGCAGTGTCTTCCCTGTAATCCTGTTTCCTTCCTCACTTAAAACATGCCGCCCGTTCTTAAATGGGTGTTAGTCTCGCAAAAATAGGTAGGTATTTATAGCAGTAAATTTGTAAAATCAGCACTGATTTTCTTATTTACTAGATAAATCTATATACCTACCTATGACCCTCCCACCTACCCCTCCCTCCTACCCCTCCCTCCTACCCCTCCCTCCTACCCCTCCCTCCTACCCCTCCCGGCTACCCCTCTCTCCTACCCCTCTCTCCTACCCCTCTCAAACCCCTCTCCTTGCAAGCAACATGTTTTACTCTTGGGGTTGCTCGCAATAGAGGAAGATGGCTGTTGCGTATTCATGCGGGTGAGTGACGAAGGGGATAGCAATGGATTACGGGGGGTGCGCACAATATTGTGACTCTTATGTGTAAAAGTTCTCGATTGGGTTGCGTAATCAAGAGACTAGCAAAAATAGGTAGATATATAGATTTATCTAGTAAATAAAAAAATCAGCACTGATTTTACAAGTTTGTCACTATTGACATGATTGACGCTCGGGAAAGTTATCTTCCATAAATTTGAATTAATTTGCTCCATCGCGTAGGTCATAGTACCACGAAAATAGATTTTTATTTAGTAAAATAGTAATTTTCAAAGAAGTATAAAACACATTTTTAGCTCACTTGAGCCTAAGGCTCGAGTGAGCTATTGCGATGGAAATTTGTCCGTCGTGCGTCGTGCGTCGTCCTTTAACTTTTTACATTTTCATCTTCTTCTCCAAAACCCATGATCGGAATTCAACCAAACTTGGTAGGAATCATCCTTAGGGGTAGGGGACCCAAAGTTGCTAAAATGGTACATGTGGCCCCCAGGGGGGCCCAGGGGGAGGGCCCCAATTGTAAAAACTATGTAAATTTCAAACATCTTCTTCTCCAGAACCAGGCATAGCTCAGACTTGGTATTGTGTATGGAGATACCTCTATAGATGAAGAATGAATGTTGTTCATGAAATTTCTCTGAGTGGCCCTATAGGGGCCCTGTGGGGGTAACATACTGGAGGGGGGGGGCGCTGCCAGGCAAAATGTACATTCTGATCTTCTTCTCCAAAACACATGATCGGAATTCAACCAAACTTGGTAGGAATCATCCTTAGGGGTAGGGGACCCAAAGTTGCTAAAATGGAACATGTGGCCCCCAGGGGGGCCCAGGAGCAAGGCCCCCAATTGTAAAAGCTATGTAAATTTCAAACATCTTCTTCTCCAGAACCAGGCATAGCTTAGACTTGGTATTGTGTATGGAGATACCTCTATAGATGAAGAATGAATGTTGTTCATGAAATTTCTCTGAGTGGCCCTATATGGGCCCTGTGGGGGTAACATACATGTCCTCGCTGGTGGAGGGGGAGCGCTGCCAGGCAAAATGTACATTCTGATCTTCTTCTCCAAATCGCATGATCGGAATTCAACCAAACTTGGTAGGAATCATCCTTACGGGTAGGGGACCCAAAGTTGCTAAAATGGTACATGTGGCCCCCAGGGGGGCCCAGGGGGGCCCAGGGGGGCCCAGGAGGAAGGCCCCCAATTGTAAAAGCTATGTAAATTTCAAACATCTTCTTCTCCAGAACCAGGCATAGCTTAGACTTGGTATTGTGTATGGAGATACCTCAATAGATGAAGAATGAATGTTGTTCATGAAATTTCTCTGAGAGGCCCTATAGGGGCCCTGTGGTGGTAACATACTGGAGGGGGGGGGGGGGGGTGCTGCCAGGCAAAATGTACATTCTGATCTTCTCCAAAACACATGATCGGAATTCAACCAAACTTGGTAGGAATCATCCTTAGGGGTAGGGGATCCAAAGTTGCTAAAATGGTACATGTGGCCCCCAGGGGGGCCCAGGGGAGGGCCCCCAAGTGTAAAAGCTATGTAAATTTCAAACATCTTCTTCTCCAGAACCAGGAATAGCTCAGACTTGGTATTGTGTATGGAGATACCTCTATAGACGAAAAATTAAAGTTGTTCATGAATTTTTTCTGGCTGGCCCTATAGGGGGTCTGTTTTCAGCTTCTTCTCCAAAACCCATGATTGGAATTTAACCAAACTTGGTAGGAAGCTCAGAATTGGTATTGTGTATACCTCTATAGATGAAGAATGAAAGTTGTTCATGAAATTTCTCTGAGTGGCCCTATAGGGGCCCTGTGGGGGTAACATACTGGAGGGGGGGGGGGGCGCTGCCAGGCAAAATGTACATTCTGATCTTCTTCTCCAAAACACATGATCGGAATTCAACCAAACTTGGTAGGAATCATCCTTAGGGGTAGGGGACCCAAAGTTGCTAAAATGGTACATGTGGCCCCCAGGGGGGCCCAGGGGGAGGGCCCCAATTTTAAAAGCTATGTAAATTTCAAACATCTTCTTCTCCAGAACCAGGCATAGCTCAGACTTGGTATTGTGTATGGAGATACCTCTATAGATGAAGAATGAATGTTGTTCATGAAATTTCTCTGAGTGGCCCTATAGGGGCCCTGTGGGGGTAACATACTGGAGGGGGGGCGCTGCCAGGCAAAATGTACATTCTGATCTTCTCCAAAACACATGATCGGAATTCAACCAAACTTGGTAGGAATCATCCTTAGGGGTAGGGGATCCAAAGTTGCTAAAATGGTACATGTGGCCCCCAGGGGGGCCCAGGGGAGGGCCCCCAAGTGTAAAAGCTATGTAAATTTCAAACATCTTCTTCTCCAGAACCAGGAATAGCTCAGACTTGGTATTGTGTATGGAGATACCTCTATAGACGAAAAATTAAAGTTGTTCATGAATTTTTTCTGGGTGGCCCTATAGGGGGTCTGTTTTCAGCTTCTTCTCCAAAACCCATGATTGGAATTTAACCGAACTTGGTAGGAAGCTCAGACTTGGTATTGTGTATATCTCTATAGATGAAGAATGAAAGTTGTTCATGTGCTAGAGAGAACATGCACCAGATGTGATTTGATCCACCTCAGGTGAGCGTCGTGCCCCCTGGGGCTCTTGTTGTTTTTAGAATATATAAACAGAATATATCTGTTAAATATTTTAAATCTTAAATGGGATTTTGTATCAGGAAGAAAGACAATTTTTCATTCCGATTAAAAATATCTTTATGTACACATCAAGAAAATGGCAGCCCTCAGGTATCGCTACCAGACAATACATTTTGCTGAGAAAATCATGATTTATACTCATCTCGTATATTTTAATGCAAAACTACGTAGGACATCAAGAAGAAATAGATTACATCTTTGAAAAAAAAAACACATTTGAGGTTAATTCTCCTTTAACACAAAGTTAATGCCCTTCTGGCTCCAACTAACTATACACAAAAAATAAAAAACAAAAGGTGCTGATCAAGATTTTCAAGATTGTATCAATAATCACCCCCCACCCCCTTCCAAAAAAAAGGAAAGAAAAAGAAATGAGCTAAAATGCAATGACCTTCTAAAGTTCTACAGCCTTTTCACGCAAGAGTAAAATTCATTGTATGGAAAGCTGATTAGTTTAAAGCTGATTAACTAATCAGCTCGAAAGCAAATTTTCCCTGTGAACATCGAACTATATGCTGTTCGGACAGATAGGAACTTGTGATCTAAAGACTGGGCAGAGCAGGCTAAAGTATAGAAAAGGCAAGAGATCTTGCGTGTGTGAACAGATGAAAACGTTCATGTAAATAGTCTGTATATTTACAACAAATGTATTTAACATCATTGCTTTCTACTTTTTGTACTTCATTGTTAATATACTGTTAATACATGGTTGGAGTGCATTGGTGTGCGATCTGGCAACACAAAAGGTTTTTATCTTTATCGTGGTGTACTATACGCACGAGGCGCAAGCCGAGTGTGTTGGACACGATAAAAAAATGTGTGTTGCCGGATCGCACTAATACACGAACTCACAACCATGTATTAATAGTTTTGTAAAACGACAATATGATTATGAAGTCTATAAAAATGGTTACGAAACCCATAGAAACACCAAGAGTCCCACAGTCGTGGAGGCTGCCATTTGCTTTCCTGGATGACATCACATAAGCGCAGCCAACAAAAGTAATGCGCGTTTTAGTGCGCGCATGTAATCCCTGCGTTAAAATGACACTTAAACTACGCGATTTCATTGCGTTTTAAGTTTGCACGCACCAGAGATACGCGTACGCGCAGCTCAGCCGTGCTTGAGAGCCTTTTTGCCGCGCATTAGTGCTTTTTTTTTGCATGGTCACGTGGTGCTATTTGAGCAATCAGGATGGCTACATTCTTGAACCCATTTTATAACTATTAATTTTTAATTTGGGTAATAATTTAACTTTACCAGAATTCTTGTTTTTTGTTTGTTGTTGTTTTTTTTTGTTGTGGGTCAGGCTCGACTAGCACATGTGCCATTATCTGGCCCCTTTTACCAACCAATTCTTTTCTTCATTTATATGTAAATATCATTGTATAAAAAAAAATGTATTGTAATTAAATGTTGGTGGTGGTAGATTTGTATGTACATTTAAATTTCAATAAGGTACATCCATGTACCGCTAATGTGCATCGAGTATTCAGGATCTATCTTGTGGGTATGCATTAATTTTTTTCTGCGGCAACCGAAACCACGACGCACCTGATTGCCAGTGAATGGATGTGTGACCGTGATTAATTGAGCAAATAGGGTATCGGCTAACATGGACGTCCTTCAATTTGGGAGAAGAAAATAATTCCATGGTTTTTATTGTGTGATGGCCTTTACAGGTAGTTCCTTTTGAATTTTGGTATTGGATCTCCCAATTATGCGCAATTGGTACAATTATAACCTAAATGCTACATGTACAGCCCATTTGTGAAGTTCTCATACTTTATGTCTGTCCTAAATCTATAAAACCATCACAATAGTCATGAGAAACCTGAGGAGAAAAATGAAAAGAAAAAAGTGCAAATCCTGGTACGTTCTTTTGCAATAAATGTAATCCTAAACTAATACATAACATTATACTGATAATATTTTGGGTTTAAATGTTCTTTTGTGGATCATGTATACATACAGTGAAACCTGCTTACACAGCCACCTGTGTTGAAAGATCACCTATCTGGTTTTTATGGACAGTTTTCTCTCAAACATGTTTCCTCATTGAAACATGTACTAAAAAAAATGCACATAAATACCACTTGTCATTATAGACCACTTCATGTCTTGCTAGAGTGGTCTTTAATCCTTTCCATGACAGTAATTATTTGGGGGGTTAAATTGATCACATTTTGTTCTTCAAATATTTGTCTATTAATAATAATAATAATAAATGTAACTTATATAGCGCCATATCCACCCTGTTGAGTGCTCAAATCGCATGTAGAAATTAATTTAATAAGAATTAAACAGAGTTTTTACATGATTTTTAAAAGAATCAGATGTTATGCACTTTTTGATGTCTTCAGGAAGGCTATTCCATAATTTAGGACATGCATGGGCAAATGATCTTTCCCTCCAAGAGTTTGCGACTTTAGGGATCACAAGAGAACTGGATGTGGATGAGCGCAAAGATCTCGCAGGGGTGTAATTTTGAATTAAAGAGGTATTGTATTGGGGAGCAGAACCGTGAAAGCAGTGAAAAGCGAGCAACAAAATTTTGAAAATAATGCGATGTTTGACAGGGAGCCAGTGTAGCGACTGCAAAACGGGAGATATGAGTACGCTTGGTGGACAGAGTAATGTTACATGGTTACATGGTGCTGATATAAAATGTAATATCTTTGTAACCAATATAAATGATGTACATGGTCTTAGGAACTTTGTCGAAAATTTGATCATACAAGTTTCACTCTAGCATGTTATATATGGGCTTGCATGTAGGACCTACATGTACCTTAAAAAGACATTTTTAGATAGCTAATGACTTAATGTGTTGCTCACACTTCAGCGAGACCAATCGGCAAAATGTGTTTTGCATTGTTATGCCGACCAGTATCCTATATCCATCATATCAGCCTTAGATATTACACCTGTGGAGATATTGCAACTTAAACACTGAAATTGCATGCTCATAAAGTGGAAAGGAACTTTTGAGTAGAGTTGTCGATGAACTCCTATAAAATCAAAGTCGACTTTAATTGTGAGTGCTGTAATTTTTACGTCATGGTAAATAACTGTTTACTCGCCTGTAGCGAAACCCTGGGACGCCACATTGTTAAGAGTATATGATACATAAAACACTGTACGTGTGCCAAATGTCGACTGCGGCAGACCATCCACCAAAGCCTGAACGGTTAATCGTTAACCATTTGACAGTCTTATATAGTTTTGGATGAATGTTTTGTTGTCTTTTTAAATGATTCCTAATTCGTAATACTAATAAACACAGCGTTATGATTATTACAATATTAATCACCAAGTACAGAATAATCTGAATCATGATTCTTATTTTCAAACAGTTGTGCAGGGATTATCATCAGAAATATAATTTAATGTGACTCATAATCTTGCTTTGGAACATGTGGAAAGGGTTCTTAGTCACATCTACATGTAGATAAGATAGGAATTCAAACCTTAAAGGGAAATCCAACCTTAATAGCAAGTTGCTTTGAAAGAAAGAGGAAAAATCAGAGAAGCAGTTTGGTGAAAGTTTAAACGAAATCAGACAAGCAATAAGAAAGTTATGAATTTTTGAAAGTTGTAATCACTATACATATGGGAATTTCAAATTGGCCGAATAGGTAATGTCACTGTGATGTAGCTGTGGACAACTCCTCCATTCGCTCCAACACATAAAATGACTAAAATGTCACTTTTTTCAAAATGTTTTAATTAGTAGGATCTTTTTCTTTCATGAGGACCTATAACAATATGCTATCTCCAATATATTTTGAGTACTGCCCCGAGGGTAAAGGCGCTTCCGAGAAAACCGCAAATTAATGATAAATTTGTGTACGACAAATGGGAGAGTTGTCCACAAGTATGTCACAATCGACTCACCAAATTGCCAATTTGAGATTCGCATGGATGTAGTGATCTCATTTTTCAAACATCCATAACTTTCTTAGTCCTTGTCCGATTTCTTTCAAACTTTCACCATCCTGTTTTTCTTATTTTTCTGCTTTCACACAAATCAACTTATTACCAAGGTTGGATTGCCCTTTAAGTCATTGCATGCAAGCTGCCTTCGCAGACTGAGCAGTGTACATATAGAAGGGAATTTCCCTGAATTAACAATAGCTTCAAGTGTGTTCTTCATCCACTCAAGCACAGGTAAAACAACCAAACTTTGCAAGGTCAAAGGTCACATGTAGTAGGCGCCTACCAGGATGTAGTCCGTGGTGTCACCGTTGGCACAGTTCCGTAGCTGGCTGGCCGAAATCAGGAACTATCCAAGTTTCACAAGGACGGGGAATGTACCCATTACATATCATCATAAAAATGGATTGTACAAATTCTTTTTTAAAGGGGAATTAAGGAACATACATTTAGACAACATATCTTGGGCAGGAAAGGGGCACATGACCCCCTTCCCCTTCAAGTGTTTTGGGATAAAAAAGGCATCTGAAAAATATGAGATCCTTTTGTTTGTGCGCTTGTCAGAGATTTTTCTGACCTGTGCCCTGCCTCCCCCTCCCATACAGGCAATCCTGGATCTGTGGCTAGCAGAGCCTGCAGAGAAAGACCATTACGCCTTTTCACATGACTATACTGCGTGTACAGTGTGTGCTCATATTTGAGAAGAAATAATATTTACAGCTCTAATAGGACAATGAGTGCAACCAGACTTTTGGATGAAAGTAGACGAGATGAAAAAAGAATAGTAATAATTTTTGTGAATTTATGTCATCATATTACAATTTTATACAAAGTCTGTCGTGCATTGTGTGGTATATGTAACCACATTACAAGTACATGTACATGTAATGGCTATTCATTTGTAATTAAAACAAACAAGGACTGATATACTTGTTTATGTGTGGTCATACAGGAATGATTGTGGCATAACTATTAAAATGAAAATAATTGTGGTCAAGAACTATGACATGTTCCTGGTTCAGAGAGACTACTTGTCTTGTCCAATATTGTAGAAATACCCTGTATTACAGTTTATTTGGGATGTCTGAAAAGATTTACATGATTGTAGTTTATTTAATGATTTTTATGGAGGTTATTTATATCTACCGGTATGGGGGGGGGCATGGACCCAAGTGTATGTGAAATAAATGTTGTTTTATGACGATTTCTTTATTGAATATTCTCTGTTCATATTGGTGGTAAATCTGGTAAATCTGTTTGATCAAGTGTTTTGTAGTGATTTTTACTGACATATTTGCTCTCAGCCAATCAGATGCAAGGATTCAGTAGCTTATAACAGTTGTCGATAAAAATCACTGACAAAACACTTGATGAAACGCTCCCCAGTTGTCTTAGTAAAGCCAGACACCTGTTCCACATGCCCAGTCTAAAGAAAGAGAAAGAAATTGGATTGTGACATATATATACATGTCCCTGATTGCTGTATGATGACTTCTTATTGAATTGTTTGTTCGTAATTTACGGTATAAAGTCAATCCAACGAACTGTTTCACGTACCCAGGTAAAAAAAAAACCCATATATATCGGACTTCAACTATTGAAAGAAAAGCTGTACTTGCCTAAACATGATCAGGATAGCGTACTCAAAAAAAAATTTCCTGCTCATGGGGCAGCTTTTTACTTCCTCCATGCAAGTGGGTGTGTGAAAACCTCTCAATGTCTGAAACATTTCACAATGAACATGCCTTTAAATTATGTTATGTATTTGACCTTTTTCCAATGTTGACAGGGATGGAGACTGGTGGTTAGCGAGGTCAACGTTGAACGGCAGGGAAGGCTACATTCCTAGCAACTACATCGCTCCCGTCACAAGTATTGATGCTGAAGAGTAAGTATAGTTCATAACTACTACTACTACTACTACTACTACTACTACTACAACAACTACTAGTAATAATAATTGTGATAATATGTTGCTTTTGTACAGTAATTTACCTTAAATACTTTTCAATGCACTTTGTATTAGATGAATAAAACTAATGCATACATATGAAATGCATTTTTCATATTACTGCTACTGGTACTGTGCAATAAACTATGGTACTAAGAATATATAAGAATACGTATGAATGCATCTTTCTATTAAATTATTTTACAAATTATTTCTTAACAATATTGCGACAATACCAAGAATGATGGGGTGAGAACAGGTGGGTCTGTTAATCTACTTGCCCGCTGTCGTATATAATATACAGTTATTTGTGAGAGATATTGTGGCATTTTGACAGTCATTATCTGACAGTATACTATTAATACATGGTTGGGAGTGCGTTGGTGCGATCGGGCAACACAAAGGTTTTTATCGTGGTGTACTATACGCACGAGGCGCAAGCCGAGTGTGTTTGACACAACGATAAAAACCTGCGTGTTGCCAGATCGCTCTAAGGCAAAAAAAAAAAATTTTGTATTGGCGTAACCCACCCGACCCTAAAAATGTCGCCGACCCTAGGTTTTTTTTTTTTTTTTGGCTATCGATATCGCGTATCGTGCTGCCTTTGCGATCGTGATCGTGATCGAAAAACTCGAAAGTGTTGCGGACAAAACTAGCTGCGTGTATTATGTACTATACTTTCGTAAAAAAAAAAAAAAAAAAAAAATCCCGACCTACCTACCCTATTTTTCAGTGACCCGTTACGCCAATACAACAATTTTTTTTTTTTGGCCTAACGCACGAACTCAACCATGTATTAATAGTTTTATAAAACGGGTCGGCAATATGATTATGAAGTCTATAAAAATGGTTACGAACCCCATAGAAACACCAAGAGTCGCACAGTCATGGAGGCTGCCATTTGCTTTCCTGGATGACATCACAGAAGCGCCGCCAACAAAAGTCATGCGCGTTTCAGTGCGCACATGTAATCCCTGCGCTAAAATGACAATTAAACTACGCGATTTCATTGCATTTTAAATTTGCACGCACCAGAGGTACGCGCAGCTCATCCGTGGTTTAGAGCCTTTTTGCCATATGTTATCACTTTTTTTTGCACGGTCACGTGGTGTTATTTGACTAATCAGGATGGCTACATTCTTGAACCCGTTTAATAGTTCTTTATGATAGTCTCAGGCCAGGTGAAATTGTTTCTTATACCCCTTTAAGAAACCCATGCTCATACCCCTTTAAGAAACCCATGCTCCTATTTTGCGTACTAAAATGATGCGCATTAAAGGGATACTCAACCGCAGATTGTGGATTGTGAACGAGCCGTTGATTGGTCTTGGTAGGAAATCAATGACCTTTGACTGATATTAGGTCAGGATAATGCTGGGTCATTATCGCATTCATAAACCTAGCATTTGAAGAATATCCTGTTCCTATAATGAGCTCTTTGGGTTTTATAAGAGGGACGTTGTTTTCCTGTTCCTGCCCCACTTCCTTCCTCTTTTTTCCTCTTGCCCTTCCTTTTATTTTTGATATTTTAAAAATTTGATGCATGAAATAAAGAAGAATTCAATTTTAACTTGTTTCAAGCCTGTGTAGTACATGGTGACTCACCTTTTATTAACCCCTTCCATGCCACCAGATTTTTGAGCAATTGTCAAAAATGAACTTACAATAGTTAAATATTAACTTTTAATGAGTTTTTTCTTGAGCAAACTGGACAGAGATATATTGCATAGGAATAAACTTTATATTGAAGGCTCAGGTTTCTGTATGAGGAAGAATTTTCGAGCCATTTTGAGCCTAAACGAAATGTTCAACACTCCAACATTTGGGCGGGATTTGCCGCCCACTGCATGGTAGGGGTTAAGGAAACGTTTGCTGTAATCGACCGTACATGCCGTGCCGTAAATTTCTTAATATCAAGTCACGTGGGATTCAGTTTTACTCGGCCTCATGGTGTTAATGTTACTTGCAAGAATGGGGAATTTCATTGAGGATGTCGTGATTGGTGATAATTTTTCAAAAAATTTAATAGGCTTGCCAAAATACAAGACATCGTGTAAAAGCTGGTCATTACAATCAACTTCCTGGAATTGATTGCTGTTTTGTCTTTTTAGAAATGTCATTTAGTAGTTACAAATGGGGAATATTGCTTATCATTTTGTATCGTGCGACGATGTGCATCCATTGCGCATAGACACGTTTTGCTATACATGTACATGTACATGCTGGTATAATATATGCATTTTCCCTATCACCTGATCTTGTACTTGATACTCATAATAGTGCACGGTGGATGAATCATAATGATGTTAATATGGACGGGCTCATTTTTCTGATGCTATTTTGCCGTAGATATAAAGTGCAACCGCATCAACCTTAAAGGCCCGTTCACATATGCAGAGGTAAACTGCTGCATACAACAAAAACAATGCATTTTTTGTGACTATTAAATAAATGGCCAGTGGGGATGCACAATGCAACAAAGGTCCTACAACACATGCATGTAGAAACGTTTAAAGGGGAAATCTAGTCCAGAAATAACTTGGTTTTAATAAAAGCAGAAAAATCAGGCCTGCAGATCAAAACAAGTTTGAGGACAATCGGACAAGTAATAAGAAAGTTGCAATTTTTTTTAGTGGCATGAAAAACTAGAGAATCAATGAAAATCACTAGACAAATTGGCAACTCAGTCATTGGTTTGTGATGTCATAGGTACACAACTCGCCAATTCTCTTGTTTATATTCATCATACAAATTCTCAAATTTTGTCCAAGAATATGAGTTTTCACATAACTTGTACCAAATTACATCTACATGTATAGTAATATGTTTTTGCATACATGTATAAACCTTTAAAAAGTATTTCAGAAACTTCAAAATATTAATATTTTTGCCAAATATTAAATTTCCATAATCACTAATTTTTTGTGTATATTGTATAAAATATTCATATTTTCATGAATTTTACAGAAAATTATTTACTCTGTATTAGTGTATACATGCAAAAATATATTACTATAAATGTAAGTTGGTTCAAGTCATGAGGAAATCATATTCTTGGACAAAAAAACCCCCAAAATTGTACTTTGAATATAAACAAATAGTTGGTAAGTTGTGTATCTATGACATCACAAACTCATGACTTAGTTGCCAATTTGTTTGTTGATTTTTATTATTTCCCTAGTTTTTCATCTCAAAAAAAAATTCATGACTTTTTTATTAGTTGTCCAATTTTCCTCAAACTTTTTTTCTGATCTGTTGGTCTGATTTTTCTGCTTCTGGCAAAACCAAGTAAGTTTTGGACTGGCCTTCCCCTTTTGATACTCATTACTCACTTTATACCTGTGTGTTATAAGGTTCAACAGAAAACTGAAGCACGGTATGCTTTAAAAAAGCAGTGGTTTCTTTGAGGCAGTTTACCATGGCATATTTGAAAGAGCCTTAACTCTTTCAGTGCCGAAGTCATGTGACAGATAGACCCCCGCCAAACGAAGTTTGAAGGGGGTATATACAGGAATCAGTCGACGGTTGGGCGGGCGGTCGGTCCGTTGCAAATCTTGCAGATCGAACTACTTCCTCAGTTTTCGACCAAAGTTCATGAAATTTGGTACACACATTGGTCTTGGTGGGAAGATGTGCAAGACATATTTTTCGGATGAGTCGGAATCTGCGTTGCCATGGTAACGGGCATATTTATGGCAGAAAATCAAGGAAACGCCTTGCGGATCAAACTACTTCCTCAATTTTTGACCGAAAGTCATGAAATTTGGTAAACACATTGGTCTTGGTGGGAAGATGTGCAAGACATATTTTTCGGATGAGTCGGAATCTGCGTTGCCATGGTAACGGCATATTTATGGCAGAAAATCAAGGAAACACCTTGCGGATCGAACTATTTCCTCAGTTTTCGACCAAAAGTCAAGAAATTTGGTACACACATTGGTCTTGGTGCGAAGATGTGCAAGACATATTTTTTGGATGTGTCTGAAGCTGCGTTGCCATGGAAACAGCATATCTATGGCAGTAAATCAGGGAAGAATCTTGTGGATCGAACTACTTCCTCAGTTTTCGACTAAAAATCAAGAAAGACTGTTGTCACGGGGCGGGGGTATTAATCATCATCTTCAGTGATATTTCTAGTCTTTCACCAGTTGCTCAAAGGTTACCGTATTTTATCACTAATAGCATTTGATTATTAAATAAAGAACTACAAAAAATATATTACTGTAGAATATTAATTCCTGTCACCAATTCAGAGAACAACACACGTATTAAAACTTGTTCTGGAAATGTGGTTGATATACATACGTCTACAACCAGGAAAAAGGGTGTACACTTTGTCAACATAACACCCACATAAAATGTAAGATTAAAGGGGAACATCACTTGGGGAAATCCCTCGAGATATGCTGATAGAAATTGATTTGAAATTCCCTTTGAAAGGAGACTGTAATCAAAGATATTATTTTGCATTGAAGTGTAAGCATTGTACATGTACATTAGCAGAGATCATGGTTTAGTTTAAGAAGTATCTGAGCATTAAAACATTAAACCTATTATCCATTAGAAAATGTACATGTATGTATTTAGCCTTGTGTGCATCGTGTATTTTTATGGATGTATTTTAAAGATTTAACAAACAAATCTGATATTCTAAAAAGTAAACCTGATACATTTACCATAAACATAAACCTTAAACTTAAACTAAACTTTTTCCTTAAAGGTACTTCAACCCTTTTTCAGACTTACACAAAATTCAGCAAAACTTGGCACAGGTTTAATAGACATCCTGTAGATGCTGTTTATGTTAGCGCTTATGTCTTCTCCTCCTCCCTCTCTCCCTCTTCGTCTTCTTTCTTTCTCCTCTTCCTTTCTCCTCTTTCATATCACCTCTTTCATATCACCATTCGTTTTTTCTCCCTCCACCTCTCTCTCATATGCAGCTCCTTTTCATTTTCCACCTGCCTCTCTTCCCAGTTATAATTTTCATGAATCTGAATCTACTTTTTGTTGAACGTAAACTTGTTAACGATTTACGTTACGTATAGAGTATAATGAATAATTCATTTTGCATCTCTTTCTCTCCCTCTTTCTCTCCCTCTTTCTCTCTCCCTCTTTCTCTCTCCCTCTTTCTCTCTCCCTCCTTCCAGCTGTTACATTCTTTTTCTAACCCTTCCCTATTTTATTCCCTCTTACTCTCTCCCCTATTTTGTTTTCTCAGTGATTCTCTCTCTCTCTCCCTTCCTCTCTTTTTTTTGGTAAATTTATATGAAGGTATGTCAAATTATATATCAAATTGTATTTTAACTTGTATTTTTATATATGAATATATGTATTTTCCATGTAATTCTGCCTTATGGATTTTTCAATAAATACCTTTTCAGCAAGTTCCATAACTCCTTTGTAAGGAATGAAAATATTCAGAAATCAATTATGCAAAAATTGCTCGATTTTTCTTTGAGTTGAAAAAAATAAAGTGTTACCAAATTGTTGTTATTCCCTTGCTTAAAAGCAAATTATTATCCTTTTCACATCCGCACATGTTTTCCAGTTATGATTCTTTTGTAATTTATCGCATATTCACACAACTTCAAAATTTATGGCTTCAAAAAAAGGATTAAGTACTTTAACACAAACACGAACTTAAAAATAAACATTGAGCATAAACTTAACCAGATGACAATAGCTACGTTCATACGAGACTTGTTGTTTCGAATCTTTAAGGTAATGAAACAACGGCTCACTAAACAATGACAGGGGTTCACACGGACCCGAAACGATAACGAGACTACAAAATGAGTGTTGATCATTTAAAATAAGCAGAGAGGACCCCCCCCCCCCCCCCACCCTGCTGCTTGTGGTTTCAGGGTTAACCAAAAGCTCGCTTGTGGTTCTGGAACTACAAGTACACTTGAAGTTTTAAAGTTTTGAAATTACGAGTCAGTTCATATGGTCTGAAACTACAAGATAACTTACAGTTTTTAAACTACAAGCGAAACTTAAAGTTTTTTACTCCCTTCGTGTGCCCCTGCCTAATGTCATTAATCCAAAATAGGTAGCACTTTCAAATTTACATGTACGATATGAACCCCAATGTAGAATATCTTTGGGACGGTTCCTATCAAAACACAGTATTAGAGCAAATAAATTTAACCAATCCGTGCAACTACATGTACATCAGAAAAATGTCAGCCTCTGTAACTCTTTATTTTAGCCAACTGGATGGCTGTTAACAGGGAAATTTCATGTGTTTGTCCCATAAATCCCTCTTGTTCGGTGTAATGTTCGCAGTCTAGCTTATGTTAAAGATACTTCAGCAAACACTCATGTTTAGTTTTCTCCTCAAGTATTTCCTGCCACAATTTCCCTTTCACGAGCTAAAAACACGGATTGAATATCGCAGCTAACGTTTTTAACACATGCCACTATGTGCATGTATGTGTTTTATCCTTATTTTATTTTCACTAAAAAAAAATCAGCTTAACCTCTGGTATTGAATTTTAGGGAAGTTCTGTTCAAGGCCACCCAGTTGAAATACTTCCAAGAATTTTACATGTACTTTGTAAGTCTGGAAGCGATTTCAAGCAAAGAGACATTTTTTAGCACTTGGAAGTCCTAGTGTCATTGCACTCGTTACATACAACATGCTTGTATGAAAGAAATTGGCCTTTTCCCTGAGGAATATCAATAGAGTACATGCAAATCATGCTCATGAAGTTAAGATTAGGTAAAATGCAAAGCATATTTCTGGTATTAAAAAACTAAAAATTTATGCGCTACTGCAAAAACCAGAAATTTTAGCTTGCCGGAAACTTTGGTTCAGATTTGTAGAACTTTCATCCTGCAAAATAATTGAATCACATTAGACACAATGGTAACTTTTTTGCAGTTCCTGGAAGTTTCTTTCGATGGAAATGGCTGTCCTGGGCCTTGTTTCATAAGTTGCGATAACTGTTATAAGCTACTGAAATCCTTGCATCTGATTGGGTGAGAGTAAATTTGTCAGTTAAAAATCACTGACAAGACACTTGATGAAATGCCCCCCTGTTTACAAGTTTCTTGTCATTTAAGTTTCTAGTTTCAGAATTATTGGCCCGTTGTTTGAAAGTGTGGTAGCATGGTTTCACAAGCAAAAATGTAGTTTAATCATTTACTGTATATCAAAGCTACTGCTAATAGTTTGAGTAGCCTTTAAAATGTCATCTTTATCGAAGGCAATAAATTTTACCCAAACGGAACATGAACTTCTTACTCATATTTAAGGTTTTTTTTATGCTTCCTGTTTTCAGTTGGTATTTTGGGAAGGTGGGACGTAAGGATGCAGAGAAGAAGCTACTTGCTCCTGGACTCCAGAAAGGCACCTTCATCGTAAGAGATGGAGAGGCTAATCCTGGTGAGTGGAAGATTAGGAGATGGAATTAAGATAGAGAGAAGGATAAATATGAAAAGCTAACCCCGACGAAAGAGAAGGGTGAATGAAGATAGAAGGGTGAATGAAGATAGAAGGGTGAATGAAGATAGAAGGGTGAATGAAGATAGAAGGGTGAATGAAGATAGAAGGGTGAATGAAGACAGAAGGGTGAATGAAGATAGAAGGGTGAATGAAGATAGAAGGATGAATGAAGATAGAAGGGTGAATGAAGATAGAAGGGTGAATGAAGATAGAAGGGTGAATGAAGACAGAAGGGTGAATGAAGATAGAAGGGTGAATGAAGATAGAAGGGTGAATGAAGACAGAAGGGTGAATGAAGATAGAAGGGTGAATGAAGATAGAAGGGTGAATGAAGATAGAAGGGTGAATGAAGATAGAAGGGTGAATGAAGATAGAAGGGTGAATGAAGATAGAAGGGTGAATGAAGATAGAAGGGTGAATGAAGATAGAAGGGTGAATGAAGATAGAAGGGTGAATGAAGATAGAAGGGTGAATGAAGATAGAAGGGTGAATGAAGATAGAAGGGTGAATGAAGATAGAAGGGTGATTAAGATATGAAGGTGAACAAAGATAGAAGGGTGAATGAAGATAGAAGGATGAAGGAAGAGAGAATGGTGCATGAAGATAGAAGGGTGAATGAAGATAGAAGGGTGAATGAAGATAGAAGGTTGAAGTTCTGAATTGCAGAACTTTTTTGAGGGGTTTATTTGGTCAGTTGCCAAGGCCCTTTAAAGGGGCAGGATCCCCCTTCCCCCTGTCTGTAGGGATTGTCGTAGTAAAATGATTCATCTACTTTCTTTTTTTTACCATCAAATTTTCATTGTCTCAGTAAAACAACAATAAGAAGAGAAAAAAAGAAGAGGGTTAAAACTCAGGGCTCCACAATATCTCTTTACGTAGAGATTTTGGATTGACATTTATAGGGTTTTGTATGCATGATCCCCATTGTTAGAATTTTGAAGTCTCGTTGTCCAGACTTGGATTTCGGGTGCCCACGTGTCCAGGGCTTGCGTCAAGCCATGTTTAACCCACGTATTGAAGGAATAAATGCATTGCTTCCTTACATGTATGTTACAAATATTCTATGTGTAATCTTTTGATATCGATTTCCAATCTATTCAGGTACGTACTCTCTCTCCGTGCGGGACCACGACCCAGGTAGAGGAGAGCACATCAAGCACTATCGTATTAGAAAGCTGGACAATGATTCGGGTTATTACATCACGCAACGAAGCCAGTTCCAAACGTTGCTGGAGCTCGTCCACCATTACGAAGGTGAGTAAAAACGAAAACCTTAAAACCATCAAAAGGTGCAATTACTTAATATTCTAATGGTCTGTCTCTACAGGTGGTCACTACAGTGCATAAAAAAAAAACATATTGAAAAAGTCTCCCAAAATAAATATTTTAGATTATTTTCAATAAATTTCCATTCTTGTAGAAAGCTTAGGGTCTCTCCTAAGCAATATCACCAAAACATCTGACAAATCATTACGCTTGAGTGATCAAAAGCCACTTTTGTCTCGCCCACCGGAGGTGAAGGTGAGACTAAGGGATCCAAATTCCGTCCGTCCGTCACAAACGTTATGACAGATAACTTTGCAACCGTCACTCACTTTTCAACCAAACTTGGGTTGTAGATGCACTAAGGGGACCTGCATGTTATGGTGCCGTTGGAGGTCACATGATAGGGTCAAAGGTCATTTGAGGTCATACGTTAAAGTTTACCTGCAAGACTCTCTTATGACAGATAACTTTGCAACCGTCACTCACTTTTCAACCAAACTTGGGTTGTAGATGCACTGAGGGGACCTGCATGTTATGGTGCCGTTGGAGGTCACATGATAAGGTCAAAGGTCATACGTTAAAGTTTACCTGCAAGAATCTCTTATGACATAACTTTGCAACCATCACTCACTTTTCAACCAAACTTTGGTTGTAGATGCACTGAGGGGACCTGCATGTTATGGTGCCGTTGGGGTCACATGATAGGGTCAAAGGTCATTTGAGGTCATACGTTAAAGTTTGCCTGCAAGACTCTTATGACATAACTTTGCAACGGTCACTCACTTTTCAACCAAACTTGGGTTGTAGATGCACTAAGGGGACCTGCATGTTTTGGTGCCGTTGGAGGTCACATGAGAAGGTCAAAGGTCATACGTTAAAGTTTACCTGCAAGACTCTCTTATGACAGATAACTTTGCAACCATAACTCACTTTTCAACCAAACTTGGGTTGTAGATGCATTGAGGGGACCTGCATGTTATGGTGCCGTTGGAGGTCACATGATAAGGTCAAAGGTCATACGTTAAAGTTTACCTGCAAGACTCTCTTATGACAGATAACTTTGCAACCAAACTTGGGTTTTAGAAGCAATTGGGGGACCTGCATGTTATGCTGCCATCAGAGGTCACATGGTAAGGTCAAACATAGTTTACCCGCAAGACATAACTTTATGACATAACTTTGTAAACGTCACTTTCCAAACATTAGTAATGTAGATATATGCAAGCATAACTTATGCAGATTTATGCACTTGGGGGACCTGTTGCATGGCAACAGAGATCACGATATTTCTAGTTATCGCATGTGGGCGAGACACATTATCGCTAATGCCTTGTTTTTTAAAAGGTGCAAAATTTAGACTTGACAAGAATTGGTGTTTGTCCTGGCTGTAACATCAACAAATTTGAGAACCGTTTTAGAATTGACAGTTGAAAAAAGTCTCCCTAATTACGAATTTCAAAATATTTTCAGGAAATTTTTCATACCTATGGCAGCTTAGAGTCTCTTCTATCAAATGACCCCAGAATATCTCACTATATTTGATGCTTGAGTGAGCAAAAGCCACTTTTGTGAGAGAGTGCAAAATCCATACTTGACAAATATTTGTATGTCGGTTCTGGCTGGTATCGGCGAAGTTGACAAGTCATGAAAAGGCTTAGAAATTGTTGTATTGTGATCAATAAAAGACAATTTATGAAAGAACAGATTTTGTTCACTGTATGTCCTGATATCAAAAGTAACATTTTGAATCACTCAACAAACTAATTGATTGCTCACTCAAGCATAAGATGTTGATAGAATGTGTTAGGATATACAGAGAACAAAGCTTGTTATTTCATAAATTGCCTTTGATTGATCAGAAAATGGAAATTACTAAGCCTCTTCATGACTCTCAGCTAGGCTGATACCAGCCAATGTCAATTCTTGTCAAATCTGGATTTTGCACCCTTTCACAAAATTGGCGTTTGCTCACTCAAGCATAGAATATTTTTAGGTATTTTGGTGTCATTTGATAGAAGAGACCCTAAGCTGTCCACAGGTATGAAAATTTCCTTTAGATATTTTGAAACATTTAATTGGGGAGACTTTTTCGAACTGTTAACTTTTTTTTCTGGGATGCACTGCATAAGTAGGCTAGAGCCAAGGAAAGGAATAATTTATGCATATTGTTACCTAAATTTAGCATAATTATTTGTACATGTAGAAACCGGATAGCTGTTCATAAGGGTAATCACAGAGCTGCCAATTTGTGATCACCCACGACTTTGAAAATTCACAACATTAAAAAAAAAAATTCAAAGGATTCCTCAAATGTTCACGGATCTATTTTTCTGATTTTCTGTTTTTATTACGCCAACTTGATATCAGGGTGTACTTCCCATTTTTTCTTCCTCTGACATAATTATTTGTACAATGAAACGGGAGAACTTCTCGTACAGGTACTGAGTTGCCAATTTGAGTATGATCAATCGCCACTCTGAAAATCATATTTGTACCATTTAAAGGAATTTTCTCAAACTTTCACTGATCTATTTCTCTCTTTTTCTGCTTTTGGTAAAACCAAATTTATATCAGGGTGAACTTCCCCTTTAAAAGGTAGATTAGTTGTATTATGCGATACTGAAAGTAGTGTATTATGCAGAGATTAATTTCCATTTTGAATCACCTGTGAATGATCCTTTTGAGGACCACAGTTCATAAGTGCTTTCTTGCAACCTATCCTTCCCTTTGAATGTAATGAAAGTTTGGCAATAGGGTGTGATTTCTGTAATAGAAATGATACTCTTTTTTTCTTTGTTGTGAAGAATACTTGCTTTCAATTTTATAAAGCATTGTGACATACTGTCACAAGCGTAAAAATGGATGTGGGCGTTTTGCGTGCAACGAGTCCAGTACAACACGTACGACATATGTTTTCAGGATGTCCGTCCTGCTTTCTCGTTCTTGCAATAACTCGAGAACCATTTGAGGTATGAACTTCAAACTTAGTGCTAGTATGTAGCACTATAGGAAGACGATTTGATTAGATTTTGGGGTATGTAGGTCAAAGGTCACAGCGGTCAATTTCTGAAATTCCAGGTGTTATCCATTGACTTCATCCATATATGAAAAAACTCTTGATTTCATCAAGCGTCTTGTCAGTGATTTTTTTACCGACAAATTTCCTCTCAGCCAATCAGATGCAAGGATTTCATTAGCTTTAAACAGTTGTTGGTGAAAATCACTGATAAAACGCTTGATGAAACGCTCCCCAGGCTTTATTTTGTCCAAGGTGTAGGGTTAGAGTTTGGGTTAGGGTTTGGTCCACAGTTGAATTCAAAATTTTTGGTAAGTGTTTGGTATTGAACGTGGAGCAGTATTTAGCAGGAGCATGAGGTAAGCAATCTTTTTTTTTATGGTTCACAATATCAGTACTGTAAACCCACTGAGAAACTTTCTCAGCATAATACTTTCACGAATTGTTGATGATGGCCCATTTTGCAGCAAGAGCCTTTCGCAAATCATGGTAATTTTATGTTGTTTCAATTTTTCATTGGATTATTTTGCAGGCTGAAACTTTGTCGAATAATAATAATAATAATATTGGGTACTTTTATAGCGCTCATATCCACCACGTATAAGGTGCTCAAGGCGCTCTAGTATTACCCCGGCTCTAGCTGGACTACGGAATTTGGTGCTCACAGCATTCAAGGAATTCCTTCCTACCGGTACCCATTTAACACCGTTCTCGACCACTCGTGAAATTTGCGAAAGTTTCATGCACGCGGAAATTTCTGGTTTTACATTATCCAGTCTGCAATGGATGACGGATAGAAATTTCATATTTAGGTGTCATTTTTCTAGATGTACATGTACCTTTTAAAATAAAAATGAAACCAATCAAATCTTATGTTTCTCTTTTAGGATCTGCTGATGGACTGTGCTGCTCGTTGTCTCATCCATGTCCCAAGGAGAACCCAAACACTGGTGGCTTAGGCAAGGACATGTGGGAGATCCCGAGAGAATCTCTGAAGCTAGACACCAAGCTGGGTTCAGGACAGTTTGGAGAAGTATGGAAAGGTAGGATGCTTTCTTCTTTCTTTTTATTTTTAACCCCTCCAACCCCCCCCCCCCCCCACTTCCCTCCTTTCCCCAACCAAAACAATCCATTTGCGCTCATTACCAATCTGGGTTCAGGACAGTTCGGAGAAGTATGGAAAAGTAGGAAACCATTTAAACGGTCATTGCTTTCCATACTTTCCCCGCCCCGAAACACAGATGGAAATTAATTTATGATTGATAGGTTATAGAAAGTATATCAATTATATTGTAAAATGATAATCTCTGGCATAGTTGAAGTAAATCATTTGAAAAAAAGATGAATACAAACAGTGTTGTTTGAAGGTTGGTGTTTGCATGGTGGAATAGATAACGTCGATGAGGTTTGAGGTTTACGGTTCACCATGTTTGTAAGTCCTGAAAAGGACTGTTGGGTTGGAGCAGGAGAGTAGAGCAAGGAGAGAAGAGGAGATATCGTTTGTTTGGAGCCAGAAGGGCGTTAACTCTGTGTTAAAGTATAGAGTTAACGCCCTTCTGGCTCCAAACAGGCGATATAAAAGAGCGAGAGAGAGAATAGGAGTACAGAGAGCTTTTCATCCAGCATTTTGTCAGTGATTTTTACCGACAACTGTTATAAGCTACTGAAATCCTTACACCTGATTGGCTGAGAGCAAATAGCTTATAACAGTTGTCTGTAAAAATCACTGACAAAATGTTTGATGAAATACTCCCCTGAAAAGGACAGGTAATTGGATATATAACAGTGTTGATGACAGGAGAGGACAGCAAAGGATTGATGGAGTCAATACAGTTTATAAATAAAATAGTCCCAGTTGACAAATGAGATAAAAAATTTAACAAGTCATCTGTATACTGCATACTGATATTTCTTGTAATAAATTTCTGCAAATTGAACGAGTTGATCGTCCAATTTAGTCTGTGTGCTCACCAGATTGCCAGCTACATTGGCCGGTGGTGGGGAGCAGAGCCCACCCCTCGGGTTTATAGCCCACCATGCACAAGTCTAACGTTCATACCTCATATATATGAAATTTATCCTTGAAGAGAAATCGTATGACAGAAGGCAACAAAGTATGTCGATTTTCATCAAGTGTCACCCGACACTGAAAAAGCGCTTGTTATAACCCTGGTGCTCACTAAAATTCCTAGGAGGTACAGTATATCAAGGAATTCCAACTTTTGTCAGATGATGCCCCTGCTTTGCTTTCCATCTGTCCCTATAAGCTGCAGCCATTACATTATACAAAAGAAGATCCAACTTGGTTCAGCAAGTCACACCAATTCGGACTGTTAGATTTGGATACAACTTTCATGCATCTAATAATTACTCAACATTATGTTGAGTAAACCAAAAATAGTCTTGTGTAAGTGTTTGATTTAATTTCATTCCATTTCCATCTATTTCCTTTCCTTTCACTTCTCCTATATTCCTCTAAACGCCCCATAAGTGGGTTGTTTTTCACAAAAGACTATACCAACAGCCTTTTCACAGAGGCTTTACCACATGGTGTTACCGAAAACCTTCCATTGTGAATACTCACTCACCATGGAAACCTACAGAGAACATCTAAATTATGTGATATGAATTAACCCGTTGACTCCTGGGGGGCGTTTCATGAAAGGACTTGTCAGATATTTTATCCAACAAATTTGCTCTCGGCCAATCAGATGCAAGGATTTCAGTAGCTTATAACAGTTGTCGGATAAAATATCGACAACTTCCTTTCATGAAACAGTCCCCAGAATTCTCAAATTCACATAGGGTAAATACAGGAACCACCTGGTTCCTGTGGGCAGTGGGTTAAATGGTTGTAACTCACGTCTGATTTGCTCTAGGTCTGTGGAACGGTAACACGGAGGTAGCTGTCAAGACCCTGAGACCGAAGACCATGACCCCTGCGGCCTTCCTTGCAGAGGCTAACATCATGAAGACCTGTCGACACGAAAACCTGGTCCAGCTCTACGCGGTCTGTTCAGATAGGGTAAGGCACAGAACCAAACAAGTTTGATCCTTCAGTGTTCATTCTCTTAAACTGATTGAAACATGTAGTAGTAGAAGTAGTAGTAGTAGTGGTAGTGGTAGTTGATGCAGTAATAGAAGTAGTAGTAGTAATAGTAGTGGTAGTGGTAGTAGTGGTGGTGGTAGTAGTGGTGGTAGTGGTAGTAGTAGTGGTAGTGGTAGTGGTAGAAGTAGTTAGTAGTAGTTAGTAGTAGTGGTGGTGGTAGTGCACAAATAAAGAATGTAACAATTTGGTAAGTATCCATGAGAATTTATTTTCCACTATCACCAGAATTCATGATAAACTCTAAATGAGAGAAATTAATTTTTCTGTCACCATTTGTCGGGGTTGGCACGACTTCAATTGCCTTTTTTATTTTTTTAAATGACTGATTTAATTAAAAAGAAAAGAGAAATTTTGTTGTTGATTTTGTTGATGTGACAAAACGTCCCTAATAAATCATTTTTTTTTAATGTCTGATATTAGATCTACCAAATTATAATCTGATTCTTTTCTATAAGAGCAACATTTCGAGGTATAACTAAAAAAAAACCCAAATAAATCATCTTGAAGTAAATATATTGTGAAATGTTTTTCCAACCATGCTTTACGTTTCTAGGAACCTATCTACATTGTGACCGAGCTGATGAAGCACGGTAGCCTTCTGGATTTCCTCAAAGACGGAGACGGTCGACATCTAAAACTTCCACAGCTTGTGGACATGGGAGCGCAGGTACAGTGTGCAAACTTTTCACCTATTCTGGGGAGCGTTTCATAAAAGGAAGTTGTCGGATATTTTATCCAACAACTGTTATAAGCTACAGAAATCCTTGCATCTGATTGGCTGAGAGCAAATTTGTCGGATAAAATATCTGACAAGTCCTTTCATGAAACGCCCCCCAGAACAGCAATTTAAACAAAAATGATAATCAGCCTTTGTTCTTCACATCACCAACACTGGTATTTTTTCTTTTATTGCTCCATTTTGCTGATGAGAAAAAAGAAAAAGAATAAAAATGATCAGAAAAGAATGTGAGTGCTGTCAAACTTCATCTTCATCATAAAAATTATGCAATGTACATTCCCCCATTAACCCTTTCAGGACTGGAATTATTCAAGGGCTAAAGTGATTACATTTTGTTCTTCAAATTGGCAACAACATTTTTCTTTTAGTGCCACATGGTTCTAATAAGGTGTAATGTCTTTGAAAACAATATACATGGTTATGAATTTTATTAAAAGTTAAAAAGTTGCCAATTTCGATAAAAAGCAATGATTTTAAAACTCTCATTGTGTTGCCAATTTAAGGATATTAAAGCTTATTCTTGTTTTAAAAATTTTCCTGCCATCAAACGCAATATGGTCATGCAACAAAACTGGTCATAGTGTGTGCAGAAATTTTTGCTCTTTCTACTCGTGCATCTGGTATATTTTTTACAGCTCGGAATCAAAAGTTATTGAGCCAAACCACAAAATGTGGTCAATTGGCTCAAAAGGGTTAAGGGGGATAGAATCATTTATTGTCAAAGGGAATACTTGGTCTTCACTCTTTGACTACTGACTGAATGTGCTCATTCCTGGAGGCTGAATTTAGGGACCACACTGTTCCTGTAGGGAATCGGTTAACCCTTTCAAGACAATTGACAACATTTTGTGGTTTGGCTCAATAACTTTGATTCAGAGCTCTAAAAAATATACCAGATGCATGCGAAGAAAAAGCAAAATTTTATAGACATAACTATGTCCATTTTTGTGGCATGATCATAGTGCACTTGCCAGGAATATTAATAATGAGAATAAGCTTTAAAATCCTTAAATTGGCAACACATTGAGAGGTTCAAAATCATTGTTGTCTTCATACAAAAATTGACAATTTTTTCAACTTTTCGACAGAATTCCTAACCGACGTATATCGTTTCACAGATATTACACCTTATTAGAACCATGTAGCACTAAAATAAAATTATTATTGTTGCCAATCTGAAAGGGCTATCCCAAAGCAGTGTAGCGTCTCCTTTTAGTGAAGTTTTTGCTTTATCTTTTGATCAAAAATGCTAGGAAATATTATACATTATACAAAAAGAGCGGAAAGAGAAAAAGTGACAGAAAATTTTGAGTATGTTGTGCCGTTCATTGCTAAGAGCGATTTAATTGTAGTAATCACCAAATTGGCAATTTCTATGTCAAATTTTGCAATTTTCATTCACACTAGTTCATTTAGTAATTTTATTTTCCCTTTCTAGGTTAGAGTGGAAAATAAATATTTGTTGCCGATTTGAGGAGGGAAAGTGATTATAATGTAGACCATAAGAAAAGCCTGGACTGCTATGGGTTAATAATTAATGAGATGTTTTGGAATCCCTGTAGGTTGCCAATGGCATGGCCTACTTGGAGAGGAAGAACTACGTCCATCGAGATCTCGCGGCGAGGAACGTCCTGGTGAACACCGGTAACATCTGCAAGGTGGCCGACTTTGGTCTGGCAAGAATGATCCAGGATGACGAGTACATGGCAAGACAAGGTGAGACGTTGTTTCTTTCTTAAAGGTACTTCATCTCTTCTGTAGACTTACACAAAATTCTGCGAAAATTCTGCGAAACTTTGCACAGGTTTAGATACCCTGTAGATAATGCCTATAACATTTCAAGGTCACAAATTCGATAACTTCTTTGTAAGAAGTGAAAATATTGCTTCTTTCGCAGAGGGAGCTATTTAGAATTCAATGCAAGTACATGTACTAGTAATGGTCAAAAAGTTTTAAAAATTACACAATTTTTTTCTAGTCGAAAAAAATATAATGTCAAAATTGTTATCACTTAAAAGCAAATTACAATCCTTTTCACATCCGCACAAATTTTCAAATTACAGTCAAACTTGCTTTAGCGACCACCTGTATGGAAAGACCACAATTTTTGTTTCACTTCAAGTGTTTCTCATTGAAACGTGTACATAGAGACCTGTACATAGAGACCACCTGCTCATAAACACCGATTTTCTTGTCTCCCTTGAGCGGTCTTTATAGACAGGTTTCACTGTATAATTCTTATGTAATTTACCGCATACTCACACAACTTCAAATTTAGGGGCCGCAAAAGGGATGAAGCACCTTTAAGGGCTGGTCCCACTTGAACCACAACAAAAACAAACAAATAAATGAACTATCATTTTGCTTTACAATACCTTTGGACAATTTTTAAACATGTATTTTTGAATATACCTTTAAAGTATACCTTTAGAACTACTCTAACTCCTTCACAAATACGTGCAGTTACTGGATTACATACATGCAGGTATTTCCTTCCGAGTTTTCAATTAACCTATCACAAATTGAGGTCAACGCATAAACTGAGCCCTAAAGTGCAAACAAAATATGTAAAAAACATTTGAAATGCATATTTTTGTTCTATTTGTCTTTTTGAATGAGTCTGTTATTTATACTGTCTGGAGCAAATTGTGAAGTGCCTTGTGACTGCAACGAAAAAACGCTTTACCAAATACCTGAGCAAACTTTGAAAGTATAAAGCACTTTATAAATGTAAGGAATAAAAAGGCTCTCCAACAAATAATCTGTGCTTTGGACTGGATTTATAGTTTTGTTTTGACTATTGAGTACAGGCGAGGAAGAAACAAAAACAGCTGTTCGGTTTTTCAGAAGAAAAAAAAAATCAATATTTTGAAGACTTTGAGAAACAGCATTTTTGTCATCTGCATGTATGGAATAAAATATTTTCATGTATTAAAGGTTCATGGAAAGATTCAAAAATTCTGTCTCTTACTTCTTAAAATATGTAGCTTTTCTTTCCTTGATAACTCAAAAGCTACATGTATGATGGAGTTGGGCCCTTAATTCTCCTCACATGTAATCAATGAATGCTTTCTGTATTTTTCACCTCCAATAGGGGCCAAGTTCCCGATCAAGTGGACATCGCCGGAAGCTGCCCTCTTTGGCCGATTCACAATTAAGTCCGATGTGTGGTCCTTTGGTATTCTTCTAACTGAGCTAATCACCTATGGTCGTATTCCCTATCCTGGTAAGTAATGCATCCAGTGGTGCTCCGACGTACACGTATGCTCTGGCGACAATCGCTTATGGCTTTATTCCGTCAAATATATACGCCAGAATTCACAAAAGCTTAAGCTTAATTCTGGCTTAAGTTTGTCCAGGAACAGTACATTCAGGCTCAAGGAAAACCAGACCAAAAGAAACCAGGGGGATACACCATATGCAACAGCTTCTTCTGTGTGGAATGTGTTATCCTTTTCTCCTTAAACTACATGTACATGTACTGATATATGAAGTCTCTAAATATTCAAACGCAAACTTAAGACTCTCCTAATTATCAGTGCCTACAATTAAATTTCCATTGGACTTTGTGTAATCTTTTTTTTGATTGATTTGATGATATTTCATGTCAGTTCTATTGCAGTAGCATTTAATTTCATTTACATATACATGTATTTACCTTGATAAGCCTGAACCTGATGCAGTATAATGCCTCCTTCTAGTGAGGGTTTTTCCATTAAATCTTTTAATCCAGAATACTAAGATTTACACATTGTCATGAGCAGAAGAGCAAAAATCCCAGATAATTTCGAGTTTATTTTAAATACAGTAGGTTGTGCCGCTCATGAATAAGAGCGATTTAATTGTAAACTAATTAAACTCTCTAAGTTGGCAACGCAGTATCAAATATTTATTAAAAATAAGATAATTATCATTCGTATTGGTTTATTTAATATACATTTTAATATTTTTCGAACTATATAAAAGTGGAAAATAAAGTAATCGGTGCTGATTTGAGTAGTGAAAGGAGGGAGATTAATTTAGACCTTAAAAGAAAACTTTGAACTGCTATAGGTTCAAGCTGTTATGCGTGCGCATGATGAATATAACCTTTATTATCGTTATTATTCTTTATCCTCCTTAGGTATGATGAATATGGAAGTTTTAGAGCAAGTGGAGAGGGGGTACAGGATGCCCCGCATGCAGAACTGCCCCGATTCCCTCTATGACATGTGTATGATGAAATGCTGGCACAAAGACCCCCAGCAGAGGCCCACCTTCGAATTCCTCCAGAGCTTCCTGGACGACTACTTCGTATCGACGGAACCCAACTACAAAGAAGCCGACTGAGTTGCGGGAAGGTCTAGTGTAGTATAGTCGCGTTCCCACTGCTGCAGATATCGGTGTGTTTTTGTACTATGGGAGTGATGTGCAACCCCCCCAGCTTGCCTTTTGCCCACCACAGTGCATGAGCTGAGTGTAGCATCCGCAGGGCGCTTGCACACTGCCAATGCGAGAACTGTTATGGTAAATTGTTTTGCACATCCTTCTTCGCAGCAGTGGTAACTCGTCGTCATCACTTTATAATCTAGAAATCATGGATAAATATTTATCTCTTTTTTTTTGTTGTTGTTGTCTTGAACATGTTTGTGTATATCACAGTGTGTCCACTGTCTAACTAATCATGGTTATTCTGTGTAAACATGTCTTTAAAAAAAAAAATTACACAACTATCAACATTATTTGCAACTCTAATCATCTTCATTAGGTTTGTGTGTGTTCTGTGGGTATGTGTTGAAAAAAGACCAAAGCAGTGAAAAACGTTTTAAAAATCTGCTGCGTACTTGGATATATCACATTTGTTTGATATACATGCAATATGCAAATGTGAATGATTTAAAAATCAGCCACTTTCAAAAACAATCAGAATTATAGGAATTTTCTTCTCCCTATTTATTTGGCTTACTAAATGTGATTTAGCGATTTGTTTTTTCCTCTAAAGTTTAATCAGATACTCAATTTCAAACAGTAGAAAATGCAGATTTTCAGAAGAATAAAACGGTCTTGAATCAGAATCAGACTCTAACTCTTTTACTCAGAATCAGACATGCTTATTGTTCATAAGTAGCTTTAACTTTTTTTGTTTCCTGGATAATATTTAAGAAAAATGAAAGATAAAGATTTTTTTTTAAACTTAAGATTGCTCAGATTGTGTTTCCTTAATTGCTGCTCCATCATTGACTGCCAGAAATCTTCATAACAAAACAGTGAAAAAAATATTTTTGCTCATGAATTATATTTCAGCCAAATCATCTACGATCAAACCATTGCTTGCACAAGTGATATTCAATTCTGATGTATACATTTTGTCATTTCAATCACATATTGTATGTATCAGCACTCGTACACTATATTTAGGCCATAGCTCTTCAGCACTATCCTTTCAGAATTTATTGCATTTTGAGCTTTACATGTTTTTTTTTTAATCATGGGATTTTCGGTCTGTGGTAGTGAAGTACAGACGCAAATTGCAGCTTGTTATACAGGTCACAAGACGAATCATGTAAAAAGAAAGAAACATATAATATTAGTGTTGTACTCAGACATTACGATGTAGCTCTATGACATGGCATTTTGTATTTTTGTAAACATTTGTAAGACTTCTTTGTTTGTATATGAGAGTTTGATGTAAGTACTTGAATCATTCGGTTTTTTTTTGCTGAATATTGGATCATTTAAACCTGTGAACTCTTATGTTGCATAAGACGTACGTGCAACACCTGTAGACAAAATCTGTTTGAAATTCCAGTGCTTTCATGTGACCTGATGTATATCCATAACAATCATGATCATTTGACAGAGTGGAAAACTTGATGTTAGGGCCTGCTGGTACTTGAACGTTCAAGTACAAATATAGTTATACACCCAATATTGCAGCTGTTTTGTTATTTATCCAGATAGTGTCTGCAGCTCGCATGCATGAAATTCATCTATTGGGTAGAGCAGTGGTAGGTTATCTTTTGTCAGTTTGGAGCCAGAAGGGCGTTAACTCAAACTTTAACACAAAGTAAACGCCTTTCTGGTTCTCAGTAAGAAGATTTGGGATGTTATTTTAGGGGGATAAGGGTTTCGAGGGGAATAAAGAATAGGTCATTGAAGAAACATTACCCATTTCAAAGTCTACGTACAATTGCATTATATGAGGCAGCAGCAAGGTCGGACTCCAAAGCCTGTATTCTACTTAGATTTAAACCTGGTTTAAGGTCAAGGTAAAGTCAAGTTTAACAAAAGAAGTTAGACTAAGGTCCAAGTTTTCCTGTGTTTAAAGTGACTTTAGTCCTCGTGCCTTCTTCAAGTGAAGTAGTAGAATATGGGGCCCATGGGTTGTATTATGAGGTTACGGCTCTGACACAGAGTTCAAGATGGAGTTGTGTCTAAAAAGGATAAGAACTCGTGCATAAGACAGTCAGAGCATGGTGATCAAAGTCCAAGCACTTTTCAGTCTCTGTGACTCTCCTCACCTGTTCCCTATGGTTTCTCTTTTTACCCTGTGGGAATGAGGGGATTTAGTAGTCACTGGTCATGCCTTTCCAAAACAGTCCACCGTGTTTACCGTTCAGCTGAATTCCTAAGTTTCATCACCATGCAGCTCCTGAAACTGCGTTCGAGCGAATCCTGGGTCACAAATACTTCCAGAATTATTTAATTTCAAAGAAGCCCTTCGTGGAATTCCAGCGGTTGTATCGGACACATGTTCCACCAACCATTGCTCCGTGATCAGTATGGCACACTATCTGTATTCCTAACTTCATACCCTGGACCAAAGACTGTACCTAACTCCGACCCTAACTCTAAACCTAACCCTAAACCCAGTTGCAACCCTAATCCTAACCCTTTAAAGCGGAGAGAAATTGTCACAGGAGCAAATATGGGAGTACCAAGACATATGTACATCACATACTCAGCTTACTCATGGATAGTATACAGAGGAAAAAAAAGTGCTTCACCTAATTTTGACATGTTTGTCCTTTTTAATAATTAAACAAAAAAAGAATATCTAAGAACAAAAAAAATTAAAATGATGTGGAGATAAATATGAATAAAGGAGCAATAGATATATGTATATAGTCTTAGTCTTATGATTATATTATATGATATTATTATAGGCATAACAACTACTTAGAAGGGGCGGACCTTCAGAATGGTTTTGGTTTTGTAATCAGTGGGTCAAAGCAAACCCACCTTCTGAAAGTATAGGTGTATAGTATTGGATATTAGTCTTTTCTTATTCCGTTTGCTCATACTCAGAGAAAAGCTTCTCCTGTGTATTTCTGCCTCAGAAGTTTTTCATTATCACTGATAGCATTGTAAGTGCGGTCAGCTCAGATTTTATCAAGCATCTACAAAGTTACCAAATCACTATAACAGGGAAAAGTCAAATACAAGAAATGTAGAAATACAAAAGGAAATAGAAATTAAATCTTTTCTACATTTTGGTATTTGTACTCATACTTTATTGATGTGCCTTAGATTGACTTTAACTTTTTATCTTCATCTTGCGCCAGTCTATAATATTTTCAATGATTTGATGAATTCCTGTTGATTATATACTGAAGTATTTATGCTATGTTGGATATATATTGTCATGATCATTCCCATGTTCAAAATATACTTATGTACTATCCCTCAGCTGTATGTAAAAGTCTGTGAGATATTGTGCGGTTATCCTATTCAGTGGTACAAAATGAACGTACTAGTATGTTGTGATATGTGCTCTTGTTTCTTCATAGAAAAAGTGGATTTTTGAATGAGTGCTTTCTTTTCTATTCTTGTTGGTCAAAAATTGTTTGTACATATCTGAAAGTGCCTTTAAGTTGGCTTGTACCCAAAAATTGCTTCCGTGTTTTTTTTTAATCAATCATTTGTACCTTTAGTTATCATTGTTTGGGTTTTGTACTTGTTTTCTACTTGTATGTGGCAATGTGTAAATTAAATGGTTTATCCTATCTTTGTGATGTAACAAACACCTTAAAATAGATTGATATCTTTGTTTCAAATGAAAATCATGCGCGCAACATTTGCTATCAAAATTATGCTCTCTATATTTCTCAGCAAAATAAATAGCTTTCATGAGAAGCAAATTTGTGAATTTCAAATGCCTCAACAAATAATTTACTTGAATTTACATGACCAACTTTAAAAGGTGGAATTAAACCTCCTCTTTCCTTGTGAAAAAAAAATCAATATTAGTAATATTTCATTATATTTTTATGAAGAAAGGAATATTTTTGTGATACATGTACAATCATACATATTTTAGGTTATTAGAAATTGTTTCAACATTTAGGCCGAATAGTTGTATGCATGTGGCATTATAAGTAGGTCATTTCTAAGGAAAAATATATATTTCCTTAGGCAGCTTAGTGTAAGGCAATGGCACATAAAGACGCAGGAAAGACGCAAAGAGGAACATTGCTACTATATGTCTGTGCTTCTAAAATTTGAATCAGACATATCCGAATAAAAGTTTTCATAAATTTCATATAAATAAGTGTTCAAAGAGGTAAATACTAATTCTACACCCTCATATTTTGGTTCTGCCTCTATAGAATAAAATTTTGATTTTGAATAATTTTGTCATATGCCGCGTCTTTCCCGCGTCTTTACGTGCCACAACGTTTCGCCAAGCTACCTTACATTCAGGGGAGCGTTTCATCAAGCGTTTTGTCAGTGATTTTTACCAACCAATTTGCTCTCAGCCAATCAGATGCAAGGATTTCAGTAGCTTATAACAGTGGGGAGCGTTTCATCAAGCGTTTTGTCAGTGACTTTTACGACAACTGTTATAAGCTAACGAAATCCTTGCATCTGATTGGCTGAGAGCAAATTCGTCAGTAAAAATCACTGACAAAACGCTTGATGATACGCTCCCCAGGTGACCAGTCTTCCTTCATTGATATTGGTGCCTGTTCATAAAAGTGCTCTTACATTTATTTTTTTTAACAGAAAAAAAGCATACAAATTCTGCCATACTGTAATCAGTGATTCAGACAGCCCATTTGCAACTGAAATCAAAGTAATGTATTTACACAGACAAGGTCACATAAGAACATGTATATTTATTTTAGTTGCTCAGCTATCCAGCGACCATTGTGTAGAAATGATTTCATCTACCGGTAAGTCCTTGTAGTAATTATTATTTCAGGTGACATGCATAGTGGTCAGTTGTTTTTCTCTCTTAAGTACTAAAACACATGCTGTATGTACTTCATGAAGGAGTATGATTTTTTTTTTTTTGCAGATTGATACATGCAACACATTTGACTTTCTTTCATTGAAATGGATGAATGTCAAATTAATATTTTGAAAGCTGAACAAAACTGATCCAAATAGCATCATCTGGCCATTGTTCCTATAATAAAATCATTACAAAACAAGACAAAGGAAAAACACCCTCTTTGGGGTACATTTGTGTGTAATCAGTTTAGCTAATAGGCATGTTATTGTATGACTGACACTGAATAAAATCATCAAGGTATTAGTACTTCTTTGGCGCCTTGAGCATCCCTTGGGATTGATATGATGCAGTACCAAATATAGCTACTATTGTTGCTGTTATTACTATTATTATTCATATTATCCTTTATATTATTAAGGTTTTGTTCTTAATACTGTCACATAAGAACAAATTTCATCCTATAACCTCATACAGCCAACTCAGAAAAGTTGTCCTCTATTGATTTATGTATTAAAGTTCTGATCACCTGAGGTGTATTTCATATAGTACTACACTCTTTTTCTGAGCAATGTTAGCCCGTTGCACTCTCTATGGTCTGTGACTCTGATAAGATATTGAAAGAAGAAGAAACAAATTTTGTCAGTTTTTGTAAGATTTCCGATGTCCCCTTGAAAGTTGAACCGCGATCATTGATATTTTCAATATGTACCATCTACCAAGTAAATACAATGTAGCGCCTGTATACTGAAAAAACCCTGGTAAAATTTTAACACAAAAGAGTGTTGAACTTCACCAGAGTTCTGGGTTGACCGGTAGCCAACACAAATCTGGCAATTTCTACCCCGTTACCTGGTTATTTCAAGCGTATCTTCTCTAATCAAATTACCAAATTCCTGGTAAACTAATGCGAATATGCATGGAAAATAACTTACACGGAAAAGTTCGTTTTCTGTGTATAGTCGTAACGTTACAGTTTGTTTCTGGACTCGGTTCAACTGCCGGACAAGCCCCCAATTTTGTTAGGTTGAGGGGTGGGAATAAAAAGTGGATTATTGGCCCAAACCTTACAATAATTAAATCAGTCATAATTATGAGGGGGGGGGGGGGAGTGCAATATCAGACGGTAGATAACCTGAATGAATTCCTTCGTAGTTTATTCGGCAAGCACCATCACGATAATCATGTCATAATTTAAAGATGAATATTCAAATAATATTTGCATATTCACAACAGCAATCATAGTCTAGTCAAAAAGTGTGTGTCGGGCCTTACGCGCGGTGCAGGGGATACATGTAGATCTCTCTCGATGCATAGAATACATTCCTTCTTTGTTGCAAAAAAAAATATATTTTCAATGCTATGTTTGATTTGTGTTGTATAATGATCTATGATTCTATACTTGTAAATGGCGGTTTATGATAAATATCAATATTTTGTAGCTGATTATATATAATATATATTTTTTAAGAGTCGATTGAATTCACTTGGTACTAATTAAATGTCAACTGTCTATAAATATGAATAAAAGCTGTACAATTGCATAATGATGAATAAAAGAACCTGGTTGTTATTCTCCTTTGTAATGCTGTCTTACGAATGGATGCGTATCCAAAAAGCTTTGCGTTGTTGAAAAGAAATTACCTTCTTAAATAATACAAGCATATTGGATATACTATGATTCAGTTAGAGTGACTTCAAAATCTGCTTCATGACACATAAATATCAAACATGATTGAAAGACGAATACAACTAGAAATGTGCATTGCTGGGGCCGCGCAATGCTAAATGTATCCCCCGGCACTGGCAGCAATTTGAAGGAGGGACAAAGACCCTCCCCCATCCCCCACCTCAAACAAAAGGATGGTGTAGAAATTAGATGTGTAGGTTTCACTAAGACACATCTTCATATAAAATTTGAAAGAAATGTGTTGAGAGATATACCAAGATACATCTCCATACAAAATTTGAAAGAAATCCATCAAGAAATGTGGCCTGCAGAGTGCACTCACGCCATGCCCTGAAGTATGACCTTTGACCCTATAAAAGACGGAACACTGGTGGCAGCATCACCAAAAACTATAGGTTTTTAGATTACACCAAGAGTCACCTTCATGCAAAATTTGAACGAAATCCGTCAAGAAATGCAGAAGTAAGAGTGCAAGAAATGGAAAAATGAGCTTTGACCCTATAAAGGACGGAACAATGAGGGCAGCATCACCAAAAATTAAACATGTGTAGATTATACCAAGATACATCTCCATACAAAATTTGAACAAAATCCGTTGAGAAATGTGGCCTGCAGAGTGCACTCACGCCATGCCCTGAAGTATGACCTTTGACCCTATAAAAGACGGAACACTGGTGGCAGCATCACCAAACACTATAGGTTTTTAAATTACACCAAGAGACACCTTCATGCAAAATTTGAACGAAATCCGTTGAGAAATGTGACCGCCAGAGGGCACACAAGAGTACACACAAGACATCTATCAAAATATGACCTTTGACCCTATAAAAGACGGAACACTGGGGGCAGCATCACCAAAATCTATAGGGTTCCAGATTTTACCAAGAGACACCTTCATACAAAATTTGAACAAAATCCGTTGAGAAATGTGACCGCTAGAGCGCACACAAACTATCCCCCAAAATATGGCCTTTTACCCTATAAAAGACGGAACACTGGGGGCAGCATCACCAGAAGCTATAGGGGTCCAGATTTTACCAAGATACACGTCCACAGGAAGTCTGAAAGAAATTCGTCGAGAAATGCGACCGCTAGAGCGCACACAAGAATGTGACGCGGCGGCGGCGGCGGCGGCGGCGAAACGCTGCTGAATCCAAAGTATCCTCCGGCATACTGCCGGGGGATACAATAATTGAGTTACATAACCACGGGGGCACAAGACTTGCACAATCGAAAGGGGGGGGGGGGAGAAAAAGGATGAGAAATGAAGACGCACCACATCCTCCCACTGATCAGTGGCATTTGAAATTTGAAATTTCATTTTCCTAGTAAGAAGACACTGTGTCCCGCTACACCATTTAGATAAAGTCAGGTTTTAATTCGAACCTCCCAACATGTTCAAGATTTTGAGAATGAAATATTACAAGACTGAACCCATCAATTTCTAAATCACGAGACGCCCCTTGATATAATACCTCGGACGTTAAATTCTTTTTATAGAACCTGTAATATTAGGCTTATTTGTGGATTTTTTCATGTTTTGAGGTAAACGTCCTCCAGTTTGTTAAATTCAATTTACATTTTTCATGCATTTGCGTCAAATAATAAAAATAAAGAGATTATGGCATAAGTCACCTTTTGATGATAAGCTGTGATGGCATGGATCAGAATGACTGACATGAAAATTCATAAGGAAAATTAAAGACGTTAAAAGCAATCCTTATAAAACGTATTCATGAATAATAATTGGGGTGTCTCCGCTCAAATTCGACTGAGTCTGAAAAGTGCTGCTTAGGGGTTTAGTTGTATGGTATTAGGGGAATTGATTGTTCAAAACATTTTTAGATATTATTTTGATGAAGAGTTTTGAGGGTCAAGATATTTGATCAGGTTTTTTTTTTTGTTCCGAAAGTTTGTTATTTCCAATATCCTTTTTTTTTCTTCGTATATTTCCGTAAACCATGCATCATGCTGAAACTTTATCTTTCCAAAGATTCATTATTCTGAAAATGAAGATGTATGAAGATTGAATAAAGATTTATTCAAAAAAATCTTTAATCCACGGATACATTATTGTTATGAAGATCCTGTGTTTTCCAACGTTCATTATTCTGCGGATTCCTTCTTCTGAATTTTCTTTATTCCGAAAACTCGATATTTCGAAGGTTCAATATTTGTAAGATTCTTTATTCCGAAAATTGGTTATTACAGTGGTTCCAGACCGATTTCGCGCTTGAAATTACCTTTTCAAGATTTTACCGAGAGTGAGTGCAAACTTAACTAAAAACCCTTCCTCGAAAGCCCGCGGGAAGCTATATTATGGAGAGACAAAGGATAAGTATAGCTATCTTTGTGTTGCCATGGAAACACAGACGCACCGTCCTAATTCCCAAGTTTTATAGCTTAACCAAGGTTGTTATCTGTACGATCATGTAATACGCCCCTGCTTTTGTTCAATCATTTACATTTTCCCGGTTGAAATCGGATTCTAAATTCTATGAGATTGAAATCGAGTTCTGAGGAGCGTTTCATCAAGTGTTTTGTCAGTGATTTTTACCGACAAATTTGCTCTCAGCCAATCAGATGCAAGGATTTCAGTAGCTTATAACAGTTGTCGGTAAAATCACTGACAAAATACTTCATGCATGAAACGCTCCCCTGGTCATGCGATTACATATAGTGAAAGCGGGAGTGAAAGAAATTGGGAAGCAGCTGAAAAGGTTGATTATGTACCTACATGACTGTATTCTGAGGTTTTGGAATCGTCATAATAACAAGGAATTGACTCAATTATTTTTTTTTTCCAAATGTTTTTATTGATTTCATCAACATAGATTTAACAAAACATGTAAAATTTCTTTTTGAGAAGTTTGAGAAGTGTATAAACGACTGGCAAAAGAGGAAAATGTAAAATGTGGGGAGCCTAAATAAAAAGCATTGCTTGTAAATGATTAGGCTCCCGTATAGAGTAATTCTGATTGGGATGCGATGAAAAGGGGGGACGGACTAGATAAGATTTATAAAACGTACAAGGAGAGCAAAGCTCAGAATATGGGGTAAAGAAACGAGAAAGACGAAAGAGAAGAAGAAGAAAGAAAGAAAAAGAAAAGAAAATGAAGAAAAGAAAAAGAGAAAATGAGAACTTACAGATCCACATGTTTCAAAGTTTCAAAGTTTTCCGAGGGTTGTGTATTTTCTTACTTCTTAATATATACTTAATTTGTAAACAATTTTTTTAGGCATTTTTACGACCTTTTTGTCTAAGATGTAGAAAATATAATAAATACTTGTTTATAATTATGTACTTTGCTATGTATTTCTTTCTATTTTTTAATCGACTAGTCAAATTGCCAATGTAAGATTCGCATAGAATTATTGATCTCATTTTTCAAACGTTCATAACTGTCTTATTCTTTGTCTTATATTTCTTTCAAGCTCTCACCACCCACTTTCCCTTATTTTTCTGCTTTCACATAAATCATCTTATTACAAAGGTTACCAGCAGCCAGGGCGTCGAACTAAATTTCCGCATAAAAAAAAGTGTTACGAGCGGTTATAAGAGCTTCGCGCTTCGCGCGGGAGGGGGAAAACTCCCCCTCCCTGCACCCACCCCTGTTACATACAGTGCAATATTGTGTCCAAGTAATTGAAAAGCAGTCGAGGCGTCGAACTATAACTTCCGCCTAAAAAAAATGTTTGCTACAAGCCGTTATCTTTCTCTCAAATTTGCTAAAACGTCAGAGCTTTCGCGTTTCGCGTGGGAAAGGGGCAACTCCCCGATCCATGCACCAACCCCTGTCACATACAGTGAAGGATTACGTCCAAAATAACTGAAAAGCAGCCAGGGCGTCGAACTAACATTCCGCTTTAAAAAAGGGGGCTAAAACGTCAGAGCTTTCGCACTTCGCGAGGGGAAGGGGAAAATCCCCATCCCTGCATCCACCCCTGTTACATACAACGCAGTATTACGTCCAAATAACTGAAAGCAGCCAGGGCGTCGAACTATAACTTTCCGCCTAAAAAAAATTGTTTATTACGAGCCGTTTATCTTTCTCTCTCAAATTTTCTAAAACATCAGAGCTTTCGCGCTTCGGGCGGGAAGGGGTACCCCCCCCCCTTCCTTGCACCCATCCCTGTTACAGTGCAGTATACGTCGAAGTAACTTTCCGCCTAAAAAAAATGTTTTCTACAAACCGTTATCTTTCTCTCAAATTTGCTAAAACGTCAGAGATTTCGCGCTTCGCGTGCATGGGAATAGTATGTTTCTCACTAAGATGGGGCACGTTATTTGTTAAAGTGGGAAATCTTTGTGTATAGTCTTATGACTTAATTGAATATTGCTTCGTTGAGAGTATGGATGTTATTCCATGTATGTATTTTATATTATCTGTTGTCCTACTTGTAGTTCTAAGAGATGTATTCTGATAATGCGTTGAGGTACTTGAAATACTTATATATTTTGGGGAAAATATTAGTAAAAGTAATACGGTTGTGTGTGTGTTAGTTTATTCGTACGCACGGAGGGTCATTGTTATGTTCTGGTCAGAATGAAGGAATGTCAATGAAGCAATAAATTTCGGGGAAGAATCTCAGCTGCAAAGTTGCCATGGCAAATTCTGCAGTGACCATGATGGGTTTGAGAGTTTTCACTTAAAAGTTTGGGTTAATGTGAAGTCCAGTTGTAGTACAGTGTTCAGTTCTATAGATTTTAGAGTAAATATTCACGATGTTACATAATTGATTTTGCCTTAAAATTGCATCGACATGTAAGAAGCGGGTTCGAGAGGAGAATGGTCCTCTATGCCAGATTACCAGTGCGAGTGGTTCTCATAAACCCACAGGTTCATCATAGTTAAAATCGTGGGAAATTGTTGGATAAAATTCATTTGATAGTTGATTTAGATATTTCTTGGGATAGTTATCCATAATGATGGAGGAACTACTCAGGGTGGTTGGATACATTATGCAATATCGATTAATTGTTTATGAAGGGGACCTAAACAGCATGTTCATCACTTATTTTCATGAGTCTACTTGACATCATATTGTTGAAATGCATATCTTAGGGTCACAAAATATGTATGTTGATACGTTGATATTTGTATCAAACGAGGCATAATTTACTACTTAAATTTTTCATTTTTGTGTTATTTAGTCATATTTAACTGTTTAAATTGTTTATGATATTAGGGGCCTATTCAGGCTCTTCCTTAATGCACATGAGAATAAAAGAACCTCAGCACACGGAACGGTGTGAAGTGTCATCTTTTCGACATCCGGTTTCCGAGTGTTACACACGTATGTACTTTGCTACGTATTTCTTTCTATTTGTTAAGACGTGGCAGTTGACAATATAAATATTAAACGAAGAAGCTTGACTGGGGAGGAATTTTTAATTTGTAAACAAATCTTTCGGCATATTACTCCCAGTGTTAAAGATCGTATGCTCGATCTGTAATGAAAAACACAAGTCAGAAAAAATTGGAACCAGCGGGATTCGAACCTGTCATCTACTGCTTGCCGGGCAGCGACTTAACCACCAGGCTATTCTGGTTCACGGCCAAGTCACGACGAACTAGAATCAAATACCCAAGATCCTCTTCTTTCTGACTCATTAATATTCAAACGGTCCGCCGTGGAACAATGGTTAGTAAACGAAGAAGCTTGACTGGGGAGGAATTTTTAATTTGTAAACAAATCTTTCGGCATATTACTCCCAGTGTTAAAGATCGTATGCTCGATCTGTAATGAAAAACACAAGTCAGAAAAAATTGGAACCAGCGGGATTCGAACCTGTCATCTACTGCTTGCCGGGCAGCGACTTAACCACCAGGCTATTCTGGTTCACGGCCAAGTCACGACGAACTAGAATCAAATACCCAAGATCCTCTTCTTTCTGACTAACACTGGGAGTAATATGCCGAAAGATTTGTTTACAAATTAAAAATTCCTCCCCAGTCAAGCTTCTTCGTTTACTAACCATTGTTCCACGGCGGACCGTTTGAATATTAATGAGTCAGAAAGAAGAGGATCTTGGGTATTTGATTCTAGTTCGTCGTGACTTGGCCGTGAACCAGAATAGCCTGGTGGTTAAGTCGCTGCCCGGCAAGCAGTAGATGACAGGTTCGAATCCCGCTGGTTCCAATTTTTTCTGACTTGTGTTTTTCATTACAGATCGAGCATACGATCTTTAACACTGGGAGTAATATGCCGAAAGATTTGTTTACAAATTAAAAATTCCTCCCCAGTCAAGCTTCTTCGTTTACTAACCATTGTTCCACGGCGGACCGTTTGAATATTAATGAGTCAGAAAGAAGAGGATCTTGGGTATTTGATTCTAGTTCGTCGTGACTTGGCCGTGAACCAGAATAGCCTGGTGGTTAAGTCGCTGCCCGGCAAGCAGTAGATGACAGGTTCGAATCCCGCTGGTTCCAATTTTTTCTGACTTGTGTTTTTCATTACAGATCGAGCATACGATCTTTAACACTGGGAGTAATATGCCGAAAGATTTGTTTACAAATTAAAAATATAAATATTGAAAATAAAACTACTCGGGGTTACAGAGATATCCAACTTTGATGGCAAGTTGCTCTGAAAGAACAGGGGGAAAATCACCAAGAAGCACATTGGTGAATAAGAAAGTTTCAAACTTTCACCATCCTGTTTCTCTTGCTTTTCTGCTCTCACATAAATCAACTTGTTACAAAAGATGAATTGCCCTTTGAAGGGATTCGGTAACCTTGTGGAGGCTTGATTTAATAAATTGTTGAATTTTGATATCTGTCTTGTATAATGATGTTCAGAAGGATAAATAAATAACCAGGCATAGAAAGGTTTTCAAATATATAATGCTATTATTAAGATATCTATGACTGAGTACTCCCATTTACGAAAGCGCATGGCCATATACGCTTTAGTCTAACACTGGGTCTATGGGGAAAAATGAGTCGTGCATTTCCGGTCACTGGCATTTACTTTTGTGAAGGATATGATGATTTTGAAGTGCTTTTTCCCCCACTGGGCTTCATTTTTACACCATATTACATACATTGATAGCATGTAAGGCCAGGCAGCTCAGATTTTATCAATTAAGCCTCTACAGAGTTACCAAATCACTTACAAGTCAGTAGATCGAAGAAGAGTTTTAATATCGAAATTGCATGATATTTTTAGCCGATTCTTTGCCCCCCCCCCCCGCACCCCTCGCAAGAAAATAAAAACTTGCAAATAATGATTTTACATTACAACGAAGTATGATAAGCTTATTAGTGCTCTAAAATTAAAACTTTCAGCAATTAAACATCAAAATTTTCTCATTCGGTCGCTACGCTCCCTCGTGTTAACATGGTTAATAGACCCAATATGTTTCTTAAAGTAGATATTCAAAGAAAATCACAAATATGGCAATTAATGTATCACTAGAAACTGGGAAGCTTACAGATGGCAATCTTATAAGTTTTATGTCAACTGCGTATCTGGTGATTATAAAAACAACACAAATAAAAGCTCTTCTCAGCATCTGGAATATCCGAGGATTCGCCAGAAATATAGCGATGTTTTGATGTCGTCACACTCGGGATCGATCCTGCTTAAGCAGACGACGTCCTATAATGAATGAACGTAATTGCAATGCAATTATTTATCAAATTATAAAGAGTTTGGTGTATTTAAACATGACCTTATTTCACACCATTATAAAGGGAAAGTGAAACTGATTCTGATAGCTAAAACCGTTTGATTGTAAATACATAGGAGAAGGGTCAATGATCAATGAAATAAACCCCACTTTCAAATTGAAAAGCCCTCCGAATAATAGCAGGATGGTATTCGTTCCCTCTTGAAACGCCGAACATGCCCCGGTGCAAACAGCTGAAAATACAATGGCGTCTTATTTTGTTTACAAGTGACTAATTCCTTTATTTTTTTAACGCTGCATTTTTCATCAAAATAATACCATACACGAAGTTAAGAGTGAGGCAACAGACTAACATTAAGACTGACGCTAGTCAAGTAAGAGAAATAAGTGAAGAGGAGATGACAAAATAGGCTCTGAAAAATGTGTAAGATGTTATGGGACATCGTCTGCTTAGCCAGGACTGGTCCAGGGTGTGTCGTCACATATCTCAGCAGCGTTCGAGGAGCTCTTCAGCTGCTATATCGGGGGCTGTATTTTACCGTTTTATAATTGATAATAATCATTACTTCAAATGTTTCCAAGCGTTATATTTGGATAACCTTGTTTAATTTATGCCATCTATGCAATAATAAGTATTAAGCCAATATTTAAAATCATCAACGTTCTACTTTAACATTTAGAAATCCTGTTTAAGATAGGCACCAGGAAAAAGGAGGCAGATACTTGCTTCAGTCTATCGAGGGGGGGGGGGGCAAAGTAGTATTGCCCCCCCCCCCTCCCCCGACAATATAATTTGCGGTATTGCGGTAGTGCAATCAGCCTTTCTAGTGCTCTAAATGCACCATTCTAACATCTATTTTTTCACATTTTCGCAACGCTCTCTTATTAATACACGCAGATATGAGCATTGTATAAGATTGTACAACTCCTACCACTGGCAGATTTTCCCTCTGTCAAGGGAAGACTAGATTGTTTTTGCCCCCTTACGTGACCATAATTTTGCGGTATAACGAATTGCTTTCAACACGTAATAATCTAAATTTTCCAGCTTGCAATAAGCTATTTTGCTCCCTCAGTGGGGCCCTCGAAAGTCCAGAAAAATGATTTTGATATAAAACGACGTATAGTAAGTTTGATTTTGCTCTAAAATACAAGGTCTCAATATTCCAAAATATTTTTTTCGCAACATCAATGGGCACATCGTTTTTCAGTTGACCAATCGAAAAGTTTTTTGTGCTCTAATATAATTTGTAGCTTCAACATTGAATAATCTAATTATGACCCTCCGCCACAAAACAACCAATAAGTCGGAAATTTGGGTTTTTTAAGTTATAGCACAGTCTGAAAGCTTAGATTCTAAGCTTTAAAATGATATATAACTTGTATTGTATGGACTAAGCAAAACCTTGTCAATTACAATGGGAATGTCAACGTGTCAGACAGGGTAATGACCAAAACAATAGAGAAAACAGGCTCTAAAGAAGAGTGACCATTTAAGAGCGTCTAATCTGTGTCCTATATATTGTTTATTGCACAAAAGATTGAGTCAAACTCCCTGGCATACGCAGGGACAGGCGCGGATCCAGGGGGGGGGGGCCAGCGGGCCCGGCCCCCCCCCCCCCCCGCCAAAAAAAAGAGGGAAAGAGAGAAAGAGAGAAGGAAAAGAAGGGAAAGGGAGAGAAGAGAGAAAAGGAAAAGAAAAAGAAGAAGAAGAAGAACATTTGAAAAGGGGAAGAAAGAGGCCGGGGGCCAAAAGGGCCTTGGCTCCCCCCGCGCCCAAAAAGAGTGAAGGAAGGGGGGTGGGGGGAGAGAAAAAAAGAAGGCAAAAAAGTGGAAGGAGTCCGGGGCCGAAAGGGCCTTACCTCCCAGGGTGTAGTGTGTTGCCTCCCCCCCCCCCCCCCCCCCTCCTATAAAAAGAGAGAGAGAGCAGGAAGGAAAGTAAAAAGAAGAAAAAAGAGGGAAAGAGAGAAGGAAAAGAAGAGAAAGGGAGGGAGGAGAGAAAAGTGAAAAAGGAAGAAAAAATTAAAAGAGGAAGAAGCGCGGAGGCCGGGGGACCGAAAGGACCTTGCCTCTCCGTTCTCCCTCCCCCTCCCCCTCCCCCTCCCCGGCCAAAAAGAGGGAAGGAAGGGGAAGGGAAAGAGGAGAGAATGGGAAAAGAAAAAAAATGAAATGAAAGAGGAAGAAAAAGGGGGGAGAGTCCAGGGACCGAAAGGGCTTCCCCTCCCCCCCCCCCCCCCCGCAAAAAGAGAGAGAGAGGAAGAGAGCGAGCAGGAAGGAAATTAGAAAGAACAAAGAGGGAAAGAGAGAATGAAAGGAAGGGAAAGGGGGGAGAGGAGAGAAAGGGGAAAAAATACGAAGACAAAATGAAAATGGGAAGAAGGATGCCGGGCGCCAGAAGGGCCTTCCACTGTTCCACCCCCCCCCCCTACCTCCATAAAAAAAGGGAGAAGGAAGGAAAAGGGATAGATGAGAGAAAGGGGAAAAATAAGGAAGAAAAAGGAAAAGGGGGAAGGGGGAAGGAGGCCGGAGGCCGGAGGCGCGAAGGCCGAAAGGGCCTTGCTCCCACGTTGTCTCATCTCCCCATCTCCAAGAAAGAAAAAAAAAAACAGATAATGGTGAAAGGGAAAGAAAAAAGAGGATATAAAGGGAAGGAAAACGCGGAGGAATAAGAAAAGAAAAGAACAGAAGGGATGTAAGTTTCCTGGAAATGAAAAAAAAGCTTACTATCAATAAAGTAATTTAAATGCTTATCAAAGGCATTACCATTCTGAATATCTATATGCTAAAATTTAAGAATAACAATTTCATCTGATTTGATAACAGATGGGTGAACATAATTTTGCTGTAAACTAGTTTTGCTATATGTGCTGTATAATAAAAATGGTTTGTTTGTTAATTCTATTATGTGCAGTATTTTGTTATTAATGTGTTTAATAAAGTCAAAAGCAATATTTAATAAAGATATTTCTATAAGGGGGAAAAATCGGGCATTCCCCCGACCCACCAAAACGATCGATAGAGAGAGAGAGAGAGAGAGAGACGGGAAAAGGATCTTTTCTTTTCATTCCAAATGCCATTTTGTATTGAACCTAATAGCAATTTATGGGGGCTCTTTTGCAACTTGCGAGGGCTAACGTGATGCAATTTCAGGTGCGATTTCCTTAATAGATATCATGCATATAGAGCATATCAATAAAGTCTATTTTTTTAATCATACCATTACCGTGTCCGATATTGTCTCTATTATCTCGTGCGACAATTAATGACTGGTTTGCACAAAAAATATTAGTGCTGTTCATTTTGAAATTTGATTTACAGTATATGCCATTTCAGTCTTTTCAGATACATAACTGTTTGATATCTTCGCCGACTGTTGCCGAGGAGTAATGATTTGCTACAGTAATGAGCCCTTAGTACGGCTCCTGGCTTCCAGCAAGAGCCGACGCATGCTAATAAGGATTCACGTAACTCAGCAGTGGCGGATCTACGGGGAGGGGGGGGGGGGGGGGGGTTTAACCCCCCCCCCCTTGGGCCGCCAAGTAAAACTTTAATGTGCATAGAAAAACGCCATCATTATGTCCAGACCCACACGTTATCATGGACTGCTTTTTATGGTCTCCATTGCGTTAGTAGATGCCAGGAAAACATCACTTACGGGGGTTCATATTTGCAAAAAAATTCGGTTCGCCGCTACGCGGCTCGCGGACATCGCCACTCCGCGCCTTTTTATGGTCTCCATTGCGTTAGTAGATGCCAGGAAAACATCACTTACGGGGGTTCAAAAAAGCCAAAAAATTGGCTCGCGGCTCGCGAACATCATCACTCCGCGCCTTTTTATGGTCTCCATTGCGTTAGTAGATGCCAGGAAAACATCACTTACGGGGGTTCATATTTGCAAAAAAAAATCGGTTCGCCGCTACGCGGCTCGCGGACATCGCCACTCCGCGCCTTTTTATGGTCTCCATTGCGTTAGTAGATGCCAGGAAAACATCACTTACGGGGGTTCAAAATAGCCAAAAAATTGGCTCGCGGCTCGCGAACATCATCACTCCGCCCCTTTTATGGTCTCCATTGCGTTAGTAGATGCCAGGAAAACATCACTTACGGGGGTTCATATTTGCAAAAAAAATCGGTTCGCCGCTACGCGGCTCGCGGACATCGCCACTCCGCGCCTTTTTATGGTCTCCATTGCGTTAGTAGATGCCAGGAAAACATCACTTACGGGGGTTCAAAATAGCCAAAAAATTGGCTCGCGGCTCGCGAACATCATCACTCCGCGCCTTTTTATGGTCTCCATTGCGTTAGTAGATGCCAGGAAAACATCACTTACGGGGGTTCATATTTGCAAAAAAAATCGGTTCGCCGCTACGCGGCTCGCGGACATCGCCACTCCGCACCTTTTTATGGTCTACATTGCGTTAGTAGATGCCAGGAAAACATCACTTACGGGGGTTCAAAATAGCCAAAAAATTGGCTCGCGGCTCGCGAACATCATCACTCCGCGCCTTTTTATGGTCTCCATTGCGTTAGTAGATGCCAGGAAAACATCACTTACGGGGGTTCATATTTGCAAAAAAAATCGGCTCGCCGCTACGCGGCTCGCGGACATCGCCACTCCGCGCCTTTTTATGGTCTCCATTGCGTTAGTAGATGCCAGGAAAACATCACTTACGGGGGTTCAAAAAAGCCAAAAAATTGGCTCGCGGCTCGCGAACATCACCACTCCGCGCCTTTTTATGGTCTCCATTGCGTTAGTAGATGCCAGGAAAACATCACTTACGGGGTTTCATATTTGCAAAAAAAATCGGTTCGCCGCTACGCGGCTCGCGGACATCGCCACTCCGCGCCTTTTTATGGTCTCCATTGCGTTAGTAGATGCCAGGAAAACATCACTTACGGGGGTTCAAAATAGCCAAAAAATTGGCTCGCGGCTCGCGAACATCATCACTCCGCGCCTTTTTATGGTCTCCATTGCGTTAGTAGATGCCAGGAAAACATCACTTACGGGGGTTCATATTTGCAAAAAAAATCGGTTCGCCGCTACGCGGCTCGCGGACATCGCCACTCCGCGCCTTTTTATGGTCTCCATTGCGTTAGTAGATGCCAGGAAAACATCACTTACGGGGGTTCATATTTGCAAAAAAAAAATCGGCTCGCCGCTACGCGGCTCGCGGACATCGCCACTCCGCGCCTTTTTATGGTCTCCATTGCGTTAGTAGATGCCAGGAAAACATCACTTACGGGGGTTCAAAAAAGCCAAAAAATTGGCTCGCGGCTCGCGAACATCATCACTCCGCGCCTTTTTATGGTCTCCATTGCGTTAGTAGATGCCAGGAAAACATCACTGTCTTACGGGGGTTCATATTTGCAAAAAAAATCGGCTCGCCGCTACGCGGCTCGCGGACATCGCCACTACGCGCCTTTTTATGGTCTCCATTGCGTTAGTAGATGCCAGGAAAACATCACTTACGGGGGTTCAAAATGGCCAAAAATGTAGCTCGCCGTTTCGCGCCTTTTTATGGTCTCCATTGCGTTAGTAGATGCCAGGAAAACATCACTTATGGGGGTTCAAAATAGAAAAAAAATTGGCTCGCCGCTTCGCGTCTTTTTATGGTCTCCATTGCGTTAGTAGATGCCAGGTAAACATCACTTACGGGGGTTCAAAATAGCCAAAAAATTGGCTCGCCGTTTCGCGCCTTTTTATGGTCTCCATTGCGTTAGTAGATGCCAGGAAAACATCACTTACGGGGGTTCAAAATAGCCAAAAAATTGGCTCGCCGTTTCGCGCCTTTTTATGGTCTCCATTGCGTTAGTAGATGCCAGGAAAGCATCACTTATGGGGGTTAAAAATAGAAAAAAAATTGGCTCGCCGCTTCGCGTCTTTTTATGGTCTCCATTGCGTTAGTAGATGCCAGGAAAACATCACTTACGGGGGTTCAAAATAGCCAAAAAATTGGCTCGCGGCTCGCGAACATCATCACTCCGCGCCTTTTTATGGTCTCCATTGCGTTAGTAGATGCCAGGAAAACATCACTTACGGGGGTTCATATTTGCAAAAAAAATCGGCTCGCCGCTACGCGGCTCGCGGACATCGCCACTCCGCGCCTTTTTATGGTCTCCATTGCGTTAGTAGATGCCAGGAAAACATCACTTACGGGGGTTCAAAAAAGCCAAAAAATTGGCTCGCGGCTCGCGAACATCACCACTCCGCGCCTTTTTATGGTCTCCATTGCGTTAGTAGATGCCAGGAAAACATCACTTACGGGGGTTCATATTTGCAAAAAAAATCGGTTCGCCGCTACGCGGCTCGCGGACATCGCCACTACGCGCCTTTTTATGGTCTCCATTGCGTTAGTAGATGCCAGGAAAACATCACTTACGGGGGTTCAAAATAGCCAAAAAATTGGCTCGCGGCTCGCGAACATCATCACTCCGCGCCTTTTTATGGTCTCCATTGCGTTAGTAGATGCCAGGAAAACATCACTTACGGGGGTTCATATTTGCAAAAAAAATCGGTTCGCCGCTACGCGGCTCGCGGACATCGCCACTCCGCGCCTTTTTATGGTCTCCATTGCGTTAGTAGATGCCAGGAAAACATCACTTACGGGGGTTCATATTTGCAAAAAAAAAATCGGCTCGCCGCTACGCGGCTCGCGGATATCGCCACTCCGCGCCTTTTTATGGTCTCCATTGCGTTAGTAGATGCCAGGAAAACATCACTTACGGGGGTTCAAAAAAGCCAAAAATTGCCTCGCGGCTCGCGAACATCACCACTCCGCGCCTTTTTATGGTCTCCATTGCGTTAGTAGATGCCAGGAAAACATCACTTACGGGGGTTCATATTTGCAAAAAAAATCGGCTCGCCGCTACGCGGCTCACGGACATCGCCACTACGCGCCTTTTTATGGTCTCCATTGCGTTAGTAGATGCCAGGAAAACATCACTTACGGGGGTTCAAAATGGCAAAAAAAGTAGCTCGCCGTTTCGCGCCTTTTTATGGTCTCCATTGCGTTAGTAGATGCCAGGAAACCATCACTTATGGGGGTTCAAAATAAAAAAAAAATGGCTCGCCGCTTCGCGTCTTTTTATGGTCTCCATTGCGTTAGTAGATGCCAGGTAAACATCACTTACGGGGGTTCAAAATAGCCAAAAAATTGGCTCGCCGTTTCGCGCCTTTTTATGGTCTCCATTGCGTTAGTAATGCCAGGAAAACATCACTTACGGGGGTTCAAAATAGCCAAAAAATTGGCTCGCCGTTTCGCGCCTTTTTATGGTCTCCATTGCGTTAGTAGATGCCAGGAAAGCATCAATTATGGGGGTTCAAAATAGAAAAAAAATTGGCTCGCCGCTTCGCGTCTTTTTATGGTCTCCATTGCGTTAGTAGATGCCAGGAAAACATCACTTACGGGGGTTCAAAATAGCCAAAAAATTGGCTCGCGGCTCGCGAACATCATCACTCCGCGCCTTTTTATGGTCTCCATTGCGTTAGTAGATGCCAGGAAAACATCACTTACGGGGGTTCATATTTGCAAAAAAAATCGGCTCGCCGCTACGCGGCTCGCGGACATCGCCACTCCGCGCCTTTTTATGGTCTCCATTGCGTTAGTAGATGCCAGGAAAACATCACTTACGGGGGTTCAAAAAAGCCAAAAAATTGGCTCGCGGCTCGCGAACATCACCACTCCGCGCCTTTTTATGGTCTCCATTGCGTTAGTAGATGCCAGGAAAACATCACTTACGGGGGTTCATATTTGCAAAAAAAATCGGTTCGCCGCTACGCGGCTCGCGGACATCGCCACTCCGCGCCTTTTTATGGTCTCCATTGCGTTAGTAGATGCCAGGAAAACATCACTTACGGGGGTTCAAAATAGCCAAAAAATTGGCTCGCGGCTCGCGAACATCATCACTCCGCGCCTTTTTATGGTCTCCATTGCGTTAGTAGATGCCAGGAAAACATCACTTACGGGGGTTCATATTTGCAAAAAAAATCGGTTCGCCGCTACGCGGCTCGCGGACATCGCCACTCCGCGCCTTTTTATGGTCTCCATTGCGTTAGTAGATGCCAGGAAAACATCACTTACGGGGGTTCAAAATAGCCAAAAAATTGGCTCGCGGCTCGCGAACATCATCACTCCGCGCCTTTTTATGGTCTCCATTGCGTTAGTAGATGCCAGGAAAACATCACTTACGGGGGTTCATATTTGCAAAAAAAATCGGCTCGCCGCTACGCGGCTCGCGGACATCGCCACTCCGCGCCTTTTTATGGTCTCCATTGCGTTAGTAGATGCCAGGAAAACATCACTTACGGGGGTTCAAAAAAGCCAAAAAATTGGCTCGCGGCTCGCGAACATCACCACTCCGCGCCTTTTTATGGTCTCCATTGCGTTAGTAGATGCCAGGAAAACATCACTTACGGGGGTTCATATTTGCAAAAAAAATCGGCTCGCCGCTACGCGGCTCGCGGACATCGCCACTACGCGCCTTTTTATGGTCTCCATTGCGTTAGTAGATGCCAGGAAAACATCACTTACGGGGGTTCAAAATAGCCAAAAAATTGGCTCGCGGCTCGCGAACATCATCACTCCGCGCCTTTTTATGGTCTCCATTGCGTTAGTAGATGCCAGGAAAACATCACTTACGGGGGTTCATATTTGCAAAAAAAAAATCGGCTCGCCGCTACGCGGCTCGCGGATATCGCCACTCCGCGCCTTTTTATGGTCTCCATTGCGTTAGTAGATGCCAGGAAAACATCACTTACGGGGGTTCAAAAAAGCCAAAAAATTGGCTCGCGGCTCGCGAACATCATCACTCCGCGCCTTTTTATGGTCTCCATTGCGTTAGTAGATGCCAGGAAAACATCACTTTCTTACGGGGGTTCATATTTGCAAAAAAAATCGGCTCGCCGCTACGCGGCTCGCGGACATCGCCACTACGCGCCTTTTTATGGTCTCCATTGCGTTAGTAGATGCCAGGAAAACATCACTTACGGGGGTTCAAAATGGCCAAAAAATTAGCTCGCCGTTTCGCGCCTTTTTATGGTCTCCATTGCGTTAGTAGATGCCAGGAAACCATCACTTATGGGGGTTCAAAATAGAAAAAAAATTGGCTCGCCGCTTCGCGTCTTTTTATGGTCTCCATTGCGTTAGTAGATGCCAGGTAAACATCACTTACGGGGGTTCAAAATAGCCAAAAAATTGGCTCGCCGTTTCGCGCCTTTTTATGGTCTCCATTGCGTTAGTAGATGCCAGGAAAACATCACTTACGGGGGTTCAAAATAGCCAAAAAATTGGCTCGCCGTTTCGCGCCTTTTTATGGTCTCCATTGCGTTAGTAGATGCCAGGAAAGCATCACTTATGGGGGTTAAAAATAGAAAAAAAATTGGCTCGCCGCTTCGCGTCTTTTTATGGTCTCCATTGCGTTAGTAGATGCCAGGAAACATCACTTACGGGGGTTCAAAATAGCCAAAAAATTGGCTCGCGGCTCGCGAACATCATCACTCCGCGCCTTTTTATGGTCTCCATTGCGTTAGTAGATGCCAGGAAAACATCACTTACGGGGGTTCAAAATAGCCAAAAAATTGGCTCGCGGCTCGCGAACATCATCATTCCGCTCCTTTTTATGGTCTCCATTGCGTTAGTAGATGCCAGGAAAACATCACTTACGGGGGTTCATATTTGCAAAAAAAAATCGGCTCGCCGCTACGCGGCTCGCGGACATCGCCACTCCGCGCCTTTTTATGGTCTCCATTGCGTTAGTAGATGCCAGGAAAACATCACTTACGGGGGTTCAAAAAAGCCAAAAAATTGGCTCGCGGCTCGCGAACATCACCACTCCGCGCCTTTTTATGGTCTCCATTGCGTTAGTAGATGCCAGGAAAACATCACTTACGGGGGTTCATATTTGCAAAAAAAATCGGCTCGCCGCTACGCGGCTCGCGGACATCGCCACTACGCGCCTTTTTATGGTCTCCATTGCGTTAGTAGATGCCAGGAAAACATCACTTACGGGGGTTCAAAATAGCCAAAAAATTGGCTCGCGGCTCGCGAACATCATCACTCCGCGCCTTTTTATGGTCTCCATTGCGTTAGTAGATGCCAGGAAAACATCACTTACGGGGGTTCATATTTGCAAAAAAAATCGGTTCGCCGCTACGCGGCTCGCGGACATCGCCACTCCGCGCCTTTTTATGGTCTCCATTGCGTTAGTAGATGCCAGGAAAACATCACTTACGGGGGTTCAAAATAGCCAAAAAATTGGCTCGCGGCTCGCAAACATCATCATTCCGCTCCTTTTTATGGTCTCCATTGCGTTAGTAGATGCCAGGAAAACATCACTTACGGGGGTTCATATTTGCAAAAAAAAAATCGGCTCGCCGCTACGCGGCTCGCGGACATCGCCACTCCGCGCCTTTTTATGGTCTCCATTGCGTTAGTAGATGCCAGGAAAACATCACTTACGGGGGTTCAAAAAAGCCAAAAAATTGGCTCGCGGCTCGCGAACATCACCACTCCGCGCCTTTTTATGGTCTCCATTGCGTTAGTAGATGCCAGGAAAACATCACTTCTTACGGGGGTTCATATTTGCAAAAAAAATCGGCTCGCCGCTACGCGGCTCGCGGACATCGCCACTACGCGCCTTTTTATGGTCTCCATTGCGTTAGTAGATGCCAGGAAAACATCACTTACGGGGGTTCAAAATGGCCAAAAAAGTAGCTCGCCGTTTCGCGCCTTTTTATGGTCTCCATTGCGTTAGTAGATGCCAGGAAAACATCACTTACGGGGGTTCAAAAAAGCCAAAAAATTGGCTCGCGGCTCGCGAACATCATCACTCCGCGCCTTTTTATGGTCTCCATTGCGTTAGTAGATGCCAGGAAAACATCACTTACGGGGGTTCATATTTGCAAAAAAAAATCGGTTCGCCGCTACGCGGCTCGCGGACATCGCCACTCCGCGCCTTTTTATGGTCTCCATTGCGTTAGTAGATGCCAGGAAAACATCACTTACGGGGGTTCAAAATAGCCAAAAAATTGGCTCGCGGCTCGCGAACATCATCACTCCGCGCCTTTTTATGGTCTCCATTGCGTTAGTAGATGCCAGGAAAACATCACTTACGGGGGTTCATATTTGCAAAAAAAATCGGTTCGCCGGTACGCGGCTCGCGGACATCGCCACTCCGCGCCTTTTTATGGTCTCCATTGCGTTAGTAGATGCCAGGAAAACATCACTTACGGGGGTTCAAAATAGCCAAAAAATTGGCTCGCGGCTCGCGAACATCATCACTCCGCGCCTTTTTATGGTCTCCATTGCGTTAGTAGATGCCAGGAAAACATCACTTACGGGGGTTCATATTTGCAAAAAAAATCGGCTCGCCGCTACGCGGCTCGCGGACATCGCCACTCCGCGCCTTTTTATGGTCTCCATTGCGTTAGTAGATGCCAGGAAAACATCACTTACGGGGGTTCAAAATAGCCAAAAAATTGGCTCGCGGCTCGCGAACATCACCACTCCGCGCCTTTTTATGGTCTCCATTGCGTTAGTAGATGCCAGGAAAACATCACTTACGGGGGTTCATATTTGCAAAAAAATCGGCTCGCCGCTACGCGGCTCGCGGACATCGCACTACGCGCCTTTTTATGGTCTCCATTGCGTTAGTAGATGCCAGGAAAACATCACTTACGGGGGTTCAAAATAGCCAAAAAATTGGCTCGCGGCTCGCGAACATCATCACTCCGCGCCTTTTTATGGTCTCCATTGCGTTAGTAGATGCCAGGAAAACATCACTTACGGGGGTTCATATTTGCAAAAAAAAAATCGGCTCGCCGCTACGCGGCTCGCGGATATCGCCACTCCGCGCCTTTTTATGGTCTCCATTGCGTTAGTAGATGCCAGGAAAACATCACTTACGGGGTTCAAAAAAGCCAAAAAATTGGCTCGCGGCTCGCGAACATCACCACTCCGCGCCTTTTTATGGTCTCCATTGCGTTAGTAGATGCCAGGAAAACATCACTTTCTTACGGGGGTTCATATTTGCAAAAAAAATCGGCTCGCCGCTACGCGGCTCGCGGACATCGCCACTACGCGCCTTTTTATGGTCTCCATTGCGTTAGTAGATGCCAGGAAAACATCACTTACGGGGGTTCAAAATGGCAAAAAAATTAGCTCGCCGTTTCGCGCCTTTTTATGGTCTCCATTGCGTTAGTAGATGCCAGGAAACCATCACTTATGGGGGTTCAAAATAAAAAAAAATTGGCTCGCCGCTTCGCGTCTTTTTATGGTCTCCATTGCGTTAGTAGATGCCAGGTAAACATCACTTACGGGGGTTCAAAATAGCCAAAAAATTGGCTCGCCGTTTCGCGCCTTTTTATGGTCTCCATTGCGTTAGTAGATGCCAGGAAAACATCACTTACGGGGGTTCAAAATAGCCAAAAAATTGGCTCGCCGTTTCGCGCCTTTTTATGGTCTCCATTGCGTTAGTAGATGCCAGGAAAGCATCACTTATGGGGGTTCAAAATAGAAAAAAAATTGGCTCGCCGCTTCGCGTCTTTTTATGGTCTCCATTGCGTTAGTAGATGCCAGGAAAACATCACTTACGGGGGTTCAAAATAGCCAAAAAATTGGCTCGCGGCTCGCGAACATCATCACTCCGCGCCTTTTTATGGTCTCCATTGCGTTAGTAGATGCCAGGAAAACATCACTTACGGGGGTTCAAAATAGCCAAAAAATTGGCTCGCGGCTCGCGAACATCATCATTCCGCTCCTTTTTATGGTCTCCATTGCGTTAGTAGATGCCAGGAAAACATCACTTACGGGGGTTCATATTTGCAAAAAAAAAATCGGCTCGCCGCTACGCGGCTCGCGGACATCGCCACTCCGCGCCTTTTTATGGTCTCCATTGCGTTAGTAGATGCCAGGAAAACATCACTTACGGGGGTTCAAAAAAGCCAAAAAATTGGCTCGCGGCTCGCGAACATCACCACTCCGCGCCTTTTTATGGTCTCCATTGCGTTAGTAGATGCCAGGAAAACATCACTTACGGGGGTTCATATTTGCAAAAAAAATCGGCTCGCCGCTACGCGGCTCGCGGACATCGCCACTACGCGCCTTTTTATGGTCTCCATTGCGTTAGTAGATGCCAGGAAAACATCACTTACGGGGGTTCAAAATAGCCAAAAAATTGGCTCGCGGCTCGCGAACATCATCACTCCGCGCCTTTTTATGGTCTCCATTGCGTTAGTAGATGCCAGGAAAACATCACTTACGGGGGTTCATATTTGCAAAAAAAATCGGTTCGCCGCTACGCGGCTCGCGGACATCGCCACTCCGCGCCTTTTTATGGTCTCCATTGCGTTAGTAGATGCAGGAAAACATCACTTACGGGGGTTCAAAATAGCCAAAAAATTGGCTCGCGGCTCGCAAACATCATCATTCCGCTCCTTTTTATGGTCTCCATTGCGTTAGTAGATGCCAGGAAAACATCACTTACGGGGGTTCATATTTGCAAAAAAAAAATCGGCTCGCCGCTACGCGGCTCGCGGACATCGCCACTCCGCGCCTTTTTATGGTCTCCATTGCGTTAGTAGATGCCAGGAAAACATCACTTACGGGGGTTCAAAAAAGCCAAAAAATTGGCTCGCGGCTCGCGAACATCACCACTCCGCGCCTTTTTATGGTCTCCATTGCGTTAGTAGATGCCAGGAAAACATCACTTTCTTACGGGGGTTCATATTTGCAAAAAAAATCGGCTCGCCGCTACGCGGCTCGCGGACATCGCCACTACGCGCCTTTTTATGGTCTCCATTGCGTTAGTAGATGCCAGGAAAACATCACTTACGGGGGTTCAAAATGGCCAAAAAGTAGCTCGCCGTTTCGCGCCTTTTTATGGTCTCCATTGCGTTAGTAGATGCCAGGAAAACATCACTTATGGGGGTTCAAAATAGAAAAAAAATTGGCTCGCCGCTTCGCGTCTTTTATGGTCTCCATTGCGTTAGTAGATGCCAGGTAAACATCACTTACGGGGGTTCAAAATAGCCAAAAAATTGGCTCGCCGTTTCGCGCCTTTTTATGGTCTCCATTGCGTTAGTAGATGCCAGGAAAACATCACTTACGGGGTTCAAAATAGCCAAAAATTGGCTCGCCGTTTTCGCGCCTTTTTATGGTCTCCATTGCGTTAGTAGATGCCAGGAAAGCATCACTTATGGGGGTTCAAAATAGAAAAAAAATTGGCTCGCCGCTTCGCGTCTTTTTATGGTCTCCATTGCGTTAGTAGATGCCAGGAAAACATCACTTACGGGGGTTCAAAATAGCCAAAAAATTGCCTCGCGGCTCGCGAACATCATCACTCCGCGCCTTTTTATGGTCTCCATTGCGTTAGTAGATGCCAGGAAAACATCACTTACGGGGGTTCAAAATAGCCAAAAAATTGCCTCGCGGCTCGCGAACATCATCACTCCGCGCCTTTTATGGTCTCCATTGCGTTAGTAGATGCAGGAAAACATCACTTACGGGGGTTCATATTTGCAAAAAAAATCGGCTCGCCGCTACGCGGCTCGCGGACATCGCCACTCCGCGCCTTTTATGGTCTCCATTGCGGTAGTAGATGCCAGGAAAAACATCACTTACGGGGGTTCAAAAAAGCCAAAAAATTGGCTCGCGGCTCGCGAACATCACCACTCCGCGCCTTTTTATGGTCTCCATTGCGTTAGTAGATGCCAGGAAAACATCACTTACGGGGGTTCATATTTGCAAAAAAAATCGGTTCGCCGCTACGCGGCTCGCGGACATCGCCACTCCGCGCCTTTTTATGGTCTCCATTGCGTTAGTAGATGCCAGGAAAACATCACTTACGGGGGTTCAAAATAGCCAAAAAATTGGCTCGCGGCTCGCGAACATCATCACTCCGCGCCTTTTTATGGTCTCCATTGCGTTAGTAGATGCAGGAAAACATCACTTACGGGGGTTCATATTTGCAAAAAAATCGGTTCGCCGCTACGCGGTTCGCGGACATCGCCACTCCGCGCCTTTTTATGGTCTCCATTGCGTTAGTAGATGCCAGGAAAACATCACTTACGGGGGTTCAAAATAGCCAAAAAATTGGCTCGCGGCTCGCGAACATCATCACTCCGCGCCTTTTTATGGTCTCCATTGCGTTAGTAGATGCCAGGAAAACATCACTTACGGGGGTTCATATTTGCAAAAAAAAATCGGCTCGCCGCTACGCGGCTCGCGGACATCGCCACTCCGCGCCTTTTTATGGTCTCCATTGCGTTAGTAGATGCCAGGAAAACATCACTTACGGGGGTTCAAAAAAGCCAAAAAATTGGCTCGCGGCTCGCGAACATCATCACTCCGCGCCTTTTTATGGTCTCCATTGCGTTAGTAGATGCCAGGAAAACATCACTTACGGGGGTTCATATTTGCAAAAAAAATCGGCTCGCCGCTACGCGGCTCGCGGACATCGCCACTACGCGCCTTTTTATGGTCTCATTGCGTTAGTAGATGCCAGGAAAACATCACTTACGGGGGTTCAAAATAGCCAAAAAATTGGCTCGCGGCTCGCGAACATCATCACTCCGCGCCTTTTTATGGTCTCCATTGCGTTAGTAGATGCCAGGAAAACATCACTTACGGGGGTTCATATTTGCAAAAAAAAATCGGCTCGCCGCTACGCGGCTCGCGGATATCGCCACTCCGCGCCTTTTTATGGTCTCCATTGCGTTAGTAGATGCCAGGAAAACATCACTTACGGGGGTTCAAAAAAGCCAAAAAATTGGCTCGCGGCTCGCGAACATCACCACTCCGCGCCTTTTTATGGTCTCCATTGCGTTAGTAGATGCCAGGAAAACATCACTTACGGGGGTTCATATTTGCAAAAAAAATCGGCTCGCCGCTACGCGGCTCGCGGACATCGCCACTACGCGCCTTTTTATGGTCTCCATTGCGTTAGTAGATGCCAGGAAAACATCACTTACGGGGGTTCAAAATAGCCAAAAAATTGGCTCGCGGCTCGCGAACATCATCACTCCGCGCCTTTTTATGGTCTCCATTGCGTTAGTAGATGCCAGGAAAACATCACTTACGGGGGTTCAAAATAGCCAAAAAATGCCTCGCGGCTCGCAAACATCATCATTCCGCTCCTTTTTATGGTCTCCATTGCGTTAGTAGATGCCAGGAAAACATCACTTTCTTACGGGGGTTCATATTTGCAAAAAAAATCGGCTCGCCGCTACGCGGCTCGCGGACATCGCCACTACGCGCCTTTTTATGGTCTCCATTGCGTTAGTAGATGCCAGGAAAACATCACTTACGGGGGTTCAAAATGGCAAAAAAATTAGCTCGCCGTTTCGCGCCTTTTTATGGTCTCCATTGCGTTAGTAGATGCCAGGAAACCATCACTTATGGGGGTTCAAAATAGAAAAAAAATTGGCTCGCCGCTTCGCGTCTTTTTATGGTCTCCATTGCGTTAGTAGATGCCAGGTAAACATCACTTACGGGGGTTCAAAATAGCCAAAAAATTGGCTCGCCGTTTCGCGCCTTTTTATGGTCTCCATTGCGTTAGTAGATGCCAGGAAAACATCACTTACGGGGGTTCAAAATAGCCAAAAAATTGGCTCGCCGTTTCGCGCCTTTTTATGGTCTCCATTGCGTTAGTAGATGCCAGGAAAGCATCACTTATGGGGGTTCAAAATAGAAAAAAAATTGGCTCGCCGCTTCGCGTCTTTTTATGGTCTCCATTGCGTTAGTAGATGCCAGGAAAACATCACTTACGGGGGTTCAAAATAGCCAAAAAATTGGCTCGCGGCTCGCGAACATCATCACTCCGCGCCTTTTTATGGTCTCCATTGCGTTAGTAGATGCCAGGAAAACATCACTTACGGGGGTTCATATTTGCAAAAAAATCGGCTCGCCGCTACGCGGCTCGCGGACATCGCCACTCCGCGCCTTTTTATGGTCTCCATTGCGTTAGTAGATGCCAGGAAAACATCACTTACGGGGGTTCAAAAAAGCCAAAAAATTGGCTCGCGGCTCGCGAACATCACCACTCCGCGCCTTTTTATGGTCTCCATTGCGTTAGTAGATGCCAGGAAAACATCACTTACGGGGGTTCATATTTGCAAAAAAAATCGGTTCGCCGCTACGCGGCTCGCGGACATCGCCACTCCGCGCCTTTTTATGGTCTCCATTGCGTTAGTAGATGCCAGGAAAACATCACTTACGGGGGTTCAAAATAGCCAAAAAATTGGCTCGCGGCTCGCGAACATCATCACTCCGCGCCTTTTTATGGTCTCCATTGCGTTAGTAGATGCCAGGAAAACATCACTTACGGGGGTTCATATTTGCAAAAAAAATCGGCTCGCCGCTACGCGGCTCGCGGACATCGCCACTCCGCGCCTTTTTATGGTCTCCATTGCGTTAGTAGATGCCAGGAAAACATCACTTACGGGGGTTCAAAAAAGCCAAAAAATTGGCTCGCGGCTCGCGAACATCACCACTCCGCGCCTTTTTATGGTCTCCATTGCGTTAGTAGATGCCAGGAAAACATCACTTACGGGGGTTCATATTTGCAAAAAATAATCGGCTCGCCGCTACGCGGCTCGCGGACATCGCCACTACGCGCCTTTTTATGGTCTCCATTGCGTTAGTAGATGCCAGGAAAACATCACTTACGGGGGTTCAAAATAGCCAAAAAATTGGCTCGCGGCTCGCGAACATCATCACTCCGCGCCTTTTTATGGTCTCCATTGCGTTAGTAGATGCCAGGAAAACATCACTTACGGGGGTTCATATTTGCAAAAAAAATCGGTTCGCCGCTACGCGGCTCGCGGACATCGCCACTCCGCGCCTTTTTATGGTCTCCATTGCGTTAGTAGATGCCAGGAAAACATCACTTACGGGGGTTCAAAATAGCCAAAAAATTGGCTCGCGGCTCGCGAACATCATCATTCCGCTCCTTTTTATGGTCTCCATTGCGTTAGTAGATGCCAGGAAAACATCACTTACGGGGGTTCATATTTGCAAAAAAAAAATCGGCTCGCCGCTACGCGGCTCGCGGACATCGCCACTCCGCGCCTTTTTATGGTCTCCATTGCGTTAGTAGATGCCAGGAAAACATCACTTACGGGGGTTCAAAAAAGCCAAAAAATTGGCTCGCGGCTCGCGAACATCACCACTCCGCGCCTTTTTATGGTCTCCATTGCGTTAGTAGATGCCAGGAAAACATCACTTACGGGGGTTCATATTTGCAAAAAAAATCGGCTCGCCGCTACGCGGCTCACGGACATCGCCACTACGCGCCTTTTTATGGTCTCCATTGCGTTAGTAGATGCCAGGAAAACATCACTTACGGGGGTTCAAAATGGCCAAAAAAGTAGCTCGCCGTTCCGCGCCTTTTTATGGTCTCCATTGCGTTAGTAGATGCCAGGAAAGCATCACTTATGGGGGTTCAAAATAGAAAAAAAATTGGCTCGCCGCTTCGCGTCTTTTTATGGTCTCCATTGCGTTAGTAGATGCCAGGTAAACATCACTTACGGGGGTTCAAAATAGCCAAAAAATTGGCTCGCCGTTTCGCGCCTTTTTATGGTCTCCATTGCGTTAGTAGATGCCAGGAAAACATCACTTACGGGGGTTCAAAATAGCCAAAAAATTGACTCGCCGTTTTGCGCCTTTTTATGGTCTCCATTGCGTTAGTAGATGACAGGAAAGCATCATTTATGGGGGTTCAAAATAGAAAAAAAATTGGCTCGCCGCTTCGCGTCTTTTTATGGTCTCCATTGCGTTAGTAGATGCCAGGAAAACATCACTTACGGGGGTTCAAAATAGCCAAAAAATTGCCTCGCGGCTCGCGAACATCATCATTCCGCTCCTTTTTATGGTCTCCATTGCGTTAGTAGATGCCAGGAAAACATCACTTACGGGGGTTCAAAAAAGCCAAAAAATTGGCTCGCGGCTCGCGAACATCACCACTCCGCGCCTTTTTATGGTCTCCATTGCGTTAGTAGATGCCAGGAAAACATCACTGTCTTACGGGGGTTCATATTTGCAAAAAAAATCGGCTCGCCGCTACGCGGCTCGCGCACATCGCCACTACGCGCCTTTTTATGGTCTCCATTGCGTTAGTAGATGCCAGGAAAACATCACTTACGGGGGTTCAAAATGGCAAAAAAATTAGCTCGCCGTTTCGCGCCTTTTTATGGTCTCCATTGCGTTAGTAGATGCCAGGAAACCATCACTTATGGGGGTTCAAAATAAAAAAAAAATGGCTCGCCGCTTCGCGTCTTTTTATGGTCTCCATTGCGTTTGTAGATGCCAGGTAAACATCACTTACGGGGGTTCAAAATAGCCAAAAAATTGGCTCGCCGTTTCGCGCCTTTTTATGGTCTCCATTGCGTTAGTAGATGCCAGGAAAGCATCACTTATGGGGGTTCAAAATAGAAAAAAAATTGGCTCGCCGCTTCGCGTCTTTTTATGGTCTCCATTGCGTTAGTAGATGCCAGGAAAACATCACTTACGGGGGTTCAAAATAGCCAAAAAATTGGCTCGCCATTTCGCGCCTTTTTATGGTCTCCATTGCGTTAGTAGATGCCAGGAAAACATCACTTACGGGGGTTCATATTTGCAAAAAAAATCGGCTCGCCGCTACGCGGCTCGCGGACATCGCCACTCCGCGCCTTTTTATGGTCTCCATTGCGTTAGTAGATGCCAGGAAAACATCACTTACGGGGGTTCAAAATAGCCAAAAAATTGGCTCGCGGCTCGCGAACATCACCACTCCGCGCCTTTTTATGGTCTCCATTGCGTTAGTAGATGCCAGGAAAACGTCACTTACGGGGGTTCATATTTGCAAAAAAAATCGGCTCGCCGCTACGCGGCTCACGGACATCGCCACTCCGCGCCTTTTTATGGTCTCCATTGCGTTAGTAGATGCCAGGAAAACATCACTTACGGGGGTTCAAAATAGCCAAAAAATTGGCTCGCGGCTCGCGAACATCATCACTCCGCGCCTTTTTATGGTCTCCATTGCGTTAGTAGATGCCAGGAAAACATCACTTACGGGGGTTCATATTTGCAAAAAAAATCGGCTCGCCGGTACGCGGCTCGCGGACATCGCCACTCCGCGCCTTTTTATGGTCTCCATTGCGTTAGTAGATGCCAGGAAAACATCACTTACGGGGGTTCAAAATAGCCAAAAAATTGGCTCGCGGCTCGCGAACATCATCACTCCGCGCCTTTTTATGGTCTCCATTGCGTTAGTAGATGCCAGGAAAACGTCACTTACGGGGGTTCATATTTGCAAAAAAATCGGCTCGCCGCTACGCGGCTCACGGACATCGCCACTCCGCGCCTTTTTATGGTCTCCATTGCGTTAGTAAATGCCAGGAAAACATCACTTACGGGGGTTCAAAAAAGCCAAAAAATTGGCTCGCGGCTCGCGAACATCACCACTCCGCGCCTTTTTATGGTCTCCATTGCGTTAGTAGATGCCAGGAAAACATCACTTACGGGGGTTCAAAAAAGCCAAAAAATTGGCTCGCGGCTCGCGAACATCATCACTCCGCGCCTTTTTATGGTCTCGATCCATTGCGTTAGTAGATGCCAGGAAAACGTCACTTACGGGGGTTCATATTTGCAAAAAAAATCGGCTCGCCGCTACGCGGCTCACGGACATCGCCACTCCGCGCCTTTTTATGGTCTCCATTGCGTTAGTAGATGCCAGGAAAACATCACTTACGGGGGTTCAAAATAGCCAAAAAATTGGCTCGCGGCTCGCGAACATCATCACTCCGCGCCTTTTTATGGTCTCCATTGCGTTAGTAGATGCCAGGAAAACATCACTTACGGGGGTTCATATTTGCAAAAAAAATCGGCTCGCCGCTACGCGGCTCGCGGACATCGCCACTCCGCGCCTTTTTATGGTCTCCATTGCGTTAGTAGATGCCAGGAAAACATCACTTACGGGGGTTCAAAATAGCCAAAAAATTGGCTCGCGGCTCGCGAACATCACCACTCCGCGCCTTTTTATGGTCTCCATTGCGTTAGTAGATGCCAGGAAAACGTCACTTACGGGGGTTCATATTTGCAAAAAAAATCGGCTCGCCGCTACGCGGCTCACGGACATCGCCACTCCGCGCCTTTTTATGGTCTCCATTGCGTTAGTAAATGCCAGGAAAACATCACTTACGGGGGTTCAAAATAGCCAAAAATTGACTCGCCGTTTCGCGCCTTTTTATGGTCTCCATTGCGTTAGTAGATGACAGGAAAACATCATTTATGGGGGTTCAAAATAGAAAAAAAATTGGCTCGCCACTTCGCGTCTTTTTATGGTCTCCATTGCGTTAGTAGGTGCCAGGAAAACATCAATACGTGGGTTCAAAATAGCAAAAAAAAATCGGCTCGCCGCTACGCGGCTCGCGGACATCGCCGCTTCGCGGCTTGTAGACGATGCTCCGCATCGTCGTTGGGTCAACCCCCCCTTGGAAAAAAGCTAGAGCCGCCCCTGCTCAGTGTTTAGGGCGGATTTCAAGGAAGTTAGCGTACATGACCATAATGACACCATCAGAAACAGACGTTAGTTATTACCCAGCAAAAGATGAATAAGTAGCCCCTCGAAATCATAGGTGTCAAATTGTAAATATTTTCTTTCGGAATTTAGAAACTTTAGTCATTATAATGATCAGAATGGACTTTAAAAATTTCAGAATGTTCTTCCGGCGGGAGTCATTATAATATGATCAGAATGGACTTTAAAAATTTCAGAATGTTCTTCCGGCGGGAGTGAAAGCCCTTTATAATTATGCTTTTGCCCCCCACCCCCCCCCCCCCCCCCCGAGATCGTCAGATACGCCATTTGTCACCATTATTGTAGCAATATGTAGTTCACATGATTTAAAATTTGGGCCCCCCTAAGAAATCCTGGATCCGCGCCTGCGCTGGGAAGTACTTATTGGATTGGGTTGAAACTTTTCATACATTCCTGTCTTTTTGTTGGTTTTGAATATCGGACAGCGTATAGTTTATGATACGAGAAAAGCATGGTGAAGTACGATCCCAGCAAACTGACACACAAAGTTTGAAAGTCCAGGGAAAATGGTCATTTTCAATGAGAGAGTAAAATCATTTTGATATGGTATTTGACCCTGAAGTTTTGTTAGATGGTAGGGTAATAAATGATCTTTGAGAAAATACAAACATCTTTACAAAAAAAAAATCCACCTTAATCACCTTTTTTCAGCTGTTTACTCTAAAATTCCTATTGCGACTTATTGGTCGTTTTGTGGCGGAGGGTCACAATTTTTTTTACTCGATCGCTATACTCTCCCTTCCATTTCAATGTATGCAGTGTTTATTAACATTGTACTGTGAACGTAGTCTACATCAAGACCCCGGATGTGTGGAGCAGGCCTGGGGCTTTCCTATATTAAAGGGATACGCCACCAGGCTGCCGTGGGGTAAGTCAGGATTGCGTAAGCCCCATTCACTCGTACACAAACTTTTGTGCGTCGAACGCGTCCATTGGACTAAGTGGGATTACATTTCGACTGCACGAAGCCGACCGAATCTCGCACGAGAGCTCGAGCTCAGGCGGAGCGTGCATGTTGTGCGGCGACCAGTCTGTCCGATCACGGTGCCCTCTCGCGGCATAAAACGTCCACAATCTGCGGTGGAGTATCCCTTTAAGGGATAAGGGCAAACTCGTTTTGTTCCTGCCCCTTCACAAGATTATTATCTATTTCATGAAGCCTGGAATGTATCTTTCAGGTTATGTAAATCATAATTTTGAAGTAGGCTGTGACTTGCCTGTGTTCAAGTTTCTCTTGAATGAAAAATATTATGAGAGCAATTTTTCGCTCGGTCACTACGTTCCCTGGCCTAATGATAAACTTATATAGGAGTCTTATGATACAGCAGACATTCTGTTCTCTTAAAATATTCTGTCTCAAGGAAAGAAATGTTTTGAATGATTTTGTAACATGCTTAAAGCATTATTTAGGAAGCTGTGTCCCAGTACTATACAAAATAAAATTAAAAATATCTCCTAAGGATGTTTTGCATGGATACCCGAATAGCCGTTAAGCGGGGATGCAGCCCCCCGCCCCCCCCCCCCCCCGTGATTTTCATAGTTCCGATATTCGGGGAGCGAGGTGCCCTAAAATGTAATTTCTGTACATTTCATTAAAAAAAGAGTGTAAAAGTTTTTCGCTCGCGCCCACTAAATTTAGAAACAAGATAATCCTATTTCAGGTCTAATGAGAAATGATGCAAAACAATGGGTAATAATCGTGCTTCAAATACTGCATTTGTTTATATTTCTTTGGAAATATCAAGAAATTCCTGAAGGGGGAGGGGGTGGTTGTTGTTCGAGAGGGGGGGGGGGGGTAAGGCTGCAAGCAGTTAGTAAACGTTTGAGGCGGGGCCCCTAAGAGTGTTTGCCCCCTCCAAAGCTGGAACCCTAACGGCGAGCCTGGACGTCACCAGTCGATCAATATGCAACACTAATTTGACAAAGAAATCAGAGTGCAGAAACGTGTTCCGATCATTACAAGCAAAATGAAGAGCGTTAACGTTTCGGTAATAACAAAACAAAACCCCAGCAACTACAGTAAAGTAATTAAATGAAAACGAGAATTAAAACAGACCAGCAAAGAAGCAGAGCTTGCATGTGGAAACGCTGGTCCCTGCCAAAAGGTGCCTAATAATTAATGCAATCCGGTGGGGAGGATTAGGATGGGGGGGATTAGGGGGAAGGGGGAATCTGGAAGGTTTTATAAATTTCTCTACTCAAAAGTATTATTGTCTCTGATGAATAATGGATGATGCCATGAAGAGATCTTTTCAATTTACGTTTGAATATACAAATCTTTAACTTCTCGTATATCTATCTAGGGATCGAGGGATTTCCAACATTTTGGGGGCAGTAAATATAAAGTATTTTGTATTAATGCGATACGTGTTCTTGACAATTGATACGGATTGATTTGTCTAGTGGGATAATGATGGATTTCATTATTTACCGTAACTATATTATTAAAGGGCAATCCAACCTTTGTAAAAAGCTGATTTGTGTGAAAGGAGAAAAAAGAAATCGGACAAAGAATAAGAACAAAACCGTAACATTTATATACACATACATAGATAATAACAGATAATTCAATAGACTGGGGTTTGACTTACAGTAATAAAGCAATTGGTATGATTTGAACATAGTAAAGGGAAAAGAAAATATAAGTGGATGGGTCTTTTAAGAAAGCATGGCTTGTATTTCCTAGACCCCAGTTTGAAAATAAAAATAGTTACAACCCATGTATTAAAAGAAACGGCTTACATTAGCACTATTAACATGTTGGGTTTTTATAAAGCGTAAGAGAGGAAAATAGAAGAAAAAGTCCGGATGAAAATACCTGTTTAAAATTCCATATCTATAAACCAACACGAAAAATCAATCCACGGCAATTCAGTATCCTTGTCCATTACCTATTGAAATGTGAGAACATTTCATTTTCGGAATTACAAAACCCTGTTTAATTTTCGAAATTACGAGTCTTATTATAGAATTACGCACCTTTGGAGTTAACGATTGGTGTAGACACTTTTGAGACCTACGACACCCCCCACCCCCCCCCCCCCCCCCCCTCCTCGATACTCTGGTAACGCCCCCATATGAAGTGACCGAAAAAAATTACTCATATGATTAGATGACAACACAATATAAGCCTACTATTTAATCATACCTATAACTGATTATTAACCTATACATAATGATCAAGATTTACAATAAAAAGCGTCGCTATCCGGATAACAAGTTCACTCAACTCCTTTTTTTTCTTTTTATCATGTTCCAGCTCCACCCCAGTAATTGCTGTGTTCTCCACCACGAGATCGCTTTCAAGTCACTTGGGAGCACAGTGACGTACACGCACGCACGATCTTTAAACGGTGCATGATTTGCGGTGCAATCGCGCATATTTGTAGTAATTAAAACAAGAAAAAGCCAGTACGGAAATATTGATGGCGAGAATATAGCATAAAAGCAGAAACAGAATCCAGTTATGCCACTGATAAATAAACACATCATCCAGTAGCTCATGCGCCTTTGGAGGCCAAATCTCCCAGTTACACACGTTCCGTCGTTATGTACAGCTTATAAAGTGTGGTAAGTTTAGTAATGTTACTTTTTTCTCAATATTGTTTTTCTACTCCTTGCTAATCCCCCCTTTTTAAAAAGGAAGCAGATCTGTTTTTTTCAATAGATTATTACAGTGCAAACCATATCAGTCTGAATGCCTAACAAGCTTGATATTACTTGGAAAGCTTTTATCATAGTTTTTGTTCGTTTGTTTGTTTGTTTGTTTGTTGTTGTTGTTGGTTGGTTGGGTTTTTTAAGGGAATGGTGCCATTCCACGAATTCAACATTATTTAATGCTTGTAAGAGCTACTGTCTGAGAGAATCAGGCAGGGGTCGGAAGATGGGGGTCGGCAAATTGGACTCATATGTTAAAGTTTGATCAAGTCCATTGAAGCATTTTCAAAATTAGCTATGAAACCGCTCCACTATTCCTATCTGTGATTTTACCACCCCACCCCAAAATGCGCCCTCTGTAGCCTATTTTTACACTTTTAATTTACGAAAACGCCCAACTTTACGTAAATGTTTCACCTAAGTTTAAAATGACCCGATTTCTTCGAAATTTTAGCCACAAACTATCTTTATCTTGGTGGGGCTTCTGATATAAAATTGAATAATAAATGATTAAACTAAATGGTGATATTTTTACTTGGAAAGTTCTATTTTTTCGATTTTTGAGAAATTTGAAAAAATGCAATTTTACGGTAAATTCAACAGAGTATAACATAAATTGCCTAACTTTTTATGAGTTAAAATTGGGTCAGGACGTGTCTTCATGTGTCCACTTTTGATTTATAATTTCAGAAGTGTGGAGTGTCTTACAATTTTTATGCACATGTCTGTTAAAAACTACCAATTTTTAACTTTTGACAAATTTCTAAAAAAAGGGGTTTTCAGTGCTAACGTTGATAAACAAAATAATACGTGACCCAGTGTATTTTCAAATCATACTTTGGGCATGTTGGGCCATCAAAGCGGTATGTTCGATATTTGAATTTTAAAATTATTGGGTATTTTTTTGTATTTATGTCAAAGTATCCTTACAGTATGCCAATTTTCGCATTTTTGAAAATTTGCTAAAAACAATAACTTTAACATTAATTCGTCTTATGCTTATACCAATGTCCTAACCTATTTTCAATCAATAATCGATCGCATAGTGCCTCCATAGTGCAAATTTCAATATCCGATTTCGAGAGTGTGGAGTAATGTGTGTTTAATATATTAAAAAACCCTTAAAAAATCATCAATTTTCCACCTTTTTGAAAAATTGAAAGAAAAAAAACCCTCGTTAATTTAATCTTTTAAATCATTTAGTAATTACGGAACTGGAATGGGGTTCCCAATTCCGTAAATGAAACAAAACCCTAATAACATTGCGATAAAAAATGTCCAATTTCAAACTAACTGGTTAGAAATCATTTATCGGATCATAATATATATACATGTAGCCTTCAGATAAAACAGCAAGAAGCGTGAGCTTGGAAAGACGGTTTTTGCATTACATGTTGTAGGCGGTAAACGTTTCGTCATCATTTACCAAACAGTAAGTTCCCCCTGAAACTTTGTAATATATATCGAGAAATATTTGAAGAAATCTGTTCATTCAAACAGCAAATTATGCAGATTTTTTGTTTTACCCACATTTTGATTGGTTATGTGTGAACAATCGATTGTGTTGTGAATTAAATTTTTTTTTTTTTAAATTCCCGTCGGTACAAGAAAAAAGTAGCACTGTGTGTTCATAATGAAATGCAGGGTTTATGTGTATACTATTTTCAATTCTTTTCATCTTTAATCCTGTTAAGACTCATAATTTCTCATGGATATTCATGAAACTGCGTTAAAAATCCAAATTTTCTAATAATTTAGTCTATACATGTAGTGTGTAGGGAAAACAGAAGAATTTAGAATAAACGTCTAATTTAAAGGGGATGGGCACAATCAAATTAACAAAATATTAAAGCATAGAGGAAATTATTAATCAAATTATTGTGCATTTTCACATTGAAAATGTGAACCTTTCAAGTAACAGCCATGTTAAAGAAACAGATTGAAACAAAAGTCAATAATCAGGGTCCTCCGTTGAAAATAGCGATGCATACTGAAGCATCTAACTTCCGAGTTTTCCGAATATTCAACAGTACTGCTATGAACATCCCCAAAACTAATGAATTTGTTGGGGTTTTTTCAGAGAAAATTTTACAGACTTTAAAATGATACCAAATGTGCAGCTAAGATTCTGTAACATTAACAATTTGGTTTTGATTAAACTCGAAAAAGGGGAAAAGAAAGTCATTGTAAAAAAAAAGGAATATTCTTTTGACGATAGCAGGACTTCAATTATAAACTCATACCAAATTTGCCTAACCAATGATAGGATAAACAAGTAAAGGGATTCTGTAATGATTCTAAATAAAATGATAATAATAAAGTAATTTCAGAAACATTTTCAATCAAACTCGATTTTTCGATTTTTTTTTTCATGTTTATACAAACTAAACATATGAGAAAATGAAGAAGAATTGTGTATTCCTATCGTAATTATTCCTAATATTTTGACCTCCCAATTTATTCAAATGTATCTAGCTTAGTCCCATTACCCAAAATATTGAAAGGGACTGATGAACATTATTTCTTATCTTTTGCACAGTTTCTTCCAAATGATCTTCTCTGTTATAAATACATGGGACCATCTTTCCTTTGGGTTCGTCCATTGAGTACTCTAGGTACATTTACATGTATAAAGTTGGGCAAATGTGAAGGCGTAACATTTAATAACCTTTCAGAAGATAATTTTCTTTTACAATAGTTCAATTGCTTGTATAATATTCATAATGTACACCTCAGTCGAAAACGACACCTTTTCAGCTTTTCGCGGAAATTAACTATTTTAAGCAGGTGATGACAAAAAAAAGTAAAAACCACTCAACGGATTTGAAACCTGGAATGGGTTAACCTAGCTTTGGCCCACATTTAATGGCAAAATCAACTTTCACAAAAATAGGCCATTTGAGATATACTACTTAAAAAGTGAGCTACAATGACAATGGGCATTTTTCAGTTTTCTTGAAAATGGGAAAATTGGCATCACCCCTATAGTAATAATGGAATGATCCAAGAATCTATTTTTGATACTGTCTGTGCAGATCTTAAGAAGAAGGATGGAAGGAAAAATCCTGCAAGTTTCTTTTCGAATGGCATAATCATAAATACATTTTTTGAAAGAAAATTCATACATATAACTATAGGGTCTATATATGGGACCATTTTCCCCTTGGAGTCGTCCATTGAGTACTTTAGGAATGTTTTCATGTACAAATGTGAACAAATGAGAAGAAATAACGTATGAATAACCTTTCCAACGATGAAATGTGTTTTTTTTACAGCAGTTCCATTGCTTTTCAGTAGAATATTCATAAATTTACAAGAAATGTACCACTCATTCAAAAACGACATTTTTCAGCTTTTCGCTGGAGTGACCTATTTCAAGCGGCTTGGGACAAAATAATGTGAGCAAATGTGAAGAAATAACATATAAATACCCTTTCCAACGATGAAATGTTTTTTTTTACAGCAGTTCCATTGCTTTTCAGTAGAATATTCATAAATTTACAAGAAATGTACCACTCATTCAAAAACGAAATTTTTCAGCTTTTCGCTGGAATGACCTATTTCAAGCGGCTTGGGACAAAAAAAGTAAAAGACACTCGACGAATTTGACACCTGGAATGGATAGACCGAGGTTTGGCCCACATCCAATGGCAAAACCCACTTTTAGAAAATTGGGTTATTTGAGATACACCCAAAATGAGCATTTTTCATAGTAATAATGGAATGATCCAACACTTTATTTTAAATATTGTCTACACAAATTGTAAGAAGAAGGATAGAAGGAAATATCCTGTAAGTTTCGTTTGAATGGTATAATATATAACTGCATTTGAATGAATATTGTATTAAATTTCAAAAGTCATGTCCTTGATAGGTACCAAAAAGGGCTATTTTTAGGGAGTAGGATAACTATGAATGGAATTAGAACAGAAAGTTTTAACATCATTATGATTTTTCTTTCATTAGGCCTCACATTGTTATTGTTTTTTTTTTCTTCCGAGTGCGTATATCCCGGGTAAAAAAAAACCCTCCTTCCTTCCCCCCCCCCCCCAAAAAAAAATAACTCGACCATGCTAAATTATAATGCACTGGGATAAACAATTTTATGAGGTAATAAATGGATAATTAATTTAGAGAGAGAGAGAGAGAGAGAGAGAGAGAGAGAGAGCGGATTTAGAGATAATAGCCAACATAACTACGCATGTAGTGCCCAACTTATCATGGTTGAAACATGAAGCTTCATGGCTCGAAGCTGATTAATGCGTCCAGGCCATGTTGAGAAATGTTTCTGAAAGTACGTTCAATCGTTTGCCTAATCCTTTTATTCTCGAGGGGTCCTACCAAAGTACATTGTACCGATTAAAACCGCCCTGCGTTGTTCTATCACAACAAAGAATAAGCTGTGATGAACGGAACACCCCAGTCAGGTGCGGTGCTTTATTGCAATGTGTGTGTGTGTGTGGGGGGGGGGGGGGGGGGGAATACGATTAATTTTTTTATTATTTTATTTTTAGAAAATCACTCACACACATATTAATATGCCAAGAACTATTTATTTAATCTAAGATACAAGAGCAATGTAGATAAAAATGCTTTACTCATGGGCATAATCGCATTTTCAAGTCGAGTGTTTTTAACCTTAACCACTCGTCTACGACACCTCTATGATTAGTGACCGAACGGGGAACGGGGAGGGTCTATGCGGACCCCTCTTAGTACTGAGACGTTTGCATTCTGGCAGCGTACACCGTTCAAGTAAAATCCGACTCACACCCGGCGTCAATAATTTAGCTGACGTTAGGACCGCGTCAGTACCTGGTACGGTCTTCTGCACGCCATGAAAGAGCGATATCATTTAAAAAGTGATTTCAACAGTGCAAACAATACTTTGAATATCTGGCTTATGTGTTAATTGCCTTTACAGGCTCGATTAGCGCATGTACTGACGCATTCGAGATGACGCCTCGTGCGAATCAGGCTTCATACAGGAATTTTTTGCATTCCATAATAATGGTAAAGACTTATGTTTTAAAACAAGGATCCCATGGAAGAACATGGTACCTCTGATACTGCATCATGCCCGGTGCACACGAGGAGCCATTGCGCTATAACCTAATCTAACCAAGCCTATGAAGGCAATTAGTGCTTGCCCCAGCAATTCCTTTTGCATTCCCTTTTTGTATGATGTAGCTACCACATGAATTGGCGCGTCAACGACATCTCTGACGCACTCCTACGCAGTGACCCTTTGTGTTTAAAGAACGGTTGCCTTAGCGCGGTCTCGGACGCACCAACTACGGGTGACATGCACATAGTAAATGTAGAAAGAAAAGGCGTCAAAGGCGGCGCCAATCCCTGACGCCGTCCTATATACATGTACGTCAGCCAAAATGAGGCATCGTGCGCATCGCGCATTATGCATTATTCCCGTTGCACCGACAACCTCAGTAGTGGTTCCAGGGGGCAATTAACCCCCCCCCCCCCCTGAAAAGCAAGTAGGCCTATATTGTCTATGTACATAGAAAAAAGACATGAACCCCTATAATAGGTGTTGTGTCCTCGGCAGCAATTGTTAGACACCAAAAGTCACTTGAAGAAGGAGATATTTCCCCCCTTTTGCTTGTCAGAGAATTTTGGAGTAAAAAAGCATCCCAGACCATTTTTTCTGTATGCTACACAACGGCAATCCCTTATCAAAATCAAAGCGAAAAAAAAGCAAACCAAACAAACAAAAAGTCATCATAATCCGCTTACTGTATACCTCAAGTAATAGGGGATTAATCATTTTAAACCTGCCTCTACTCCCCTGAAACGTAAATATACCTACACAAATGTATAGAGCGTATATCAACAAGTAAAAATACTTTGGGAAATAGTGTTTCAATATAGTATTTCCTTTTTGATACGCTCTGCTGGGACCCCTAACCTGCTGTGTTTACAAAAAAACGCAAAGCAATGTGACAGACAAGAGGCATTGAAATAAATCCGAGTCGTTGAAAACTATCAGCACTGAAAAAAATGACTCAAAAATTGATACACCGAAATGGAATTATATTATGCGGAATATGATCTATATGCCTAAACCCTAACAGCAATATACCCAGAAAAAAAAGAAAAAGAAAAGATAATATCGTCGATGTGTAGGCCTATGGATTTATGATAATCCAGAATAGGATGAAAATAAAATTGAATTTTAGAAAAACATTTATTTTGCTGGTATACGGAGTACGATGATGTGAAAGAATTATTTACCCGCTGCTGAAAGCCAATATAACAAAAATAAATGAAGACTAATAAGAAGGAGTATAATGTAAAAGAAAATATATCGTGATCAAGAGAAATAGATATTTAATGTAAATGCCAAACTGTATAATGAATAGCTTCAGCCGAATCAGTAGTGTAGCGTGTGGGTAATAATAATAATGTAAATAATGATTATAAAAAAAAAATGGTTCATATAATTATTCTTCTTCATCATCTTCTTCTTCTTCCTCCCCCTCTTCCTCCTCCTCTTCTCCTTCTTCTTCCCTTTCCATTCTTTTCTTTTCTTTTCTTCTTCTTGTTTTTCTCCTTTTTCTCCTTCTTCTTCTCCTTTTCTTCTTCTTCTTCTTCGTCTTCTTCTTCTTCTGCTTTGCTTTGTCGCTGAACCTCTCCTTTGAGTGTATGTATTATTTTTTGGTAAAAACAACGGGTTTTTCTCGTGCGTGTGAATCTGCCTCCTATATTTCGTTTCTGTAAATGATCACAGCGCATGGGAATTTTTTTCAGGTTCTTTCAAATATACGTGACAAGGTGGGTTGAAAATAGTGTATAGTTGTGCTCCCAATCATGCTAATCACCGGATGTATGTGAGAGGGAAACGAACAACCGAAATAGCACTGGAATTGATTTTTTCAAGAAATCACTCTCAGTTTATTCTTTCTCATTTTGGCTTAAGTTAAAGGGGCCTCAGGAGCGACCCTCTCCCATGCGAAGAAATAACTTTATCATGCAGTACGTTTGCCAGAAATGTATTACTATTAGCGGCACATGTAACATTTTACTTTTAATAATTCTTATCAATCAGTGTTAAAAAAATTATCTTAGGCTAATCTGAGTCACGATTATTTCATGTTACAAGAACTTTTAAAAATGTTGCTTTCCATAATTTACACCTGCAATCAGAATATGCCAGGGAGCGTCGTCGGTCGATCGGTAGGACATTTTTCCTCGAAAATCGCTGTTAACTATTATTAATGCATTTGCCACACCTACATCGTGAAGACTGATCGACGCACCTGTAATATAAAGACGAGGTACGCTCGAATGCATATGCATATGGAACCTATGTGAAACTTTTTTGTGTGTGTTGTCGGTAAATTTGGAAAGAGTATGACAATATTCATTATATTGGAAAGAGTATCTTCTCTATATAAACTAATTTACAAGAATAGCTTTCGCTCAAATTGAATATTATTGTCATTTTTGTTGGTTTGGCACCTGAACAATTATCAATTGATAAAAGTGATTCCGTGTTTCTTTTCCTACAGTCACTGGTTCCATTCATCAAAAAGTTTTCCATTTGAGCCTTTCCAACCGTGTACGTCATCCCTAGCCTGGCCACCCTAAGTTCGAAACATCGAAAAAATGCAAATTTTTTTCCGGATGATCAACAATGCTGTTTTGACGATATACCTTAAAATGCACATTTCAATGAATCAATGTATCAACGGCGAAGAGATGAAAATACAGAAACGGAAAGGCTAATTTTCATATTGTGAATTTCTCTATGAATCTGTATTACTTTGGAAGGACGAACGACCACATCCTTTATCATCTGTTCATTGTTACGTTGTGAAATTCACCAAGAAGTCAAAATGCGCGTAATAGGCATAAACCAGACAACCATTCCTGAGATGGATATATTTGTCGCTGCCACGACGTGTATCCTGACCATTCTGGGTGTGGTTGCTAACGGGTTGGTCCTGGTGGCCATCGCAACGCAGAAACAGCTCCACAAGCGAGCCAACGCGCTTGTCTTCAGTCTTGCCCTTCTGGATTTCTTAACGTGTGCCCTGAATGGTCCTTATTCCATTATCACCTTCTACACAAGCAAGCCCTGGCCAAGCTTCACCGTTTGCCGCGGTATGCTGACCTATGGGATCGCTTCCTCGCTGACGTCCTGTCTGTTTAGCGCCCTCATCTCGGTCAACGGTCTCTGTGGCATCCTCTTGAAGAAAGGGCGCGCCACATGGAACCAAGTTCTCGTGGTAACCATGACCATGACGGGTTGGTTGTTTTTCGTCTCCGTTTCGTTGATCCCACTCTCCTTTGTCCGTGGTGTCACCTTCCAACCTCGACTGGGTGTCTGCTACATCAACGAGAGCGAGGAGACCCTCGGTTTCGCCATTGCTGTCTTCTCCATCACTGCACTGTCGTGGCTGACGTCCCTCATCTGCTACTTGAAGATTGTCAACATCGTGCGCATGTCAAACAAGCGGGTTGCAGGGGCGGGCAACGACGGCGCTATCCTGCAGGTGAACCAAATCAACGCAAGTAATCGCCATCTGATCAAACTCGTCAGGACAGTCTTCATAACTTTCCTCCTCTACATCGTCTTCTTCATACCTCTCCTGATCGTCGAGATGCTCTACCGGGCCGACTTCGAGCCTCACTACCTAATATATCGATCAGTCTGTCTCATTCTCTGGAGTAGCTCTGCTATGAACCCCTACATCTACATGTACAGATTAAAGGACTTCAGAGAAGCCATTATCAATCTCCTGCGAGCTCCTAACACATTATGTGCACGTTTTACCACGTAGGCTTGGGGAGCAGATATCACTTGCCTCCAATGATTCCCGAAGTAATCTTTTTGTCATATGGAGCATAAGATTTGGAATAAGATATTTGACAATGCACCTAAATTCAGAGGGTTGAGGCTTGACTAGAACGCCAACAAGGAAGACCGACAATGCAAGTCTCCGGATCATGGGCCTTTTAGCCACTTTTTAGAGAAAAATCACGTACACGACCGGAGACCGAAAATTGTCTTTCCATGTGTATTTCTTTGTTTTTTTTCAGTCTCGTAATCCGTCGGTCTCGTGGACCTTTCGAAACGTTTTACCTTTCTAAACTTACGTATTTCTTTTTTTTTTCTTTCGGTCTCATGATCTGTCGGTCCCGTGGGATGTCTCTGTTACATGTAATGTAGGTTAACTAGAAGGTTTACAGCAAACAATTAATGCATTGTGTGAGGCATCGAGAGGGCAGAGAAACCCTTTTAAAGCCTATAATTCAAGCTGGGACATACCTTATTATGTTACACCCTGTCTGTGGTGGATCAAGGATTCCCTGGCCGGGGCGGGGGCATAAGTCCGAAAATTATATGCAAAATAAGCAAGCAAAAGAAGAAAAAAGAAAAACAATAATGTGATATCAAGGTATTTCAGATTGGGATTTGCCGGAGGGTGGGTGGGGGGGGGGGGGGGTTGGGGGACACACCTGGATGCAACAATGGGGTGTCCCCCCACTTGAATAGAATTCCTGTTTGGATTTGCGCCCATGCCTGCGGGTACTATGTTTTCAGCATAGAGTTACATCATTTGTAGCTTCATGGTTACATACACACAGTTTAGTGTGTTTATGGTTTCACGGTGGTCGCCGGGGGGGGGGGGGGGGGGTGTCTCATTGAGGCCGGTACATCATCCACGTGCAAACGGATAAGAAGGGTACCTTTTCAGCAATAAGCCCATAACCCGGTAACGCGTTTAGGGTATAAAAAAAGCAAAATCAAGAAAAAGGGTATCAAATTCAGAGACTGATAAGAAGAAGATCCGCGGAAGGGGGGGGGGGGTATAGTTCGGTAATGTGCTCCAAATTAGGTTACATTTCTTTTACGGTTCCTTTTTGGCTAAAAAGAGGTCTATAATGATGATGTAGGCCTAATCCTCAAATATAGGATGTAAAATACCAAGCAAGATATAAAATTGAATAAATATGAATGAATCGCCGTTAATGGTATAAAAATCAGGGATAGACGGGTTTCCCTGTTTAGGGTATCAAAATCTGCCCCTACTTCAATCTGGTTTTTAATTCAGCAAGTGATTTACGCGGATAATGTACGGGTCACAATGAGACATCTCCTGGGGCGGTCGTCGCGATCGATTCGGATCGATTCAGAAGCCCGTAAACTTTTCTGCCCTTTATTTGTGAAAATTCGGTTCCTTTGGAACTTTCATTTATGTAAGCATTCCATTACTTTCTAAATTGAACTTTCAACAGGTTTTTTTTTTTAATTTATCTATTTTTTAAAAATTAATTTAAAAATTAATTAATTTATTCATTTATCTTTGGGGGGTGAAGGGCAGGAACATAATTATAACTGTTAGATGTAAAAAAAAAAAAGAGGGGGATTTCGGCCACTTCATATTATAGGACTCTTTATAATCAATTTGATTTATTTCTACTTTTTACTTATAACATGGAAGCATATATTTTAGGGTAAACTTCCTTTTACGACAGCCACCCAACATGAAAACAATGTACAGGGTTGGAAAAAAGTTTGGAATATTTTTTTGGCGATGAGTATGTCTGATTTTAAATGCTAGTTTCTACTATATTGTGATGAATAATTCATCCAAATCGGATTAACTGTGTGGAATGAAGTCTACTGTTCCATCTTGTACCAAAGATTACGTAATATTGTTAAACATGTTACAATGGCTGACCAATGAACCACATGTTGTCAGATTTGCTCTATTTGTGTTTGAACATCTTGTTATACATTTCTGTACTTCACGTGGAATTTTGAAAAAGCTACGTGCAGTTTGCAGTCATTTTGAGGACTTCGGTATAGCAATTAAACTGTATCTGATTATTTAACTTTTTCGTTAGACATTTGCAAAAACAGCAAATATACGCTTCCGAATTCCAAGTGGACCTCTGCACTGTGTGATAAGCCTGATTTTTAATGTTGTGCTTTTAAAGTTAAAAAGGGACACATATCTTTTATTTGAACCTCAAAGAAGAACTTAAAATGACGAGGGATATGTTTAAGACAAGAAATAATTCTTGGAATAAAAATATTTTTTTCCAACCCTGTATAGGGTTAGGGTTTGGGTTAGGGTTTAGGGTTTAGTGTTTACGTAACCGCACAGCGACAGCAACAACGACAGTGACACGAAAGGGGAAAATGACCCTCATACCAGTGTCGTATCTAGGTATTCTGGCGCCCGGGCGGGGCAAACTATCATATCTGCGCCCCCCCCCCCCCACCATGCCCAAACTCAGATTAATGAGCGTTTTAAATTTAGAAATGATGACACTACGTGAGAGTGAGTTTTGATGCACATAGCCCGGGTTATTGTATAAGCGAAACTCCCCCCTTCCCTGCACCCATCCCTGTTACAGTGCAGTATTACGTCCAAATAACTAAAAAGCAGTCCGGACGTTGAAATAACTTTCCTCCTAAAAAAAAGTGCTACGAGCAGTTAACTTTCTCTAAAATTTGCTATAAAACGTCAGAGCTTTCGCGCTTCGCATGGGAGGGGGACAACTTCCCCGTCCCTGCACCCACCCCTGGGGAGCACTCTTTGCGTGCTCACCACCAATTTCGCACTCTTTGCGTGCTCACAACCGCCCCCTAAAATGAAATCCTGTCTATGCGGTTGGATCCTTCACGTCTGCCCCCACACCCCCACCCCCCCCCCCCCTATTGAAAAATCCTGGCTACGCCTGTGGCTATACTATATATACTATTTTAATTATATCCATGCTCTATGTGCGAGAATCCCGCCCGGGTGTAAATGAGATCGTGTGTCATCCACAGGCCACAGGGCCGACTAACATACATAAAATCATTATTAAGTCATTCATAAAGTAGGCCTAAATGTGTGTGTGTGTGTGTGTGTAATTGGGTTTTTACAGACGTGTATCAATCAGATATGATTATTTACGTCTGGGACCGACCTTTAACGTCACCATCCGAAAGACGTGACTCAGTCTCGAACCTGGGTCCGCTGAATCAGTTTATAACTTCCACTGGTAGCTGGATTACAGGCGCACGCCATTAACGCCCAGTCATAACAATCGTCACTTATAGTCTTCATCATGATGAAAATGTATTTTCTTCAGACCTCATGTAAGATTTGGTAACACATATTAATATGTTGTAAATACTTCTTGATTAAAAAAAATAACACTTTACCCGATTTTTTCTTTTTATTCACTTTATTGTTGTGACAAATATACGGTTCGGTGATTAATCATAAACACAGCTAGCGCACGTGGATGTCTACGGGCTGCTTCTGCTAGTATAATAATAATCCCGTAAGCACGGCGCAATCTCCCTATACTTCCCTATATCAATATGCATTGCAAGACACTTCTTGCAAAACACTTATTACAATACATATTATGCCCACTGGACACGTTATTTCATAATACCAATGGCAGATTCAGGGGGAGGGGCGAAGAGGGGGCACGTCCCTCGTAAAAACACAATCTGGCTTACCTTAAGTAATCACTAAATACAAAGGAAGTATGTATTCCCGTATTGTGCCCCACGGCATCATAGTCCCCCGAAAAAAGCAACAACCATTTTTTGGGCTTGTCACAGATATTTTATTCCAACAACTGCCCCCCCCCCCCTCCCTCCCCCGCCAAGAGAATCCCGGATTCGCCAATGAGGTTATTTCATTTACAATTATACTTTTTTTTAAAAATACTTTTGAGTTAAAGATTAAAGAACTTGTATTCTGTATAACTCTATCTCAAACACTGCTCCAAAAGGCGTATTGGTTATTTTCAGGCAAAGGATAATGTCAAAAGTGAAGCGGCAGTATGCATTCTCTTTTGTTTTGTTTGCTTTCTGAGTCCCACTTGGGAAAACACTGTCAAGAATTAAGATTACTTAAAAGATACATTTTTAATAATTTTACCTGGTGTTGGATTGGTTGAATAACAAATTCTCCGGCGACAATTTCTTCACAGTCAGTGTTCTATAGACGAAATGTATTCTTAACTTCAATCCTCGACCCAGTAGCAGATTTAAGGGGGGGGGGCACATTTTTCTTTTGTCCCTTTCTTTTTTGCTTGTCAGAGAATTTGAACGACAAAGAGAGCCCCAGACGTGTGATAACCGTTTTCTTTCTTTTTTGGACATTTGTGTGCCCCCGCCCCCTTTTACACAATCCTGGATCCGCCCCTGCATCGACTAACCATTATACCTTACTCTAACCCGAATCCTACACCTAACCTAAACCAAATTACGATCCTAACTTACAATGACTCTGCATCTTGGACGAATGATAAAGCTCCTGGGGAGCGTTTCATCAAGCGTATTGTCAGTGATTTTTACCGACAACTGTTATAAGCTACTGAAATCCTTGCATCTGATTGGCTGAGAGCAAATTTGTCAGTAGAAATCACTGACAAAACGCTTGATGACACGCTCCCCTGAGCAATTATCGCCGGAGCATACAACGGTGTCCGTCCTACTTTTCATTTTATGGAAATATCCTTCGCTTACGAGCGATTTATTGATTTGTTTTCTGCTTCAATTTCTGTTGTAATTTCATAATTCTTACCCATGAATCTTGATAAATAATTTGTAAAAAATGTAACTGATTCAGATGTGATCATTCAAAGGGATAAGTCAGCTTCAATTTTCCATTTGGTGGTTAGATGAATCTGTTCTGTTCCTGTTTCTCGGGGTGGGATATTATTGACCAATAAGAACGTTAGCGTTGGAGAGAGTGTGTAATATATTTGGTACATTTTGGATTTTAGTCCCATTACTTTACGACGGCATGGAGGGACTATTTATACTGCTCCTTTGGATTGCATCCCAGAGTGTGGACTGTAATTGAATGGTCATTGTAAAATTTAATTAAACAATCATTCCAGATTTGCGAACAGAAATACCTTTTCGTTACTGAATTTTGTGATGGTAACTGGAGTCCGGGGGTGATATTTTGTACCAAAAAAATGAGAGAATTCCTAATCGGATCGGTGTGGGTATGTGTGCGTTTGTTTAGCATTATGTCCGAGGACATTTTCGGACAGAGAACAAAAAAAAAATCATGACAACAATGGTCCTCGGAAGGCGGACAATAGTCCTCGAACGTCGAACAATGAATTTATGCCTTATTCCGTCGACTGTCCGAGGACGAGTAACAATAGAGGAACAATAGCTGTCCTCGGAAGTAAAGCCATGTAAACGTGTGTGCGTGTGTGTGTGTGTGTGTGTGTGTGTGTGTGAGAGAGAGAGTTAGGCAGACAGAGAGACAAAGGGAGGGGGATGGATGGAAAGAGAAAGAGAGAAGAGAAAGGAGGGAGAGAGAAGAGAAAGGAGGGAGAGAGAGAGTGAAAGGGAAGTGAGAAAGAAAGAGCAAGAGAGAGAGAGAGAGAACAGAGGAAGAGATGACTGTTCATTATTTTCATTTAAAAAAAAATCACATTTAGAAGAAAAACCTCTAATACACTCGTCGCCCTTCCTCTCTCTTCCCCTTCTCTTTTTCTGTCTTCTCCCCCTTCTCTCTTTCTGTCTTCCCCTCCTTTACTGCCTCTTCCTATTTCTTCACATCTCTCAATCTCTATTCCCCTCCCTCCTATCCTCCATTTATCTATCCTCCCTTCACCCACAAATGCACTAATTTTCTTGATCCTCTTTTTTCTTTTTTCTTGTCAGTAGGTAGTACACGTCCAACTCCTAAACGTACTTTTACATTCAACTTTACTTATAATCTACAAATCGTCTCTTGAAATCCAGAAGGGCCTTAAATCATATATTTCAATACAGAGTTACCGCCCTTCTGGCTCCAAACAGATGAAATATAGTCAACCAGAAATTACTACAAATCTACAGTGCCTCTGCATTTAAATGGAATAAAAGATGCAAATCTAAAAACTTTATTCTTGTCAAATTTATGAGCAACACTCTAATAAAACACATTCTCATGGGATTCAAATCTTGGATAGTAGCCGAGACATTTGGTATGCCGAGCGTTCGTTTTCATTATAAGGAATTCGAAGTGCATGTATCATGTGTGATGTAAAAACAGTCCCATTTAGGCCTTTCTTTATGACATGATGAACTATCAGGGACAGCCAGTGGCATATCTTTTTTTTTTTGGGGGGGGGGGTGGTCCCTGCCCCTAAATCAAACGATGGGAAAAGAAAGAAAAACCAATTGAGAGATGAGAGAAAGAGGATTGAGAGGGGGAGAGGAAAGGGGGGGGGACGTGAAAAGATAATGAAAGAACCCCCCCAATACATCCCCCTCTTGGCCTTGCTTCTTCACATGTTATCTACATCGTAAAACTGGTGCCTCCCAACTCCTACCCCATGAAGCCAGTGCCCTTTAATGGCTAGACTTGCGCTATGCCACTGTACACTTCTTTATGAGCACAAGACACTTGAAAAAGGGTCTGGAAGATTGAATGTCCTTGAGATCGATCAGAAATAACAATAAAAAACACCGTCTAAAAAACTGAGAACAAAAATGTTATACATTGTGCCACAACTTTGTACATCTCGTTAGAAAGTCCATGATAATTAAGGTCCATTTACAGACATGTTTAACACCTGTGGCAAATTAGTGCAACAAGACAAGTAATCCTTTGCTCAAAGACAAAGCCAATCATATGAACGGCATTATCATGAAATAGGAAACCACCATTCACTCTGCACAGAAGCGCTTCATGGGTTCATACACATTGGTGTCCTCCTTCCCCTACCACAGGCTCTGTACGCAAGCAATCATAGCCTACGATCTATAAAAGAAAGTACAATAAACTATGGTAATGGATTGAATGGATTCTGACATTCTTTTAGAATACTATTGAATTCCATTTCTTATTTTTACATATATGACTTTTATAAGGTTGAGCAAGTCATAATTCTGTCATGGTGTTGGAGATGAATTCTCTACGCCCTGTCACATCATGCAACATAAGATTCGGTATGTACTTTTAACTGTAAAAGAAGTCAATAATTTTATTCATTAACTTATACTTAATTCAATTAATGATTGAAGTAAATGATGATGGTGCGCATCAACCTTCTGGGCCCTGTTTCATAAAACTTATTATCTATAACAAGTTGAAATATCTGTTATAAGCTACTGAAATCCTTGCATCTGATTGGCTGAGAGCAAGTTTGTCATAGAAATGTGGCAGTTGTTATTGATAACAAGTTTATGAAACGGGGCCCTGGAGGGACTAGTGGTGTATAGCAGTGAAAAAAACTATGCTGGAGCAGTGAGCGATTTAGCTCTGGAAAGCTCCAAAAGAGCCCTGGGCCCCCGTTTCATTAAACTTGTTATCAATAACGAATTGCAATAGTTGTTATAAGCTTCTGAAATCCTTGAATCTGATTGGCTGAGAGCAAACTTGTCATAGAAATGTGGCAGTTGCTACTGATAACAAGTTTTATGAAACGGGGCCCTGGTCAACTGAAAAAATAGCTCCAGTAAAAAAAGAAAAAAATAATAAAAAGATATAAAAATTGCTCTGTGAAAATGGCACTTTTACAACACCAAATATAAAGTATTTTTTACACTGGAGTATAGCCATGCCACACTGAGAAATAACAGGTTTGTGGTGTCCTTATTCCAGTATCATATAGTTAATGCTTTATAAGTAAACAGATGATCTATTTAACACACAACAGTTAATTCAGAGTTTTCTTATGGTTAAAATTAATCAGTTTTCCCTCCTCAAATTGGCAACAATTATTGTAATATTCCACTCCTACACAGTTTTAAAGAAAGTGTTTATTAAACGAACCAATGTGGATGAAATTGCCAAATTGTGGTCTCTCGGGCATACCCATTGAGGAACACTTTTCGATTTAAAACCAGAGATTTTTCAAGTCTTGAATCCTCCCCTTTTTTCCGAAATCAAATGCAGGTTCTTCTCAGGAAAATGACAGCATGATACTAAACTATTGGATTCATTAATCATGAATTATTGTTAAAGTGCCTACATCAAGTATATGAGGAAACTGAAAGCGTCTCTCATACTGCTTATCTCTCATGCGGTAGAATTGGCAGAGAATAGGTGTAGTATTCATACTCCAAACTTTGTCAACCTACTTTCTTTGAGAGGGCATAAACAGTCTTCAGTCCAGGAGCTAAGCTACATGTATAACAAAACAAATATGAGAATTATAGTTGTGATCATATACATGTATTACAAAGGGAGGGGGATAAATATATCATCTAATATATAAGATGATCTTTCTCAGTAATAAAGCAGAAGATAGAATACTTTTTAAAAATGCGTCAGATATAATGTAATACATACAAATTGGTACAGGATATAGCAAAAACAGTGATATACAAAAGGCACATGATATATTTGATTACATATCAAAATCTTAAACATAAGTATGGAATGCCATTTGTATTTTCATAAAAAGATTATTAACCTCAAATACGTTTCATGGGAGCTGAACAATTTGATTCCCCAACAATACTAATTCTTTGAGGGCAAGATCCATTGTACACTCGAAAGCAGTCAGTCTGTACCATGAAATATCTACCTATAGATTTAACATGCACAGCAATGAGTACTTGTGACTTGTGAAAGTTTGGTCAGTTTTGATTTGGTTAAAATCAATCATTGATCAAGATAAACATGGAGCTCAACTCCGTCAATAGAAAAGTGACGTTCAAAGTTCGATAAAAAGATACAAAGTCGGTGCTTTAACTGCTAAGTGCCCTTTTGTGTTATAAAATCCTCTATTATGATTCTTTTGGACAGGACTTGAAGCCAACGGTTTATTTGAACTTATCTCAGAGCTGCCAACCGTACACGCCAAGCTGAAAATTCGTATTTTGGCGATGAAATCCGTAAGTCCACAAATACCAAATTTTTAAACTGCAACTGCCACCAAAATTGTATAAGTTTGATCTAAAAATGTCCTAAAATTACTCTTTATGACACCCCAATAATTATCAGTTGGAATAATATAATTATCTAGATCTAGAAACATAAAAAACCAGCTAAAAACTCACGTTCCCTATTCATCCTTTCGATTCCACTACAGAGCAGCTCCACATACTGCCGCCTTACACCAAGCAGCAGCCGCGCCGTGCCGCCCGCGGGCTAGGCTGGCCGGCTGCCCAACGCCTCGGTGTGTAAGAACAGCCGCACCGCTAGCAATTGAGCTCATAGCTTGAGCTAGAAGTTTGCATGTGCGGTGAAAGTACGTTCGCAGTCTCTGTATGCACTTTAGGTACGTACACAGTGCGGAGTTCCGGGAACAGCAAAAATAATACAATATGAGTGTGAAAGTATGAGTGATAACAAATACATGTGCGCAACGTATAAGACGAATAGTGCATAATCAGATTTCTTCAAATCCGTAGTTTTTAGGGGAAATCCGTACTGGTTGGCAGCTCTGTTATCTACGAGCAGACACACTTGCTTTCTTGGTGCTATGGTTAAATGCCAAACAATTTAATAAACCTTACATACTTTTAGAACCTCTGACATAAGGCAACTGGAAATATCATCAACATCATCACAGCTGCTGATTTTGGATAAATGCCCCAACAGCAATTTCTTGAAAGTGTTATAACATTACTAGAAGTCTTGATGTTTGACATAAATTGGTGAATTGGTACAGCAGCACCAGCAACTAGTAGTGTCTAACAAAGCTTTCTTTCACATCTATAAAATATGTCCACAACCTGAAACTGCCAAATATTGATTTGCTAAAAACTTGTTATGAGGTATTTGCAGCAAATGGTCACTTTATCTGAACTTCCAACTCAAAAGGCAGCCAAATCAATGATACTTGTAGACTAGGAATCATGGTGTTCCAGTTTATTTAGTAACAAAGATCTTGATGTCAGGAGTGGGAAGTCAGAGTTTAGAAGGCTACGTCAGTGGTACTTGTAGACCAGGAATCGTGGTGTGCAAGTGTACTTGGTATCAACGTTCTTGATGTCAGGAGTGGGATCTTAGAGGTTAGAAGGCTATGTCAGTGGTACTTGTAGACCAGGAATCTTGGCGTCCCGGTGTACTTGGTGGCGAAGATCTTGCCATCCGGTGTAGGATCTGAGAAGGCAACATCATCAGGGGTCAGCACTGTTCCAAACATGAAGTTTTTCCTGCAAAAATAGAATTCAAGATACCAAGTATAAGACCTGCTGAAACTATTGAGCTAGATGAATGTGACTGCATCTCCAATATGCCTCAGTAAAATAATTAACCCCTAACATGCCGTCCAAATGTGTGAGTGTTGGAACAGTTTGTTTAGGCTCAGAATAGCTTGAAAATTCTTCCTCATACAGAAACTTGTCCCTCCAATATGTTTATTCCTATGCAATAAATCTTTGCCCAGTTTGCTCAAGAAAAGATCCAATTGAAAGTTATGTTTAACTCTTGAAAGTTCAATTTCTACAATTGCTCAAAAATTTGGTGGTATGGAAGGGGTTAAAGACCCTGTGACCTTTGAAATTTGAACTCTTGAACACACATTTTTTTTTTCAAATAAATTTTTCATGCTGATACTTGAGCAAAGTCTGGTTAAAATCACCTACATGAAGTGGTTCTCAAGTTTTTGTAGTAACAAGATATGTAAAGAGATAAAAAAAACACACTTTTACAACCCTGCAATCTTGGACACCTTACACAAAAAAATCTACTCAGTTCCTCTTTTCATGCTTGTACACACTTGAGCCAAGTTTGAATAAAACTGCCTTAAAGTAGAACACTCAAGAAAATCACAAATATGGCAATTAATGTATCACTAGAAATTGGGAAGCTTACAGATGGCAATCGTATAAGTTTTATGTCAACTGCGTATATGATGATTATAAAAACAACATAAATAAAAGCTCTTCTCAGCATGTGGAATATCCGAGGATTCGCCAGAAATATAGCGATGTTTTGATGTCGTCATACGAGGGATCGATCCTGCTTAAGCAGACGACGTCCTATAATGAATGAACGTAATTGCAATGCAATTATTTATCAAATTATAAAGAGTTTGGTACATTTAAACATGACCTTATTTCACACCATTCTAAAAGGGAAAGTGAACTGATTCTGATAACTAAAACCGTTTGATTGTAAATACACAGGAGAAGGGTCAATGATCAATGAAATAAACCCCATTTTCAAATTGAAAAGCCCTGCGAATAATAGCTGGATGGTATTCGTTCCCTCTTGAAACGCCGAACATGCCGCGGTGCAAGCAGCTGAAAATACAATGGCGTCTTATTTTGTTTACAAGTGACTGATTCCTTTATTTTTTTAACGCTGCATTTTTCATCAAAATAATACCATACACGAAGTTAAGAGTGAGGCAACAGACTAACATTAAGACTGACGCTAGTCAAGTAAGAGAAATAAGTGAAGAGGAGATGACAAAACAGGCACTGAAAAATGTGTATAATGTTATGGGACATCGTCTGCTTAGACAGGACTCGCCCCTCTTGTGTCGTCACACATCTCAGCAGCGTTCAAGGAGCTTTTCAGCTGCTATATCGGGGGCTGTATTTTACCGTTTTATAATTGATAATAATCATTAATTCAAATGTTTCCAAGCTTTAAATTTGGATAACCTTGTTTAATTTATGCCATCTATGCAATAATAAGTATTAAGGCAATATTTAAAATCATCAGTGTTCTACTTTAATCGTTCCCAAGTTCCCAAGTACATGACAAGAGGACAAAGTCATGTTTAACCTAAGGAAAACTTAGACCTTGGCTTAACTCTTTTTTTAAAACTCTTTTTTTAAAACTTAACTTTAGGCCGGAATTTGAAGCAAGCATTGGGTTTAACCCTAACTAGGCCGGGGTATTTTGGGAGTTCTTATGGCCGGGGGGGGGGGGGCCTCCCAGGCCCCCCCTAAGATCTCGGCAACGGTTGACTCTGCGCGCATGAAATTTGTCACAGATGTAGATTAACTTGTGTAGAACACAATCCCGGTGTAATTTTTTCAATATTCTTGTTCGTTTTTTTTTTATTAATTATTTTATTACATAATATCAGAGCTGCCAACCTTGTGCAACCAAAAAAAGGAATCATGATGGCCAAAAAAAGGAATTTACAGCAAAAAAAAGGAATACCTTCAAACAAAACTTAAAACCTCGCGCGACATACTTCCATTGCAGAAATAATGCTCATTTCTTATGCTGAAATGTCTCGTCACATTTTTCCCTTTGATGTGTGCTCACAGTCACGCATTACTTGGGGGGGGGGTTCAAGGGCAGCGCCCTGATGGGAGTCTCAAGGGGCAACGTCCCCTTGAAACTGAGAAAATAGCACTATGGAGGATTGGAGGGGCATTATTTAGAGGCCATTAAATCAGCATCTCCAACTCCAGAGACAGAGTCCAAGGTTGATTTTCAAAAACATAAATGTACATGTAATAGAACTAGAAATTTTCAAAAACATATACATGTACATGTAATAGAACTAGAAGGAAAATTATACAAGTGTCAGGAATATTGCATGACCTGCTACACCGCACTGGTTTTGATAAAAATGCTTTTTTTAGATTTGGATTTCATTTTTTTTTTTTTTTTGAAAATCTAAATGAGAACTTACACATGCAAAATGCAAATTCAACGCCTTTTGTGATTGGCTTTATGACAGGAAATCGTTGTTTGTACTCCTCTTTAAACTTCTGTGACCGTTTTCCACTAATCTTGATCAAATCCTCTCCAGTTTCGCGAAATAATTCCGTTAAATCCACGATCGTGTCAAAGGCCGTGCGCAGTTCAGCAAGCGGTAATACATTGTCCCACATATAGAGATCGGTGCTGTGCTTACATGCGTTTTGCATGGGTCGCACGCTACATGGGCACCGCTGCATGCGAATAAAACATGTTTTCGCAGTCACACAACCCAGTCACACGACGGAAGAGCGATCGAAACTTGCGTTATTTCAATGATATACTGTACATGTACATACCATCGGTCAGTTTGGGGTCGGTTTCGTCGGTGGGACTGTAACATTACGTGTATCGATAGCTCAAACCCGGAAGTCATAGACAACACTGTATTTTCGTGTACTAGTACACAGAACACACGCAAACACTTAAAAAACAGAAAAAAACGTATTTCATGAAGAAAAAACGGAATGCCGTAATATTGGTTAAAAAGTGGTAATAATTCTGTCAAAAACGGAATGGTTGGCAGCTCTGTAATATGCAAATTTTTTCAATTTTTATTCTCAAAATGGTAAATTTTGCTATATGAAGATGAAAATGGATTGAATATTGGCTGTAACTGGACCTCTAAGACTCACAAATACATAAAAAGAAAGAAAATTGGGTAAAACGGTGTTTTATTCATTAATATTCATTAATATGCAAATTAGCTGTGTCATGTGTATTACAAGCCAATAATGTATTTCTTTGTTTTTATTCTTATGTATTTCTTTGTTTTTAATCTTATGTATTTTTTTGTTTTTGAATTTTAATGTATTCTATTGTTTGCCAACCATAAAGCATATTTGTTAAATGAATATTGTGATAATAAACAAGAAATTGTAATGATTACTAGGAATGGTTACTTTTTTGCCATAGGCTAATACACACATGAATGGAGAATTTTGACTCTCGACATGTGATCAATAATTGTAATCTGACACCAGAACCGTATGACAAATGCACATAAATGAGGTATCAAAATGTGCGTGAAACATCAGGGAAAAAAGTCATGAAATTTGAGCGTGAAAGATTCAGCCGTCGCGAGGCCACGTACAAAATCCGGGAGGGGGGGGCCTCCCAGGCCCCCCCCCCCCCCCCCCCCCCCGGCCTAGTTAGGGTTAATTTGAGTAGAATATGGATAATAGAATTCACACCTTTTCAAATCACTCATCTTTCTGCGCAACAAATAAATCACAGCCCCCTCTCACCTTAAGCAATCCACCATCCTGGATGCAATACGCTTTCTCCTGCTCGCCAAGGGTACCCATATCCGGCTTATGCCACAGAGGGCGGGCTCCGACTCGGTCTCACAGCACCAAGCTTTCTGGGAATCATTGCCCTCAGCTTTCTGCTCATCTACTATCACTCTGTAACCCTGTTGGAGAAACCAAATAGGTGAAATTATTGCTTGTTTGTTTTACCTTTTTGCTAAGAATGCAAAAGAGACAAAGCAAGTATGTTGTTATTCTCTTTTAATATTTTTAAAATTCTTATCTTTGCAATGTTAATTGTTTACATTTTAAACTTAAACATAAAATTGAAAAACAATTGGAAGACATTGATCATGTCTACATAAGAATTGGTGCATACTGTCAGGTTTTAGAATCATCAAGATGATAAGAAATTGATCCAATCTCGCTGAAAAGCCCTTGCGCTGCACGCAGAAATGGGTATATGGGACTGCACACACATGTGGCATGAAATCGGCCGGAAGATTTCAGCTAATTATTGGCATATTTTGAATATGAGGGCAATTGAGGAGCAATCCTTTTCGGGGGACATTTCTGCTATGATGTTCTTCCAAACTGACATAAAAGGAATGAGAAAGCTCACAAATCATTTTTCACCTTTCCCAGAACTCGATCAAGTTCTCATTAAATGTTGCAAAGCACAATTTTTAAAACTAAATACCCTTTAATCTGGAAATGTTTGTTAATCTTTTTTTTTTTTAGAATGAAAACTGTGTTTGATTCAATCTGAATGTTGCAAAAACATGACTTATTATAATAAGTATGATTTTGATATGAAATAAAATGAAATATGCATGCAAGAACCCTTGCAATAAAATCGACCTAACTAACTACTGTTGAGCTTTGGAAGAAAATTATAGTTGTCGCACAATGTCCGAAGTATTGAATATTGAGAGCCTAAACCCACCTTTGTTATCTGTTCAGCGATGAGACATCCACCCACTTTCTTATCAAGTGTGATGAAGAGGTAGGTCTGAAGCATAAGAAAAAAAAACAATTACACCAGTTATATCAAGAATATGTCGTTTCACAATCTACATGCTACCTTGTGGATTTAACAACCAATAAGTCAGAAAAATTAATTTTTGTAACGCATATTTCCTTAACCTAAAAATTCTAAAAAGATCCTTAAAAGATTGTAATATGTTACTTTTTATGCCAAGCAAAAAGGTCATAACAGAGGTGTGAGAGCGTCTGTGAGAAAAAGTCTGAAATAATCTGAAATAATCTAGGTGCGTAGACTTTACCAAGATACACTTCCATACAAAAATTGAACGAAATCTGTCAAGAAATGCAGAGGTAAGAGTGCAAGAAATGGACATATGATCTTTGACCCTATAAAGGATGGAACAATGATGCATCAAAGCTGCATAAAAAACCTGACAATTGAGGTTTACGAAGAGCAAAAAAAAAAGTCTGAAATCAGATTAAAATCTCAACTTTCACATCCCTGTTGTTTATAGTAACCATTATGAAAGGATTATTACATTGAGCTAAGTATAACCCCATCCTGTTTCAACAACATTTATTTATTAAAAAATCACTTCTTTTGAACATGACTGGAAGAGGGTTGTCTGCAAAGTTGCAAACACAGACTCAACATTGAAACTGAAGCCAAATATTTTATTTCCCGAGTCAAGCCTGAACCAGCCTCAAAGGGCTTGATATGAGGCAAATACAGTTAAGGAAATAGATGTATCTAGCTTACACCAAATGTGCACTATACAATCCAAATTTTGGAAAAGTTGCAATATCATTACATCTGAAAATTTAAATCTGTAAAATCTTTCTGATACCAGTCTCAGAAAATGTTCAATCAGCTGTGCATCATAGCGACAGACACAAGACAATCTACAATTCAATTCCGATTTGACCCTTTCTGAAAGGCCTCACAATTTTGATTTTACCAATTACAGTCAAACCTGCTCTAGCGACCACCTGTATAGAAAGACCACCTGTCTATAAAGACCACAATTTTTGTTTCCCTTGAAAAGTGTTTCTCATTGATATGTGTATTAAATGAACCTGTTCATAAAGACCACCTGCTCATAAAGACCGCTTTTTTTGTCTTCCTTGAGCGGTCTTTATAGACAGGTTTCTCTGTATATGACCATGAGGAATATTAATCCAGAAAGTTTTAGAAGGTTGAGAGTTTTGAATGGTAAGCAGTGAGCTTTAGTCCACTGCCATGACAGTTCAGATCTTACTTTTGCATTATTGAAAAAAAGATTGGTACTAGCGAGCTGGGGGAAGAGAGACGTACACTATGAACATGATGACAAAGAGAGCGGACAAAATATACAGCTCCTCATTGTACCCTCCACAACTGCTCTGGTAGACAAAAGAACATCCCTTCACTGCTATTATGTAAAATAAGTAGAACAGGTGAATATGCATGTGACACCTGTTCTACATATTTTTACGTAACAGCAACGAAGGGGTGTTCTTTTGTCTACCAGAGCAATTGTGGAAGGTACAATGGGGAGCTGTATATTTTGTCCACTTCTTTGTTCGCCATGTTCATAGTGGTATGTACCTTGCACAAGTCCTTGCTGACATTATAACTAGCTTCCAGGAATCCTAACTCCCTGTCCACCAGCTCTCGGATTTCATCCACCTTCTTTTCCGCATAGTGTGGTGCATCGTGGGTAATAACGATGATCCTGCCGTCGTGAAATTCTTCCAGCACTTCCTCTTGCTTCCAGCCCTGTGTCGAGAAGTAACCAAATAGGAAAATCTAAATAGTGAAGAGTTCTAACTCTGAGATTACTTTACCGATTTAGAAGTAGGCAGTTTTTACTGGTCAGAATTTTTTATTATACTTTTCCCTAGACAAAAGCAAATTTTAAAGTGTTCAAAAGCAACCAACTCCTTCAAATAGCTTATGCATGCTTCATATTGACAGAAATATGGATTTACGGAATCCCATTGGGGTGATCTGCGAGGACCAAAGCAATTTTGCAGGTTGAAAGTATGCATTGACACATTTATTGGTCCATATCGAGTGAAATACAGCCTTATGATATATCAGGGAGGTGGTTTCACTATGAATATGACGGACAAAGAGAGTAGACAAAAAAACAACCCCCTCATTCTACCCTTCACAATGGTTCTGGTAGTCAAAAGAACATCCTTTCACTGCTATTCTGTAAAAATAAGTAGAACGGGTAAATATGCATGTGAAACCTGTTCTACATATTTGACATAATAGCAGTGAAGGGATGTTCTCTTGTCTACCAGAGTAATTGTGGATGGTACTTTATCCATCATGTTCATAGTGTTTGGGAGAACAAAAAAACTTTGGAGATTGAAAGTAGGCACTGACTGATTTATTACCCTTATCGGTACGTTGTTTTCCATTGGTCGCAAGAGAGCTAGACTCCGCTCGCTCTTGCAGCCGTTTAGCGTAACTACGTTTCCAGCCGTTTAAAACCATGGAAATAATGGTTGCCCTTAAAATAGCAGGACTATCACACAGGGAAAAAGCGGAAATTGAAATCGGCAAGAATAATAAAAATAGCGGATTTCCGCCAAAAAGCGGAGATTTCACAGGCCTGGCATCAGCACCAAGTGTGTTATTTACTAGCGAGAAGGCTGCAACTATTCCTATTCATACAATAGGAGCACTATATTCTATTACACAAACTGACATTGTGAAAAATGGAGAAGACAATGACTGGAAATTTGGAGGTATACCTGTAAACAGACACCCATAAAACTCTAATGCCATCCAAAAATTGACTCTTTAAAAAAATTATAGATGACAAAATTTTCAGTTTCACAACATTGTACAGAAATGTTTGCTCTCAAGGGCATTGCATTTTTGCAGTTTCTATTTTCTTTGTGACCAAAATGCAAGTCACCTCAAAGTATAAAATTCTTCATCTCATGAACAAATGAATCATTACAATCCGAATGAAAAGAAGTGAACTTACAGGGAATTTAATACTGCTAAGGTACTTTTTGTGGAACCTGGCATGATCCGTTTCATCTTCGGGATGTGCAGCAGTGTAAACGGTCCCGCAGGTCGCACAGGTCACAGCACCGTACCTTTTCTGACCGAGATCCTGAGAGGAAAACAACAATAAAATACTTAGATGCTTGTTACTTCGTCCACCGCCGAGGTACTTCTTGTGGAACCTGACACGATCTGTTTCATCTTTGGGGTGAGCAGCAGCATAAACAGTCCCGCAGGTCGCACAGGTCACAGCACCATACCCTTTCTGACCGAGATCCTGAGAGGAAAACAACAATAAACTACAAAAGGATCTGGTTTAACTCCGTCCATCACTGCGGTACTTCTTGCGGAACCTGGCACGATCTGCTTCATCTTCGGGATATGTAGCAGTGTAAACAGTCCCGCAGGTCGCACGGGTCACAGCACCGTACCTTTTCTGACTGAGATTCTAAGAGGAAAACAACAATAAAATACATAAAGGCTCGTATACATAAAAGGGGATCTGGTTTATCTTCATCCACCACTAGGGTACTTTTTGTGGATTCTGGCAAAATCTGTTTTATCTCTGTTTTAGCAGTGTAAAAATCCTGCAGGTCGCACAGGTCACCGCCCCAAACCTTTTCTGACCGAGAGCCTGAGAGGCAAATTACAATAGAATATTTCTCTCTCTCAAAAAAAAAATCATTAGAGGCAATCTTAACGGTAAAAACACTTCAGCTATTGTCATATTTTGAATATAAGGGCATTTGAACAGCAATCCTTTTCAGGGGACATTTTCTCTATGATATTCTTCCGAATTGGCATAAATAGGAATGAGAAAGCTCACAAATTATACTGCCCCTTTACCAGAACTCAAAATTCTCTTAGCCCTTTCGGGACAGGAATTATTTAAGGGCTAAATTGATCAAATTTTGTTCTTCAAATTGGCAACAATAATATATTTCTTTTAGGGTTACATGCTTCTAATAAGGTGTAATGTCTTTGAATATACATGGTAAAGATTTTTGTCAAAAAGTTGAAAAAATTGCCAATTTTGATGAAAAACAATGATTTTGAACCTCTCAATGTGTTGCAAATTTAGGGAATTTAAAGCTTATTTGCGTTTTTTTTTTAATTCCTGGCATCAAACGCAATATGGTCATGCAACAAAAATGGATATAGTGTGCACAGATACTTTTGCTCTTTGTACTCATGCACATGGTATATTTATTAGAGCTCCGAATCAAAAGTCAAATACCAGAAAAGAATTAACATGGAAGCTAGTAACTATGTCTAAAAGTTCAAAATTCAACAACTCATATGGAAAAACAGTAATATATTTTCTTTGTTTTAAAAACAGTTTCAAACCATGTATACTGTTTTTGAAGACATTACATCTTATTAGAACCATGTAGCACTAAAACAAAAATATTGTTGCCAATTTGATGAACAAAACGTGATCAATTTAGCCCTTCAATAATTCCTGTCCTGAAAGGGCTAAGAGAGGGCTTTAAACTGTTAAGATGGCTCACCAGAGTGGTTTGTTCTAAGTTATCAGTTTTGCTCTTCAGTGACTTGATCAGCGGTGACCTTTCTGAATCCTTGGGAGATTTGACCTTTCCCACATTGCTTTGCTTCTTCCTGGACTTCGGGGTAGTGCTGAGGTTTCTTCCATGGGGGCTTTTAGGAGGGGTGAAGACGGAATATAGCTTGGTAGGCTTGTTAGGGGATACTGCAGGGAAGAAACAAAATATGATCCCTCATACATTTTCGTTAACCACAAATCTTTTCAATCTTTGTCCTCTTCATTCAATCGTTACCAGTGGGGGTAAAATATCTTTTTTTAATTTACGGGAGCTCTATATGGATTTACCAATGGAAAAGTGAATTTTTTTCACAGTAATATTTGATGTATTTCATTGAGTTTTTATTCAACAGAGCTCTTTTTCAATTATCAAGACCTAAATCACACCTCGCTTCAGTGCAATGTTTCCACACATCATTACATTTTTCTTCTTTAATAAAAAATTTCTTCTCTCCTTCTTGTGCAGAGGAAGACGATGACAGCATTACATTAAAAAATAAGAAGTAGTTTAGATGCAAACCTTTTGGAGGTGACACATCAGCAGAATCAGGAGTCAAGACATCGGCAAGCTGACCTTTCACCTCAGACCTTTGAAGAGCAGACTTCCGCCTAGGGCTTCCAGTGCGCGTGGGTGGAGCATCTATCTTGTTCAACCAGCAGTCTAGACTAGGTTGGGATGACTTCTTCGAGGAAAGAGGTGTTGAGCTGCCATAGCAACAAAAGAGAGATGAAACTAAATAAATGACATTATTAAAATGGGTTCCATGACATTTGCTCCTGTGACAATTGCTCTGGTCTAACTTTGCCATGTTAATCCTAAACCTAAACCTAACCCTAACCCTAATTCTAATCTTCACATTGTCCTTACAAAAACCAAATCATGACCTTGACCTTAACCTTTGACCTTTTGAGATATGGACGCAGGAGCAAATGTTGTGTCACCATTAAAATGTACACATTTGACCAAATGCATAATAGATGCTCTCTGCATGATATAAAAGGATACAAACAACTTTTAGGAACAAGTGGTCTTTCTGAAATGATGCAACACAATAGTATTATTCATTCTTTTAAAGAGAAAAAAGTTACACTGGTCCCATTTTGTGTCTTATACCCTAACTTGTTACCGTTTAAAGAAAGAATAACTTGCTCCTTTTCTTGCACTGATTTCTCATTACTTGTGATATTGTACAAATTGGACCATATCTGAAATGAATATGAAACCGAAAGGCTTTTTCCTCCCAAAACAGTATTTTATCACTTGAAAGATATAAAGAGAGATTCAAATAAAGATTCATGTCCATGTACGTGTTGGGGGTGGGTTATGAAAATGCCTGACATGACCTAAACACAGTTCGTTGAAAAAGCCTGATATCAGGCACTTTTAACAAATAAATTGCTACAACTAAACTCGACAACAATGAACTGTAATTCTGAATTCATTGAGAGGTATAAAAATGCCTACCTCATTCTCCTTCTATTTGGAGTTTGTCTCTTAGGGGATTTCCCTGGTGACGGCGATGAAACCATACACTCCTTATCCGTCTTCATCTTGCGTTTCCGTGGCGACCGTTTCAGGACATTTTCAGCTTCTTCCAGGTCGTCATCGATCTGCATGAGCAGATTCTGGACAAAGTCCTCTGTGTTTCTGTTCTCATCTCTGTTCTCATCCCTGAAGTCCTCATCATTGAAGACTAGGAAGTCCATCAAGTTATCCTCAGTGTGGCTCTTCTCGTTGCGCCCATCTGGATTCTTGGCAAGGGGTGATACGTCGTGACCATTGACCATGCCGGTCCCAAAGTCCAGTCCACGGGCGGCCTTCTCGTTGTTTGCCGACAAATCATCCTTGTTGTTGGTGGTGGTAGGGGTCTGTTTCTGCCGGGGTTTGGCGGCTGACGTGCTGGCTGGAACTTCTGCTTTGGTTGCGGATGGCACTTTGGTTTGGTTCTTGGTTTTTGTTGATTGCATCTTGGCCTACGAGAGCAAAAGAAACAGAAACAAACCCATCATGACTGTTTTTCCACATCACTGGTAATTCTGAACTGTTCACAAATGTTGTATTTCAAGATAAATTTAAAGAATCAAGTCAAATGAGTCTGAAAACAAAAGGCCCAAAAGTTATAATCAAGCCTGAAGTAAAACCTAATGCTAATGATGGTTTGGAAATTTAGAATGAAAGATTCGATTTCCTTCAGTTTCTTGATGTACGGTAGAATATGTATGAGTATCAGACTATGAAATTACTGTGGGGGGGGTTCTTTCTTTCTAGATATATTGTACAACATGAAAGAATGATAGACTGAATTTAAAATTTATTTTTTGGAGATATTTTGAAAAGTATGTAACAGCTTTAGACTGAAGGCACTATTTTCTCTTTCTTATTCTATTGTACAAGTAAAAACCCTCTATTCTATATTTATTACACACACTTACTTTTGTCACATTTGAAGCCTTCTTTCCTTTCTTCTGTCCTTGCTTTAGGTTTCTCATGTACATTTGGATCCCCTTAGCTGCATTCCCTTTGGAAGCCAGTTTCCGTGGTGATGTTCTCCTTTGCACTTGACCTCCTGGTGACCCCTTAGTGACCTTTGGCGAGGGTCGGCTCTGGATTAATTTCCTTGGTGAAGTGCGCCTCTGCGCTTGTTCCTCTTTGGGAAGAGCTTTAACAGGTGCAGACATTTTCTTGCTTTCTACATTTCCTCCAGGTGACCTTTCACTCAATGTGACCTTAATTTCACCTTTGACCCCTGACATTTGTCCAGATGATGATTGCACTTTGGATTCAGCTGAAGCTGCAGGCTTATTTGAGTCCTGTCTCTTGGGACGTGCTGACTTTAATGCCCTTGTTTTCTCAGCTGTCGAAGGTGTGTTGGAGATGGAAGTGATGTTCGTTTTCTTTAGAAGTGAAGTGGTCTTTGTGCTGGATTGCTCTTTAAGAGAAAGCGAGTGATTCCCGACACGCTCCCGTTGCAGGTCCTCGAAGGACATGTTCAGGACTGCTGGGTCAACTCCCGCATCAATGAGCCGATCTCTTTCCTCCTTGCGTTCAAAAGGTGACATGTACTTGGTGGGCTGAACAGCATGGTAGAAGGGTTTTGCCTTGAAGCTTGGTAGATCATCGTCTTCAGAAGATTGAGACAGGTAGTCTTTCCTAAAAGATTTCCGTTGCCTTCGACTGCGAGGAACAGAGGCTGAGAGCTTCTCATCACGTGGGCGCTTCCGACTAGACCTAGAGATATTGATAGACAAAAAGAATTGTAAATGGGAGCTCTATTTCATTGCAGTGATATTTATGTGGTATTATCATATACTCAGTATTACCAGAGCCCCTTTTATTAGATATCAAGAGCTCTTTTACCACTCATGTGTACATGTATCTTTTACTGCAACTGCTCTAACATAGAGGAAAGAATCATATGATATTAAGAGACTTTATTGACAAAAGATCTAAAATTCTTAAATATTTGAGTGGAGCTCTGTGCAAACACATTTAAACTCTACAAAATTATAAAACTACAAAATCACTCAAATTCACTAAAATAAAAAAAGATGAAAGTGTGCAATGCACGTTCATAGAGTATCACTAATGCGATCTTTTCTTCAACTAGTACGAGATGAAGTGTGGATGCTTGATCCCTTTCAAAACGTGTTGGTAAACAAACAAACTTTACAACCACAATCATGTATACAGTAAAACCTGTATATAAAGACTGCTTAAGGGAGACAAGAAAAGCGGTCTTTATGAGCAGGTGGTCCTTATTTACAGGTTCCTTTTATATACATTCAGCCATTTTTTGTCATATTTCGAATGTGAGGGCATTTTCAATGAGAAACAGTTTTCAAGGGCAACAAAAATTGTGGTATTTATCTCGACAGGTGGTCTTTCTAAACAGGTGGTTACTAAAGCAGGTTTAAATATATATGTAAATGATATATAAAAAAGACAGGACAGCCAACAACCTACCCTTTTGCAGGTGATTTTGCAGGTGATTCTGTAGTATTATTCCAATTGGCAACAATAGCCAGCACTTTCGATGGTGACAGATCCTTCGTTTTGCCTGAAGAGACTTTGGGATTTTTCTGAGTAGACTTGGCCATCCCGATCATCGTTTTCTGACGGTACTTTCTTCTTCCGTTGGTACCTGAAAGAAAGCAAAGCACACCAAACATTTGAAATGCATAATTTTACTTATTAAATATAGTCAATGACACTTCAACATACATGGTTAATGTTCTGTCAAAAAATCTGGGTGATGGGTGATGAATGATGAGCAGCCATGCTAAAGCCAGTGTAATAGTGTGGAGCGCCAGGAGTGTCAAGTCTGACAGACATGTGTGCCATACAAGAACCCACTATTATTATTATTATTAAGCCTGAGTCGAATCGATTGGTTAGCCGGTGTTCGATCGAAGACATCGAATCCCGAATACGTTTTGGCAAATTCGGTGCATCGATTTGTAGTCCGCCAGATTTTTGACTACCGTAGCCACCATGAAAAAATCAAATAAAAAAAGAAACTCCGTAACGTACAGCATATATACTAGCAGAGAACGTGAAGGCGACTTCAAAGTTCAAACTGTTGGCTAACTTTCGCTAATTCGCTCGCGGAGGACGTCGCGCTTTACCTGTGCTTTCTCTATGGAAAAATCGTTTTGTCGTTACGGACTGAAGTTTACGATAATTTTCTTGCACTCTCTCTGCATTGTCAATTTGACAATTGTATAATTGAACATGATAAATACGGGCATGAGTACGAGTGTTCCTACACCTGTACTTAATTCGAAATAACTAATATCACACTCTCATCAAATTGGCAATTACTTCTGAATGATCTCTGAAGCTGAATGAAGTCGAGTCTATATTGAGCGACGAAAAGTTTATTTCGTATTGTTTTTCTTTTTGGCATCGAACAAACGTGTTCCATTCAGCTCTCCAAAGACAAAGTAAGATTATTAATTCTTTGAATTTGAATCATTGTCGGGTGTGTCGACAATGAGCATCGCTTCGTGCGACACTAGTGATATTTTGGTTAGCCATACGGACTAGAAACTTACGATTTTGGCTCGTCCGCTGTGATTTTTACTAGCCATTGGCTAGCGGGCTGTCGTTAATTTCGAGCAGCGAGAGCCCATACATATGCCCGCGATGCCAGCGGACCGGTCACCGGTGCATGGTGCATGCACTGCGTGCAACTGTGTGCAACTCTGTTTTCACCGCACATCATTTATCGATTAACCGGTATTCGACGGCTTCGATTCAATCGAATACCGGTTTATGAAATATTCAATATGACTCAGGCTTAATTATTATTATTATTATTATAAACTTGAGTTCTGGTCATGAGATTGAATTGTGAAAGAAACTGTCTCTAAGCAATTGGGAAAGGTTGATTATATAGCACATAAGAATTGGTGTATACATGCTGTAAGGTCTTGGAATCATCAAAATGATAAAAAAATTGACTCAATCCTGCTCAAAGTCACATGCACTGCACACAGAAATGTGTATATAGGACTACAAACAAATGTTTGGCCCAAACATTTCAGCTGTTTCTTGTCATATTTTGAAAGGGAGGGCATCTGAAGAGCAATTCTTTTCAGGGGACAAATAAGAATGGGAAAGCTCACAAATTATTTGTAACCATTCCCAGAACTCAACCTTTACTTTAAACTTTCACAAAAAAGGTGACAAGTCAAATAGTGATCGGTCAGCAATTTTTCATTCATCAAATCCTGTATACATGTACATGTAAAAGGTATAATATTTTGTTGATCCCAGATAGTGCTGGGACTAAAAACCGGGTACCCGGGTCCCGCCCGAGAGCCTCGGGTCCCGGGTCAAAATATTACATGCCCGTTTCCCGAAAATAAGTATTTAATGATTACTCATGTATGTAACATGACAAGGCGGTAGATAACGTCGACCAGCCATTCAATATCTACATGTAAATATCCATGTAGCGCCCCACTGTAGTGATGCGCTTTCGAGTTTTTCCCAGTGTTAATAGCTTCTTAAGGGTAAATATAAGCTTGTAATTTGTGTTATATGATTTTCGGGTAACCGGGAACCCGCCCGAAAAATCGTCGGGTTCCCGAATTGAAAAAATACCCGAAACTCCCACGCCTAATCCCAGATCTATATCATCAAATGATTTTAAAGGTCCAAAGCATGCATACAAACAATGTACATGTACACATGTAGTTCTTGGCATTTGGGTCATTTTATCAGGTTGGGACACAAATGTGTGACATGGCCTGTATCATTAAAAGTACAGTCAAACCTGCTTTAGCGACCACCTGTATAGAAAGACCACCTGTCTATAAAGACCACAATTTTTGTTTCCCTTGAAAAGTGTTTCTCATTGAAACGTGTATTAAAAGAACCTGTACATAAAGACCACCTGCTCATAAAGACCACTTTTCTTGTCTCCCTTGAGTGGTCTTTATAGACAGGTTTCACTGTATATCATTTCTGCTCCAGTCACAGAATTATCCATCAAATTTAAGTGGTTTTTAGGCTTCTACCTCTCTCTTCTACATATTAATATGTTTAAATTCCAGCGGTTTATGTGGAATTAAAAAAAAAATAAAACAAACTCTGATGTAACATTTTCCACTGAAATGGTATGACATCAAAAATCCAAACCATATACATGTGATTGAAAATATTCTTATTTCATTCAGCATAATTTTGAAACATTATGTATACATGTACTTTGTTTTGAGACTACATCTTAACAGAAAAAAACAACTATTTCTCCAGTAATTGGGGTACACAAAGAGCAGGCAGAAAAGTAAACTGTAAAATGGGAGTGATGACGTAACATGACACCACAATTTTTTTTCAAAAAAGTGACAAATTTGCTATTTCTCTTGTACTAAGAAGGTGAATATCATGAAAGCAGGTGTTTTAGATGCAGTGTTCATGTTGGGTCAGATACAGTTATTATTAAGTTTAGGATGTTAGTTTTGGTCAGAAGATATGAAGAACTAGGAAAAACTTAAGCCAAAAATGTCGACATCGTGTCAATGTTAGGTCAAAATTATTGTTTTTAAGGTATTCTTAAAGTAAATCCAGTGTACATGGAGATAAAAACCTCTGAAATGATTAATTACCCTCATCTTAATATTACATAAGATTACTGAATCAATTCTGATGATATTTTCAATGATACAAGCTATTTCATCCAAAATGTCCCAACCTGATGAAATGACCCATTTACATACATGTACATGTATGCGGGATCTCCTGGCATTTTTAAGCCGTCATCAAATTATGCTAAGAAATCATAATAATTCATAAAATTCTGGTTTTCACATGTATGTTAACCTACATGTACATATATGACAAGCGAGATATCAAATGCATGCATTAACTTTGGATTTTACGTGTACTGTAGTAGCATTTCTTGAAAATAACAGTTCTAAAACTAGTAATCGAACTATCCATCCTCGCTCTCGAGTATAAAATCAGACTTAAAAAAGATGGAAGAGGAGTTATGTTCCTCGGTCTCTGACAGAACGGTAACGGAAGGCCTAGTGTGTAGGAGAGACAGTAAGTAAATCTACATCAATGTTGCCATAAATTTCGATTTTTTTTTTTTTCCTTCATATTTCTCGTGATCCAATCGTTGAAGTGGTCGGATGGGCTGAAAGAGGAAGATTTTAGCAAACTCCAAAGGTGGTTTGCAAGGTTCACCGTACGTGGAAATAGATGAATCTTGCCGCCGATTTTCTTTGTTTACTTTGTCTCTCCATAGAGAGTGCTCCCTGTGTATGGCTTGACGTTCAAATATCATAACACATCGGGCCCGGATGGCCGGGAGAGTCACATCCTATGCACGGTAATACGCTATACGCTATACTTCTTGCAAAGACTTGGAAGACTCGGTGTTCAAGAGAAGTTTGAGTTCTGGGAAAGGTGAAAACTAATTTGTGAGCTTTTTCATTCCTTGTTTGTCAGCTTCAAAGAACATCACAGTGGAAATGTCACATGAAAATGAATGTTCTTCCAATGCCTCATATTCGAAATATGACGAGAAATAGCTGAAATGTTAGGGCTGAACATTCATGCCACATGTATGCAGCACACATGCTTTTCAGTGAGATTGGGTCAATTCCTTATCATTTCTTCTTCTTCTTCCGTTGAGTACAGTCCTCTTGCAGAGTATTGTCGTACTTGGCCAATTCTTATCAGACTTAAATGCCTGTATGTAGACATGATCAACCTTTTCCAATTGCTTTGAGACGTACAGTTTCTTTCACAATGTAATCGCATGACCAGAACTCAACTGCATCTTTAACTTTAACTTATATAAAGTGTGCCTGCACACACATCAGGTAGATCTACAGTGTATGTCCAAATCTTTGTGACAGAGGAGGGCCATTCGACTTGTTCCCTCTTTGAAGGTCTCAGCTACGAAGAAAGAATTTGTAAACTGAAACTGCCTACCATGGTTTATAGACGAGCTTGAGGCGATATGATTGAGACCTTCAAAATGATAAAGATATATGATCCAATTGTAACACCTCTTTTTGAGCTTAATATTACCAGGACAAGGGGTAATACATGAAGCTTTAAGATTTATAAGCAAAAGAAGAGGCAATTAAAGTATACGTAGTAATTTTTTTCCATGTGAGAGTGGTAAATATGTGGAACAGCCTCCCAAACTGTGTGGAGGCTGATTTTATAGTGTCATACATTTTGAAAATAGACTAGATAGGTTCTGGCACAATGCTGAATTTAAATTCAAATACAGAGCAGCTCCCCCCAGCCGTGTCGACATTGCCGGAGTCCTATCAGGTAACAAGGATCTGGACCCTCTTAGAGGCTTCACTAGAAGCGTCCAGAACTCAACCTTACGTTGTAAGTAACCTTGTAAGTTTCGTAAAATGCTGTCATCTCTGTCAATGGTCAATCTGATTAAGTTAGACCCCTAACACCTACATGTAATGATTTTAATAATCATTAAATTAATGAGGATAAAAATTAAAAACAACATGTAAACATTTTTCGATTCTCAAAATGTAAAACTGATTCACACTAGGCTAACTAACTTTAAATATAATCACAGTTTTTGCGCACTCACCATGCTCATCCTTAACTTTAATGTAGAGTTTAACCCTTTCATGACCATTGTCACATAGTTGCAACACTGAACACTGTTTACAACTAATACAAGGGAAAATGAAATTGATCCCATTTCAAAATGCAGTGACCTCTTCTTTTGAGTCATATACCATTGTAAAAAGCAAACGACTGCTGTTTTTTTAGTGATTACAAATGCCTATTGAGTATGGGCGTTCTTTGAGTTCTGTTTTCGAAAAATTGAAATGAAGTGACAAAATGTGGTTTTCTCAAATTAGTCAAAAAAGTGCCCGTTCACGAAAGGGTTAAAATTAGTTTTACACTAAGTAACAGTAACACTGACAGTTACTGTGAGTTAAAGTTACAACTTATTATGAGTTATGTACATGTAATTAATTAAGACAACCATCACTCATCAGACCATGACAAATGAATTTGACAAAAAAGCAATGAACATAGGCCTAATCTAGGAGGGGTAACAAAGTTAAACAAATCAATTAACATTGTCATTGACATGAATCCAAGATTGACAGTCCCAATGACAACACTATTTAATCACTAATCAGCTTTTAAACTTAGTTTTAAAAATGTCAATTACCGTAGGCCCTACTTTGTTGGGGTTTTTTAACTCACCAGCCTGAGCCTGAGCCTGAGGTCACACTCACACAGGCAATGACAGGTCACAGTTACTGTAGTGTCACTACAGTACTGTTTTAACAGTTAGACTACCGCTGATGATGAGACAAAAACTTATTCCAAAAAGTGACAACAGATCTTCAGTGAAGAAACCTGCTGGATTGACACAAGCTAGCTACATCAGCGTCGGCCGCGGGGGGCTGGCTGGGGATCGGATCGGGAATGGCCTGCCTAGGCCTTCGATCGTCGGCTAGCGGGTTTCAAAACAAGTTTCGTGGCGCGAATTACATTCACGCAAGATATTAGCGCGCGCAATATGAGACGGCTAGTGTCGTTTCAAGGCTCCAACTTAATATTCATTTCTCAGTAAATTCACAAGATGGCGCTATTAAAGCACATTTTACAAAGCTCCGTTGCAAACTCTGGGGAATGGCCATTATTTTTATTTAATAATGAGGATAAAAACATGTCAAAGGGTCTTCTTCATCGTAGTTTCGGAGAGTTGCTCAACCCGCGGAGCCAGGGGTGGGGGGTCTGTGTCTGATTTAAAAACTTTTGATTGAATTGGCAAGTATTATTATCCTGTATCTGCATAGGTCTATAATAAAAATGAATATATAGTCACCGGTGACACGACATTTGCTCCTGCGACATTTGCTCCTCCGTTCATATCTCGAAAGGTCAAAGGTTAAGGTCAAGGTCATGATTTGTTTTTTGTTAAGAACAATGTGAAGATTAGGATTAGGGTTAGGGTTAGGGTTAGGGTTAGGTTTAGGTTTAGGATTAACATGGCAAAGTTAGACCGGAGCAATTGTCGCAGGAGCAAATGTCATGGAACCATAGTCGCCATCATCATCATCATCATCATCATTATCATCGGGGCAGTGATCCCAAGGAAAGGGGAACTCGTCCCCTGGAAAATTATTATGTATAGAGGCCCGGGACTATGGCGCCCCGGTCAAAATATGAATTTGTGCCGGCCCCCACCCCCCCCCCCCCCCCAACTCCCCGGCCCCCAAATTATCTGCTCAAAGTCGAAACAGCGTATAAGAGGTCCAGACAGCAGCCAACCCCCCCCCCCCCCCCCCCCCCCCCGGTTGGATAACTAGAACGGACGGTTGATCTTCTCAGTATCATTTTCACCCTTATATGCGTTTTACCCGCAGGGAAAAAACCCAACATAATCCTTTGAGCACTTTTAATTGAAAAAACACTATTTCCTGTAGTCGGTATAATTCGAGGAATTTTGCAAGGCAAATGATTTCTTTCGAATGTTGAACATTTAATAATACTATCTCATGGACCCTATACTTCATAACATTGGGGGCACAATATCTAACAACTATATCATGGGGATAACAAGAGTGAGATATTTTTTCTTCAAATTTTGAACGCTTTAAAAATACATATATATATCCTACTTTGGCGGCGCGAAAGATGGTCCTGAAGAATTATATACACGTGTTTCATATTGATATACCGTAATATTATAAGATATAAAAGTCGAGACATTACTTTCAACTAAGGCGCCATTTCGCCGGGGGGGGGGGGGGGGGGGGTTACGGTGCTGACGCCTCTTGTTCAAATGACAATGTAATTTCTTCAACTTAAAAAAAAGACTATGAGGATTGAGACCACGTGAGTCGCTGCCAGTGACTATGAGAAGTATACGATTCCAGAATTGGTAAATTTCAAAATCCTCGTAACTAGTATGCCTATTGTACCGTAGGGCCTAGAGTGATCATCGTGTACTAGTATAACTTTCTCAATATCTTTCTTAGGTGCAGGCCTATCACTAGTGACGATGATTTAGTATGGTTATTATAAAGTATGCCCCTTATGCCTTGGTCTATCATTTTGATTATAGCCTTACTATTAGGCCTACCACTATATTTATTATTATCATTTATTATTTTTGTTGTTATGCGGTTGTTGTTGTTGATATTATTATAATTATAATAATAATTATTATTATTGAGACAGGTCTTCCCTCTAAAGTCGGGCAAATCCATGCCAACGAATTTCGAATCCCGGTGGGGGCATTGTAATTTTCTCACATTTACTTTGTTTATGATATACTCAATTCACTTCATTCCTATCAGTTATGATATTATGATTGAGAATAATAATAATTATTATTATTATTATTATTATTATTATTATTATTATTATTATTATTATTATTATTATTATTATTATTATTATCATCATCATCACCATCATCACCATTATCACTAGGCACTATTCAATTTGAGAGAGAAAGAGAGAACAGAGAGAAAGAAAGAGAGAGATTTACATATAGGCCTACGGATATGAGGAGAAAAAAAGAGGAAAAATGAGTTCAAGGGTTTCCACGGCCACGGCTCGGCGCGCAATGATTACGCAACAACGAACAAGTTTTCCGCTTATCGTTGTCTTGTGACAGAGAGACGTGAGAGAGATACACGGAGCGTAAATATAATGTCACGGCGATTTTGTCAGAATGACTCATATGATTGATAAATTGCCAATTTGTGTCAGTAGTACGCGGCTCATTCTGTGGTCAAATTGGTTAGGATAAAGATATTCAAATAAATCATCAACCGAAAATTACTACAAGTTTTTTATTATTATTTTACTACGTTTTTATATTTTTAGAGTTAAGAATACAACCTTAATCAGATTTTTGAATATGTATCTAACGAACGAGGCAGTTAGTTTTATGGTGGATGTCGAAGAGATAGGAAGAATAGCAACTAACGTATGTGCCATATGAATCGTATGCTTTAATTCTCCATAGAAATGGCAAAGAAAACGTATGATTTGCTCTTCAAGTTACTATTAATAGGAGACTCTGGTGTGGGGAAGACATGCCTTTTATTCAGATTTTCAGATGACACATTCAGTACAACTTTTATATCTACAATAGGTAAGTATTCGGTTGGTAGATCTGGCCAAACTCTCTTTTGTTGCCCAACCCTTTTTACGTGCAAAGTCAATGGGGAAGCGCCAGCTAGGTAAATTTATCAAGAGTCATGAGAGTCTACTCTAACTTGGAATTCAGAGAGTGTGTTGACCTTCTTTGCAGAAAGAAATAATATAACGCAATAATGTTCTGTTATATTTAACAGTATTGATAGTAGTCTAAATATAAAACCTGATATAAATGAACAATGTGGTTGAGAGAACAGACATGATGATGACAGAGAAATGACATGACTGAATGGTGTACAACGACCATGAAATATGACTGATGATGAACGATGATGAGGCATGTCTTTTGTTGATGATGAATATGACTGACGTCAATCAGTCTCCTCATGCACAGTTTTATAGCAAAAAGGAAATTGGAAAGAAAAGATATTGTCTCGGGTTCTTTATAATTATATAGGGCCTAAAGATATACTATAGTTCTATATCAGTATATGCCGATATGGGCATTTTCATAGCTGTGCTATGAGCTCCGTGGCTTATCAATCTGGCACACGGACAAGTCAATGACGGAGCCGTAAATAATGCGATGCATATACTGACCGTGTGTGTAGGGGGATATCAACAAAAAAATCTAGATCGAAATATCACCATTTCCCCCATACTGTGAGCCATATTTGCTAACGGGGTTATCTTTCAGGCTCAACTAAAATTGTAAATATCAAATAAATTTTTAAAAATTTTTAAAAAAAATTGGCATGTGTGATCAGGTCGATGACTGGTGGCTTATTTCATGAGAAGGCCAAGATATGGCTTATTTTCTCGTGAAATACATGTAAGGCACCGGTCATCGAGTGTGTACACACACACTGCCGTGTAAAGTCAATGGAGGCATTACACGCAATAAACTGCATGTACATGTACAGGGTGAAAGCAGGGTGGCTTATTTCACGAGAATGCCAAAGATACAGATCTGGGTACGAGATCATTAGGTATTCCATCCATGATTTCCAATGAATTGTGGTGTACATTGTAAATATCTGTGGCCCTGAGGATCGCTAGATAACGTCTATACATGTACACTGCCGTAGCTAGGCCTACATGTACGCTTGGACCCTTCCACCCCGACAGCTGCTCGCACAACAGTCCCAGACTCCCAGGGCTTTCATATGGAGATGCGCGTATACATAGCATATAAACAGTCCTCATTGGTTTTGGAGATCATAGTAGAGGTGCATGACCGATATTGGAGACTGTTAGCTATACATACATGGGAGACTGTCGCTATTGTCAGAGACATTTGTCAACATTTTTTGTAGCCTATTTGGGAGAAGTCTCCCAGTTAGGAGACCAATTTTCTTTGTTTTCATTTGCTGCAAAGGATTACCTTGGCTCGGATTCCTCATGAAAAATTACACATCTTTTGACCGTCTACTTCAAAGATTCACTGACTACTTTTATTTTCATAACAATTTTTTGTTATGATCCACACAAAACGAATGGGCTTCTGACCTCAGTGAAGCAAAGATTTTGCTGGGAGAAACTGCATTGTTCTTGTTGGTATTGTTTCTCTTTTGTCCTTTTGTAAGCTACGTTTCCAGCATTGGAAACTCTCAACTGGGAGAGAGTCTCCCAATTGGGCCGTGCGCCTCTACTGACAGATGTCTTAGGGTGCGTTTATGCTCCCCTTTTTCAGTCATGCCAAAATTAGACACAGTTGCATCCATAGTCATTTTCGTATAATCACTGATTTAATATGCCGATGTTAAACTTATAAAAATCACTGTTTCTCCAAAAACACAGTTTCTGGGGAAGCAAATGTATAATCATTTGTAAATGCGTTTATATGACGTCATATAAACTAGTAACATGCGCAGTGAGGTTTGCGAAACCAGCTGCAGAGGCCAAATTCTTTTCAAAACACTCATTCTGCTTTCGCAAAGAAAGTATGAAAGCACCTTCATACAACTTGCCATTGTCAGAGTTTTGATCCCTCTCCCGGTATTAATTTTTTACCTCATATTTGTTTAATATTTAACCTGAGGGGGGAAAAACTTGACACAGCAGCTTTATTCTGATAATAATGATAACAATAAAATGTCCATTTATATACATGTAGTGCAGCTATTATACAAATATACTCTACTGTGCTTAATACAAAGTATCACATTATTACCCAGTCTTTAGTCATCATTTGAGTAAGAAGTGAAAATAGATTTGAAATAAAGAGTCCCAAAATAGGATTTTGTCTTTAATAAGTAGCCAATTCCGCCCTCCCCCCCTTTACTATCGGAATAAAAGTTTTCATATTATTCTGCTTAAAAGTATTTTTAGAGTTAAATACTAATTCTACATCTTAATATCTTGGTTCTGCCTTTATAGAATAAAACCATGATTTGAGATAATTTTTGTCACATGCGTCTTTCCCGCATCTTTACGTGCCGTCTCGTTTCGCTATTAAAACTACCTTGTAAAGTTGTGCAGTTATGTACAGTGCTGTGGAAGATCTAATCTACATGTATGTACGATTAAAAAGAACAGGCGCAGTCTTATAGCGCAGCTTTATTTTCTGCACCTCGGTCTTAAAAGCTGACTACTGAGGTACAGATGATTGTGTCTAATGGAATCAGGAAAGAAGGTTTCCTCATATTAAAGTGGAAGTACATGTACGAGCGTATGGGACATGTATCTTTTGTTGGTGGCCACAGAGGGACCTGAAGACTTAATTGAAGTATTGTGCAACAGGTACATCAACCAAGGAGTTGAGGATATGGTACACCATCAGTACTAAAACACTAAAACACTAAAATCAGTGAATATTTGCAATTCATACAACTGCCAGCCTATCTTGTGGAAGATTTGTCACAATTTGCATGAAAAGTTGTTTAAGGTTTATTGTTTGAAAGTGACTTGTCTGGATATTACCAACCTGTCCGAACACACAACGTGTGGGTATTAACAATAACTTCCGTGAGTTTAGTAAAAAGTGAAAATAATTCTCGTAAAAATAGAGAGTTATGAAATTGGCTGTCTCAAGTGGCTGTAGACCTCTACTCTTACTCTAGAGTCTAACTCGACTAGGTCCAACTTGACTTTTGTAAAATTTTGTAAAATTGTGGGCATGGGCATGGCACTTTTTCACTGTGCACGTTTGCAAAACCAAAGTTTGTGCAAAATTTCCATCTGTGCATGTACATGTATATGTACATGTATGTGATGCTTTGTTTGAATTTCAGGCGCAACTACCTCTTAAGTCACAGAGGTAAATGCTCTAGAATAATCTGCAAAAATGAATTCAACAAGACAACAAAGAATTTTTCTTCTCCAAAGCAGGAATCCAGTGTGATCAAATATCTAAGTTCAAATTCCTGGATTCCTTTCACCATGATTAAGTTGAATTTCAGGCTTTTTTGTACCATGGTAGCCAGCCATCTTGCTCCTTTGGAACTCTCATGAGAGTTGCACTTACATATTGTATGAAGTCACTTGGTACGTTTCAAGGACGATGTTCAAGGTTGTCCCATAGATAAGCTTGTACGTATCCGAGTGCTGCGAAATTTGTAAGAGGCATGCACCAATGCGTTTGACGAAGTGAAGTGCACATGATTGTGGCTGAATGACTAAATGAGTAATTTTCCTATTTTACAAAAAATCAAGCTTGAATTTTTATGACCCTTGATTTTTCCATCTTGTAAAAATTTACAGCGAAATTCAAGTAGGATCATAGATTATAAATATTTTAAAATTCATCCATGTCACAAAAATTGTGATTGACGTTGGACAACAGAAGAAGAAGTTGGATGTTTTTATTAACATTAACAATATGGTGCAAGACAGTAGTCCAAAGACTAATAATGTCATACTTATAATAGAAACCAATGAATGAAATAAATATAGAATGCTTGCCCTTAAAGGGATACTCAACCGCAGATTGTGGAGGTTTTTATGCCACGAAAGGACACACGTGATCGTTACCCGATCATGCCGTTGTCCCGCAGGAGCAAACTTCGAACAGGCTGTTCGCCGCGCAACATACATGTACACGTTCCGCTTGAGCTCAAGCTCTAGTGCGAGATTCGGTCGGCTTCATGCAGTCCGAAAAGTAATCCTAGTAGTCCAACGGACGCGTTTGACGCACATTCTTTGTGTACGAGTGAATGGGGCTTACGCAATCCTGACTTTCCCCACGGCCGCCTGGTGGCGTATCCCTTTAACTTTAATTTTGAGCATGAGATCCAGGCAGCCAAATGGATGCTCAGGTGGCTTGGATGCTTCATTATTTATTTGTATCTTACACTATAACCGTCAGTTTATAGGAAGGCCGGATGCGGCGATGCCGTTTCGGGTGGGCATTGGCATCCGGGCCACCATATAAGTCCAGCCCTGAATAAGCACAAATTCGTAAACACAAATTAAATGGACCAATAAATATAGATTGTCAAAATAACGCAGTGAAATAGTAAACAACAGTAAAGAGTGTGAAGTTTGTGATGAGAGATTGGCTCTCTTGCTTTTAACTTTTTACATTAACCCTTTCACGACAGGAATTATTCAAGGGCTAAATTGATCACATATTTTTCTTCAAATTTGGCAACAATAATATTTTGATTTTAGTGTTACATGGTTCTGATAAGGTGTAATGTCTGTAAAAGCAAAATACATGCTTGGGAATTTCGTCAAAAATTAAAAAAAATTGCCAACTTTAACTGATAAAAAACAATGATTTTGAAACTCTCAATTTGTTTCCAATTTAAGGATCTTTATTCTCATTTTTAGCTCATCCGGCCCGAATGGGCCAGATGAGCTTATGCCGTGGCGAGGCGTCCGTCCGTCCGTCCATCCGTCATCCGTCCACAATTTCAAAATGCTTCTTCTTCGCCATTTCTTACCCGATTTGAATTCCGTTTGCTTTATATGATAGCACTAGGTGGGGGATTTGAAACTTCTACACAGAATTTTGAAACTCATTAAATATGCTAATTGATGCGCATTTCTCAAAAATGACAAAAATTGTTTCTCCTTCATTTATTGACCGATTTCAATTTTTTTTGTTCCATCTAAAAAAAAGACTTTCATGAGGTTCATTGAACTTCTACATAGAATTTTGAAATTTTTTCTACAATATTATGCTAATTTATGCGATATTAATTGAAAAATCACAAAAATTGCTTCTCCTTACTCATTTATTGACCGATTTCGATTTTTTTTGTTCCAAATGAAAGACTTTCATGAGGTTCATTGAACTTCTACATGGAATTTTGAAATTTTGTCTACAAAATTAATTATGCTAATTTATGCGATATTTATTCAAAAATCACAAAAATTGCTTCTCCTTCCTCATTTATTGACCGATTTCAATTTTTTTTGTTTCATCTGAAGGACTTTCATGAGGTTCATTGAACTTCTACACGGAATTTTGAAATTTTGTCTACAAAATTAATTATGCTAATTTATGCGATATTTATTCAAAAATCACAAAAATTGCTTCTTCTTCCTCATTTATTAAGCGATTTCGATTTTTTTTTTCCATCTGAAAGACTTTCATGAGGTTCATTGAACTTCTACTCGGAATTTCGAAATTTTATCTAGAAAATTATTTATGATAATTTATGCGAAATTTATTAAAAAGATCACAAAAATGGCTTATGCACTCTTTATTGTATTACACAATAATGAGTGGTGTTTGTGGACGTGGTACTACTCCTGAGTTCTACAGGCTGCAATAGAGAAGTAGTTCACCCTTTCGGCCCTAGTTTTCAAGGTGAAATGCTGTTACTGATGTAAGAAAATTGTTGAAAGAAGTCCATTATGTGTATTTTGTTCAAAGTACAAATTGCTTGAATTTCTTTGCTGGATGCCGGATGAGCGCCACATCATTGATGTGCTAGTTATAATTCTTGACCAGTATCAAATGCAATATTAAAGGCCATGCAACAAAAATGGACATAGTGTGTATAGAAATTTTATATGGTAAAAGGGCATATTTTGGGGGATAGATTGTGTGCGCTCTTGCGGTCACATTTCTCAACGCATTTTATTCAAATTTTGCATGAAGGTGTCTCTTGGTATAATCTAGAAACCTGTAGATTTTGGTGATGCTGCCTCCAGTGTTCCGCCTTTTATGGGGTCAAAGGTCATATTTTGATAGATGTCTTGTGTGCACTCTTGTGTGCGCTCTGGCGGTCACATTTCTCAACGGATTTCGTTCAAATTTTGCATGAAGGTGTCTCTTGGTGTAATCTAAAAACCTATAGTTTTTGGTGATGCTGCCACCAGTGTCCCATCTTTTATAGGGTCAAAGGTCATACTTCGGGGAATGGCGTGAGTGCACTCTGCAGGCCACATTTCTGGATGGATTTCTTTAAAATTTTGTATGAAGATTTATCTTGGTATAATCTACACATCTTTACTTTTTGGTGATGCTGCCCTCATTTTTCCATCCTTTATAGGGTCAAAGATCATTTGTCTATTGCATGCACTCTTCTGCATTTCTTGACAGATTTCGTTCAAATTTTGCATGAAGGTGTGTCTTAGTGATATTTACACATCTGAATAGTGTGTGCTGATGCTGCCATTGTAATGGATTTCTGTCAAATTTTGTATGGAGATGTAAATTGGTATAATCTGCATATCTTTACTTTTTGGTGATGCTGCCCTCATTGTTCCGTCCTTTATAGGGTCAAAGGTCATATGTCTTTTGTGCGCTCTAACTTCCACATTTGTTGACGGATTTCTTCAAATTTTATATGGAGGTGTGTCTTAGTGAAATCTACACATCTTTAGTGTGTGCTGATGCTGCCCTCAGTGTTCCGCTTTTTATAGGGTCAAATGTCATATTTTGATTGCATGCATTTTGGAGGACATTTTTGTTGACTGATTTCTTTCAGATTTTGTATGGATGTCCATCATAGATTACTCTAGACCTCTACAGTTTTTGGTGATGCTGCCCCCAGTGTTCGTTTTTCATAGGGTCAAAGGTCATATTTTAGTGGATAACTTGTGTGCGCTCTGAGGTCACATTTCTTGACAGATTTCTTTCGAATTTTCTGTAGAAATGCATTATACTCTAATCTACACACATTGTTTTGGTGATGCTGCTCCTAGTGTTTACAATAGTCCAGGCCACTGGCGGCACTCCTTATGCCATCCTTTTGTTTGAGGGAGGGGAGGAGGGGAGGGGGGGGGGGGGGGTTCTTTGTCCCTCCTTTAAATAACTGCCAGTGCCTGGGGGATACATTCGGATTGCGCGCCAATGGTCATTTCTAGTTGTATCAAATGATTCATCTACAGGATACTTTATTGTTCAGTCCTTCTGATCACTTGCAGTGTACATGTAAATAGGAAAGAAATCCAGATCATTGCTACACATACATGTAGAGCCCAATGCTAAAGGGCTTGATTGAATACAACTTCAAAAGTTCATAACTTTCTTATTTCTTATCGATTTTTGCTCAAACTTTCATTGTTTCTTTAAGTTTTCTCCTTCTTTATAAAACAAACTTGGTATTAGGGTGGACTTCCCCTTTAATACTGTGAGAGGCGTGTTTCTTTGACACTAGTACAGTTTAATAAATCATTTTAAAAGGTACATGTAATTAGTTTTATATCCAAGTTGTGCCGGGAGTGCCAGAAACTGATCATAGAAACAAGGTGTTAGTGCCATTGTTTACTTGCTATAAATATGGGAAGTGTAAAGTTGGAATCACACTTTTCTCATTCTAAAACTGCTCGTCATGTTTAACATTTTTCTTTGAATTTTCGGAATTATTTATAGTGTGGCTCAAAGTATATAAACTACTCCAAAGGATCGGTAGAAGGAATGTCTGTGTCATCAAAGGCCGTTTTGAAAGGGGTTACGTTTGAAAAAGCGCTGTAAATTGTTCTTTGGACTGTAAAAAATAAGTCATTAGGGCTGTCAAGATTGAAACTGATTAGAGTACAATACACATGTAGTATCAGGAACTAAATGTATGAATTTATTTCAGTCGGTGACCTATATACATGTACATGTATTGCTTTCATAATGTTTAGCTACCAGTTCTGTATTGCCTTTGTATGAAAGGGATTTGGTAACTTTGTGGAGGCTTGATTTAATAAATTGTTGAAATTTTGCTATCTGTCTTGTATAATGATGTTCAGAAGGATAATTAAATAGCCAGGCATAGTAAGGTTTTCAAATATATAATGCTATTATTTATGACTGAATACTCCCATTTTGGCATTTACGAAAGGGTATGGCCATACGCTTTAGTCTAACAATGAGTCTATGGGGGAAAATGAGTCTGTCATTTCCGGTCACTTGCATATGTTTACATTTGTGAAGGATATGATGATTTTGAAGTGCTTTTTCCCCCCTGGGCTTCATTTTTACACCATATTACGTACACTGATAGCATGTAAAGGCCAAGCAGCTCAGATTTTATCGAGCCTCTACAAAGTTACCAAATCACTTTAATGAGTTCCAGTATTAACTTAAAACAGCAAGAACAACAAAAATGTATTCGTTCAGAGCTGAATTCAGTTAAATGCACGCTTTGCCTATAATGTACATGTATGCTACAGGTACATGTACCTGTAGCAGCTATATGTACCTGTAGCAGCTAAACACAACACAAAAAGTAATTTCCCCCTAAATCAAAATGGCATAACTTTTTAACGAAAAGGTTTCGAACAAAATAACTTGGTCAGAGTGTTCCTACACTTATTGACTAAGTTCTGTGTGAAAATGAAATTGATCCGTCGAGTCATGCATGAGTGAGCACACATTCAAGGCAAAATTGTCACTTTTCAAAAGTCACAAGAGCCATTTTGGGGGGTCATTTTGGCGAATTCTGTTTCTGGTTTTTGTTCAAGTGCTGTAGTTGTTTATCATCCATCGTTTGACCCCTTCGCACCTACATGTATCCTGACACTTCGTGTTTTTGCACGGTTTGGTGAGCACAATTTTAGTGGAAAGTAGCGATGTTCAACCCTCTTAACTTTGAAATGGCAAAATCCATTCGGATTATTGAAAAAATTAACATCAGATATTGCTACCAAAATGAGTTGTCAATTGTGTAAACACAAGAGGTAATTTTCTGGCTGGTTGAGTGAGCACACTTTAAAATTAAGCAAGAAATGCTAAAATTCACTGTTAATAATATGGCATAAAATATGACTCCTGTGACTCATGCATGACTTGACAGATCAATCTCATTTTCACACAGAAGTTAGTCAATAAGTGTAGGAACACTCCTGCCAAGTTATTTTGCTTAAAACCTTTTCGTTAAAATGTTACGCCATTTTGCTTTAGGGGGAACTTACTTTTTGTGTTGTGTTTATATATTACATGTTCGAGGGTGACGGTCGTATCTTGTCTTCACATGAAATATTAGTTTTCATATTTAGCTTCTAATATATATGAGCTATATATTTGCAATATTATTTGGATAAAAGAAAAAGAACCTCTGCTTAATCCCCACTTATTTCATTTCCTATATTTGGAAAAATATTTTCATAGTTCTGTATTTACTACAGTATAAGCAGTCGTTACATCTTTGCTTCTATTGCAAATATACATGTACATGTATACCTCAGAAAGTTATGGAAATAAATACCGTGTACACAGCGCATGAATTAGTGTAAGTAAAAATACATGTATGTAGATTCATCTAGAGATATGTGACATTTTGATTGTATGATGTGAATTTTATTTCTTATGTTTTATAATGAAATCGTTTTCCTGAAATTTGCTTTACATGTCTTGACATGTCTTTCTCCTTTTCGTTCGATGATCAAATAGTTTTCTGTGTTTGTATATTAAAGGTAACCAATCACCCAAAAAATAGTTTTTGAAGGTTGATTTCTATCAGTATCTGTACACAAATTATCTTTTTAGATGATAAGTACATATACATGTACACTTTAACATGTTTCCAACATTTTCAATATTTGTACATGTACTTGTGCATAAAACACTGTCTGATCTCAAAATTTACATAATAATGTATTCCTCTGATTTTTTTTGCTGCTTCTCCTGTTCTCCAGCTAAATTTATTTAAAGGTTGGATTTTCCTTTTTTTTTTTGGTATTGCATTTGAAGTAGCAGACAGTTACTACTTTTTAAACCTCAATGTGTTCTTAATGCCTGATATTAAAAAAAAAGCAAATAATATACAAAGATTTCATAGAGCATGAAGAAATATGCACCCCCAGTGACAAGTTGGCAAGTGATCTTTAGGTGAACTGTCTTGTATATTGGAAGAGAGGGCGCCAAACAGCTTTTGTCTTTTTAGAGCATTCCTTGTTGTACTCTGCACACTGTGAACATCAGTTGGATCAGTCACATCTTCCAACATGTAGCCTACTATTGTTTATTGTCAAACTGTATGTTGAACTGAAGTGTAAAATTCTACCTTTTTTCAAAAAAGAAAACAAAAGAAGGATTAAACTTACTTCTGCGTGATTAATTTATCTTTTTTATTCTCCCATGATCAGTGTACTACATGTATTCTGGATAATGTAGTCCAAATATTTGTACCAAGTGTCCATGTTATCAAATAATGGCTCATGAAATTATTACCCTTATTTTTTTTATTTTTTTGTTACCATTAGTTCATTCATTTGAATTCAGGTGACTTCTTTTTGCTTACATGTATATCAAACTCTATAAATCTTTGTAAACAATTCTTGTTTTATCCTGTGTGAAAAAAGTTCTTTTGCTAGCAGTTTTACAAATTTGTTATAATTTTATTTACATCGAAAATGGATCCTTCATAATTATCACCCTGCATTGCAAATTGAATGCCTCATTATACACTTAACCCTCTCAGTCCCCTAGGTGCAAGAATGTGTATTACCTCAATGGTGTTTTTATGGCTTGGGAGTGAGAGGGTTAAATCATTTGCAGCATACATGTACATGTTCGTCAAATGTTATATAATCCATGTAATGTTCATATCGTAAAAGAGAGGCTTTATGGCGCAGTGGTAGAACAGTCACATTGTGAACAGGAGGTCCAGGGTTCCACACCAAGATGAGGTATTATAGCCCTTTGGTATGGCATTAGTCCTCATTAAGCAAGTCCCTCTGATAGTTAAGAGATGTAAAGCTGTCAGCCCTGTGGTTAGTTATATCTTGAAGCATAGAGCTATTTACAAATGTGCTCTCTGAGCCATGGGTTCAAGAAATCAATCAAATGTGTGGGGCCCCACCCCTCCCCACTGTTGTATCCTACTGTCCTTTCCAGTCTTTTGTTCAAGATTATTGGGTTGTTACATAAGCTTTATAGAAAGAGCTCACAGCCTGGCTGCAGGGTCAGTGGGGCATTCAGAACTGTTTATCACATGCTTATAAAGGTGGCATTGTTTGGTAGTGGTACAAGCCACTAGTTGGTGATGTCATTGGTATTCCTTCATAAGTTATTCATTCCATTAATTACATCATCTTCTACATGACATAGAGCTACATATAGAGCCATTACTTTTGTCAGCAGTATCTTGAAGTTTGGAACCTTTGAGTGGTACATGTATTCCTTGGGATGACATCATTAGATGTACATGTAACTCTATGTGGCTTTAGGTGGAGTATAACACCATGTGATTGCACTGAATGTACTACTTTGTGAAGTTGGTACTGCTTAACAAGAGAATTTTCTTGACTGATGTTATTCATGATCAGGAGATCTGCATCATCTTTGTAGATTAGGAACTACATGTACACCTGTATGGAATCTTTAGAACAGTGTCGTATTTTTCAGATACTTTCTCAGCATTAGATGATCTTTGAAGGTACATGTAGAGGTCTGCATGGTGGTACTGATAACATTGAGAAGGCTTACGGTTCACCATTTGGTTAGTCCTGAAAAGGACTGTTGAGTAAGAAGAAGAAAGTGGAAAAAAAGTTGAGAGAAGAAAAGGAAAGACGAGATAGAACCTCAGAGAATCTTTCTTGAAAGTGTGAAGTCCTGAAAAGGACTGTAAACCAGAAAAGAAGGCTTCGGATTCTGGACTTTTTTTTGAAGTGATATTCAGCACGATACAGATCATCTGTTGTTCATGTGCAAAGGACTATTACAAGTCAGAGGAATTGATGCACTTCTTTGGGAATTTGGCATCGTTTGTTTCTTTTAGAAGTTGTTCATGGTGTGGGAGTTTATCTGTACATGTTATACTTCTTTCACGATGGGCCATGTGTGTGTACATGTACATGTATGTGAATTTGGAGCCAGTTCATGTATGAGTATTGAGTCTGTTGCAGTACAGCAATGTTGATTCTTTTATTCTGGAATTGGGATTCAGGATTATGTTGTTACAGTGATGTACCAGTGGGATACAAACCATTTCCAGTTCTCAATGACTTACATGGAGGAGCAAAATGCACAATTGCTGTCATCGCTTCCACTATGAACACGATGACAAAGAAAGCGGACAAAATATACAGCTCCTCATTGTACCCTCCACAATTGTTCTGGTTGACAAAAGAACATCCCTTCATTGCTATTATGTAAAATAAGTAGAACTGGTGAATATGCATGTGACACCTGTTCTACATATTTTTACACAATAGCAATGAAGGGATGTTCTATTGTCTACTATTTAGAGCAAGTGTGGAAGGTACAATGAGGAGCTGTATATTTTGTCCGCTTCTTTGTTCGCCATGTTCATAGTGAATTCACTCCCTGTCATCGCTTCACTCCTTCAGTTTAATTTATCCCATAGCAGTACAGTGCCTCTTTTGATCCAGAATGCTAGCAATTATTATACATGAACAAAAACAGAAAAATTCACAAATTTTGAGTCCACTTTTAATGCAGTATGCGTGCTGTTCTCGAATAAGTGTGATTTAATTACAACTAATCATTAAAGGAGAATTAACCTCAAACAATAAAGACGATAGTGTTGAAAGGTGTTATTTATTCCTAGTTGTTAGACTATATGGCTTCGCGTCAAAATATACGAGATCGATACGAATCAAGATTTTCTGAGCAAAATTTATCATCTGCTAGCAATATGTATCGTCTGCTAGCAATACATGGGGGCTGCCATTTTTTTATGTGTACAAGAAGATTTTCTTAATCCAAATGCCCAATTGCCTTTTTCAAAATTAAAAACCCATTTGAGATTAAAAATATAGAATAGATATGTCAATTTATTTTTAAACTGAAGATTTCCTTATATATTTCTGTTGAAAATCGATATTCGCTTAATATAAATCTATTTTCTAGATACTGTGACGCAATGGACGGAGCAAATTAATTCAAATTTTATGGATGCTTCTTCCCTGAGCATCTATAGCAGCAAACTATGCATTCACCTGCTTTCGGATAATGGGACTTGAAAAGTCAGAATGCATGCTGCATACTGCTCTGTTTGGCAAACCCAAGAAAATAGATTTTTGTTAAGCAAAACCAGACAATTTAAAAGTATCATTATAAAGATTTAATTTTTATAAATCATGTAAACACCCACTTTATATTTTTCGTCACATATGGGATTTTAGGTAATGAAGAAAAGCAATTTAGGTCTTGGATTCAAATATCTTCCTGACCGGAACATTTCTCAATGGTTCATGTACAAATCCAAATCAGCAAGAAAATGGCAACCCCCATGTAAATGAGTAGGAGACGATACCGGGTGTTGGAATATCTTTATTTATACCCTTTTCTGATATCTTATTAGAAAATGATTTAGGCCAATAAGTAGGAATATATTACACCTTTCAATATAAGTAAATTTGTACTCAGGGGTTAATTCTCCTTTAAACTCTCTAAAATGATAATGCAGTGTAAAATCACTATTTTGGTGTACAAGTTGGCAATTTTTATGTAATTTTGCAATTTTCATTCACTTTTGTTTATTTAATGAACATTTGGATATAATGTTGGAGTGGAAAATAAAAATAATTGTCAATTTGAGGAGTGAAAACTGATAAAATTACACCATAAGAAACGCTGAACTGCTATGGGTTAAAGGAGATCTTGTACCCGAAGACACATTTCTGATACTATTAAACCCTCTGCTTGCAGGAACCCTGTGGTTCCTCTGTTATCATGAACCCTGGAGGCTAGAGGAACTACAGAATTCAGTAAAACTAGTCATGTGCAGTGAATCGAATAGTGCTTATTTGCATGTCTGTACATTCATTTAAATACTTGAAGGCTACATTTAGGCGTACAGTATGAAATGAGCATGCATGCAGTGTTGTTTGTTTTGGGGGTGGAGATTGTTAAAGCCTTCATCAGATCGATGCATCTGTTCAGGGAAAAACATGACTTACATGTACTGAAGTTTGAATAGCAATTTCAGTCAGCAGACACTTATTTTGTAAATATTCTACACAGTTCAATGTAGCAAACTGCTACACATCTGTAAATTTGTGTAGCAATCATACCCAAATTGTGTAGCAAATTGCTATGTTACACCACAGGTAAATTATTCCCTGCTGTTAGTGATAAGCTTCTTAGATGCACCTGTACTGTAGGCTGGGCTCGCGACAAATTTACCACAATGTCATGGCAACCGAAAAACCTACATGGACACTACTTGTTTTTATAAAATAGCTATGCTCATACGGGACTTGTAGTATCGAAACTTTAAGCCAATGAAACACCGGCTCACTAACAGCGACGAGGGCCCACAGGGGTCCGGAACAACGACGCTCGTTGTTCTGAGACAAGTCAAGCGATCGTCGAGAGAGGTCATCGTTAACAACAAGATTGCTAAACTTAAAGTCTATTCACATGGTCCGTAACTATGACGAGGACCCCCCGCTTATGGTTTCGGCGTTAACTACAAGCTCGCTTGTGGTTCTGGAACTACAAATAAACTTAAAGTTTCGAAACTACAAGTCCGGTCATACAGTCTGAAACTTCAAGATAACTACAAGATAACTTAAAGTTTACATGTAGGTCCCTTCATATGAACCTGACTATTTTCTATTAAATGTACGTGTTTGTTTGTTTGATGGGGATGGGCAAGATGGTACCTGCATTGTGTACTAGTACTACTAGCTATTAGTTGATAGTAAACACTATCTCCCAGGCATTTTCCTGATGATTTTAAAGGTATGCCAAGGTGTTTGGACAATGCAGTGGACAAAAGAAGAATAATTTACCATACCCAATCTTGTCACTGTGCATATTTGCATTTGGACCTGGACCTGGACTTCAGGACTATGCTTGTTATAAGGCCGTATTTGGTCCTCTTGTAGTTGTATAGGCGTACATGTACAGGTCTGGTTAAGTTTTGTTTCGTTTTGTTTGGATACACATGAGCCTGTTGCATTGAGCTGATACTATTCAAGCAAACTAGGGAGCTGAGGCTTGAGAAGGTCAAAATTTGTGTAGGGTGCATGACATTGCATCACAATAATTCTTAATATCTAAGGTACTTTTTAAAATATGTTTTGTATACAATGCAAATTTGCATTCTGTTAATCATTGCAAAGCTCGGATTATTGTGAATGGGAATGTTTACCGAAAGGAAATCAGGTTGATAGTAAAGCCCTAGAATTTATTAGGATCCAGAAATAGATTTCTTGAGTTGTCTATTAATATTTTGGTCCTTAACTTCTATTGTACTGTTAGATATCACTATAATCCCTGAAACTTTATCCCAATTTCTGACTTAATGTGTACATTAGATATGCTTTAGGCGTTTACAGCAAATCCACTGTCGTCGGGGCAGGGAGTGATTTACATAGATCTGATAAGAGAACAATGAAATACATAGAACTCGGGGCATGGAAAGTTTTCTGTTTACAAATTCAAAAAAGAGCTCTCGTGAATAAAAAGGTATTCAAATGTTTTTCCCCTGTCGCCATCATGGGTTATTAACCTGGTTTTTGGTTTAAACCTACATTATTGCCATGGTAACTTAAGCAGAGGATGTTGTTTCTAACAGAAATAATATTTTGTCTGGTTACATGTATGTATACTGTGCATGATCAGCCCTCCCTCTGAGCAAGGAGCTGTGATAACTCCTTACTCTGAGTTTGTCCAGGGTAGAGAGCATATTGGATAGGAACTTAATGCTAGTGTTATGCAGTGTAGTGGAGCCACATGTATTTATTAGGAGTTTCATACATTGTAGGTGTTGAAATTGTAAAGTTAACTGCACAGCTTGACTCTGGAGGTGCAACTTTTGAAGTTCGTCAACTTTAAACTGGTCGATCGAAACCACACTGAGGCTGCATGCAGGCTAACATAATATGGACCTACATGTAAGTTATAGGGTGCATTTATACTTTCTTTGCGAAGGCGGAATGAGCGTTTTGAAACGCTCATCTAAAATGCAGTTCACGGGGTACTGTTAATACTGCTTGTCCCCAGGCGAATTCCGGCTCTGCAGCTGGTTTCGCAAACCTCACTACGCATGCTACGCTTTTATAGGGCACCATATACTGTAAATGCATTTACAAATGATCGTGCATTTATGCTTCGTCTGAAGAAAGTCTGATTCAAAACACACTTTCTGTTTTCCATTGCTGTTTAAAATCAGCGATTATACGAAAATGGTCATATAGATCCAACAATGTTTGAACCAAAGGCGTAACATTCTGGCCCGAAAAATGGGTGTGTAAATGCACCCATAGACCACTACAAAGTTCTGTATGCCTACTGTCGTGTTTCGGGGATCGTCTTTGTGATGTTAGTCCATATAGTAACAATGAAGAGTCGATGAGAGGTATATTGAAGTGCAGTTGTACATAGTTTATTACAGTCGGAGACATATATGTATATATATATGTCTAGCAGGAGTTGAGCATGTCTGCTTTCTGTGATGGTCAGTCCTGACTCCCTTCTGGGGTGCTCCATTTATCTCTCTAGTATAGTATAGGGGGATACAGTCTATCATGTGGACAAAATGTGGAGTTCACATGAAGAGGGGGCTGAATTCTGCTGGTACCTTACAAAGTATACATTAATCAAGAAGTGGTCTAAAGGACAAAGGAGGCTTATAAACAAAAGGGAGATTATGCACAATTGGTGTATTATGACAGAGGATTAAAATAACATCATAAAATTTTGGAGTGTGGGAACTGGAGTTGGAGGGGGATTGTATTAATTGGGAACTATTACATAACACTACTATTAGGCTGGGAAATTGTCCTGGTGGTATGTTTTATTAATTGGTTTGAATGGAAATCAATCTCCAAGGTGTAACAAATAGACTAAATATTTCTGTGCATGTTTGATTGTTAAAGTTGACGCAGCTGGTTATGGATGATAGAAGATCATACACAGTCCTTTATTATTCCATTGAGTGCCTAATGGCTAGTAGGAATTGTGTGACCTGGTAGACTACAAGTGGAAAAGTAATTTTGTGTGATTATAGTGCTATTTTAGTACACAGTACAGGTACATGTGAAAAATTCATGCAGTAACACATTGTACATGTAGATTTAGACTGGATGTTCATTATGGTTGCATACAATTTGTCTACAACTGCAAAACGTGTCTACAGGTACATGTATGTCAATGCCTTTCAGTGACTTTTCTGGATGCAATTTCAAGGACTAGGAGCTATTGTCTTATGCTTTCTTCTATCTCGTTGCTTTGGCTGAGAAAACAGTGCACAATTTTGAAAGGAATGGCCGTTAATCATTACAATGTTTGCAGCCGAATGAGGCACTTACAAATTTGAGAAAAATGCAAGTGTTTGCCTTGTTCATACACATGTAGGTAGGTATACACATGTAGGTAGGTCTACACATCTCCAATAAGTGCGTGTATTTTAGTGATTATTGAGACCGACTGATAGTGTATTGATCAGGGTTAACTTTCCAAAATAAATATTTTTTGAGGAAGTTCAACTAGAATTGCACTCGACTACATAACAACACTTTGACAGAAATTGTATTTGACAGAGCTTCCCCCGTCCCCTGTATTTTTTTCTCTGCTTACATTACATGCAGTGATAATCTGTGGGAAACAACAGCTTTTCTCCACCAGGGAAATATCACAGACATTCATTCCTGCCTCAGCTTAAGTCAAGGGTAATGTGTCCCCTACCGTGCTTGGTTGAAAATTACAGTCAGTCAGTGTTTTGTTGTTCAGATGCCCTCAATCTCCCAAATTCCTGGGATTTGGGCTTGCCTTTGTGGTGGAATGACGTGACCTTTGGCACTCAGTGTGAAGGTTGTACCCTGTAGAATCCAATGGATATGTTATTTCAAGGATCTGGTACAGTACCTAGTACCTCCTTGGTTAAATATGTTCAGTGGTGCATATCCAGTTTTGTCAGATTTGTTGGATTGGTTTTGTTCTCACAGTTAGTGGAGCAGGAAAGGGTGCAACATGTGCATGTACTTTGTCCTATAGTGAGTGTAGAAAGCCACTGGAGACTTCTTTGGATAGAAAGTCCATAGAGTTCGCAACAAGCTTGGAAGAGGATTGCATCAATAATTCTTGTGTAGCCCAGTGTACATGTTTCTGTGTGTGGGAATTCAACTTCTGAAGTTTTGCAAGAAGACTTGAGAATTTCATTGTGTGTGTGTGTGTGTGCGTGAAGTTTTGCCCTCAGATTTGAGTAGAGTTTATACTTTACTTGATGTGTTCTCAAATGCATTTGAATCTGACAAGAGTTGTTTTGAGTTTGTGTAGCCCCATACACTTCTTTTGCGAGGGCATTGCTACTTTTCGGAATAATTCCTACTTGTAGAATGTGGTTTGGAATCTGATCACGGTCAGGTGTTCTACACGTTCATGCATCTTCTCTTCACTCCCAGAATTTGATAGGTCTTTAATCATCTCCTGGCTCTCTTCGACAGTTCCAAGTTTTGTATCGTCAGTTCCTTGTACTGATGGTTCTGAGAGAAGTGCTTTGACTTGGTTCTAAAATACCACTTCTATATCCTTTAGACCCTATACATTAAAGCAGTTAAAACAACACTTACTTCACTTCCACCTTAAAAAGATGCGAGCATGAGATATTTCTAGACCTGGGCTTGGACTTGAAAGCTGGACATAAAGGAATTTCCCAATGCCAAAGGGAAACTGTTCGCCTCGCCATTAAACCAGGATTACCTGTTGTCCGGTATTGTGTTCATGACTCGTATCACACTTTAAAACCCCACCAAAAGGTGTGTAAAGGACTCTCTTGATGCTGTATTCAACAGTGATCGTGGTACGGGCCACGTCTTGCTGAGCGGGAAAGAAAAAAAACAAATGGAAAATGGGAACTATCTTGACAAGATTGTGATCGAGAGCTCCTTGCGCCGTTCATGGATGCTGACGGGAGACGTGTACGACTACATCTTCAAGGTGTTGGTGATAGGTGACAGCTATGTGGGCAAGACTGCCCTTATCACAATCTTCTCCTCGGGGAGGACGTCCCCCTACAGAGACTATCAAGCCACTATTGGTAAGAGCAATGCTCAAATCATGCAGTGACAAAGGGCACTTTAGGCCCACGGTTTACTGGAGTGGCCCTTGTAAGCCTTTTCATCATGGAATTTTTTTTTCTTGAGGGGGTGGGGGGGTTAGCGGGGTTATGAATATTTTTTACTAAAAATTGAAGTGCCCCTCAAGAAAAGAAAATTTAGCAAGGTTTTGGTAAATAAACGTACAAGGTACGACAGTTTTTTGTACAATCAGAAATGACAATGATCTGTCAAACTTGTTAAGTCACTTTCAGCCTTACAGTGTATTCTTATAAAAATGAAATCTGTGAAACAATGGAAGGTGTACATGTAAGATAGCATTTTATTGCTATTTTGTCTTGACCCATGAGTATGTAGCAAATGCAGCTGAGGAGAAAAAAAACCCAGCACCACTTTAAACACACTGTGTAAAGTGTGTAAAGTGTTGCTGTGGCCAAAGCAAGGATGATACCGGGTAATCAGATAATTCAGATTGCATGGAATTAATGGTGAGATAAGGACCAATATTAAAGAAAACATCTATTCATCTATTCATAAACCTGTATTCTTCAAAGTGAAACATAACTACATGTAGAGCCTAAACATTTTATTTATTATTATATATACATGTATATATATATATATATATATATATATATATATACACATGTCTATATATTATTTATTTTGTTTTTATTTATTTATTTTTTTTGGGGGGGTTGTATTTTACTCACTTGCATAATTGTTATTCTTACTTTCTTTTGATACCCCACAGTATTGCAGCTGGGCATGTACCCCTGTGATACTATGGTGTATGATGTACCTACATGATTGATACGTGTGCAGCTTGGCGGAGCAGAACAGCTAACCCCTAGCAGTTCTGCGTTTTCTTGAGGTCTGAATAAACCACCCTCTGCTCCTCAAATTGGCACAAATTATTTTTATTTTCCACTCTTACATAGTTTTGATAAAGTGAAAATCTATATTAAATGAACCAATGGGAAAGAAAATTACTGAATTCAACAAAAAATAGCAATTTGTGCACTACAATATTGATTATGAAGTTCATTCCACGTTGCCAATTTAGAGATTTTAAAGGGTACCAATCACCTGAAAAAATAATGTGTGTACTGCTAGGAATTAGACTATTTTTTGTGCGATCGGTACCCTTTAATGATTAATAACAATTAAATAATTCTTATTCGTGAACTCCACAATTTACTGCATTATAAATGGATTCAAACCATTGTGTGATCCTTGCTCTTTCTGCTCTCGTATAGTGTCTAATTTCTAGCATTCTGGATGAAAAGATGATCCAATAATGTCGCTAAAAGACAACACTGGACTGCTATTGGTTAAATATAAAAAAGAGTTCTGGGGAGCATTTCATCAAGCGTTTTGTCAGTGATTTCTACTGACAAATTTGCTCTCAGCCAATCAGATGCAAGGATTTCAGTAGCTTATAACAGTTGCCGGTAAAAAATCACTGACAAAACGCTTGATGAAATGCTCCCCTGGTCATGCAATTACATTGTGAAAGAAACTGTCTCAAAGCAATTGGGAAAGCTTGACTATGTCTACCTAAGAATTGTTTTATACTGTGTTGTTTTGGAATCATTAAAATAGATAAGAAATTGACCCACTCTCGCTGAAAAGCACATGTACTGCACACAGAAATGGGTATATGGGACTACACACACAAGTGACATGAATGTTTCGGCCCAAACATTTCAGCTATTTCTAGTCATATTTCGAATATGAGGGCATTTGAAGAGCAATCCTTTTCAGGGGATTTTTCCACTATGATCTTCAAAACTGACATAGGAAGGAAAGAGAAAGCTCACAAATTATTTTTCACCAATCCCAGAACTCAACCGTCCTTTTAATGATTTATATTGTGATTGATTGCCTCAAATGAGCTGTTCTGGATGTGACTGAATTTGCAACCCCCATATTGGAACATGTCTCTTGAATAGAATAGAACTTGTTCAATAGACCTGTGTACCAAGTGATTCAAATTTTATGCATACTTTTGAAGCAAAGGTTGTTCTTGACAACCTGAAAGCTTGCCACAGGCTTGTCAGACATAGCAACAAGTAATGTAAGCAAACTGGATTCCAAGTATTGTAGTTCATTAATAACAGGTTGATTGAATACCTCATTACTAGGTCTTAAGGAAAGAAACATCCATAAATTTGAATCACTTAGTAAACAGGTCTATTTGAATGGTTTCAAAAGAGCAAAATACTGTTAAATTTTTTCCCCAAACAGGAACTTGATGGGTGTAAAATGTATATGATATGATCCATTAACTTGTTGTACACACTATCATCATGTGTACGTGTGCAACAATAAACAAAGCACTGTGAAAAAAAGTCAGAAAGCACACAAAATTATTGTTACTGATATTACATCGGAAAGAAAATGATGGATTTGTGATGATTCAGGCATTGAAATTGTGCTTGTGAATATAATACATGTACATGTATGTGTTGCGTGTGAAGTATGCAATCAAAAATTTTGAGAAAACAGTCTTTTGTAGAGTTCGTACTACTTACGTATACTTAAGTTTACTGACATTGGAATTTCTAGATTCATACTGGGTCAGTGATTTCTAAAAAAGGGCACTTGTTCAAATATTTTCACTCCACTTCTTCACACATTCTGATTTTTTTTTTTTTTGTGGACTTTCCTTTTCCATGTTTGTTACAGGTCTACAGAATAAAGGGCCCTGTTTCATAAAACTAGTAACAACTGCCACATTTCTATGACAAATTTGCTCTCAACCAATCAGATGCAAGGATTTCAGTAGCTTATAACAGTTATTGAAACTTGTCATTGATAACAAGTTTTATGGAACAGGGCCCTGGATTCAACTTCTTCTAGAACTTTCCTTATTCAATGATATAGTTACTTTGATGCTTCTTGGATCTTTTTGAAGACACAACTTTTACGCTACTTCATTTATCCAATTCACTATGGTTTTTCTTTCTATTTTAATTTCGTACTTAGGATTTTATATATTTTGAAGAGTTTGGATGATTTCAAATTTTATATCTGGAATAAAAGATTTTGACTTTCTAAATAGTTCTAAATGATAATGATTATATTAATAATAACGATAATAATAATTACAATGATAGCATCAGCATGACTCAGCACTAGCAAGTGCCTAGGGCACATTAAGACCCCAAAACTGGAGCCTCAAAATATCAACATTTTAACATTTTAACGTGGGGATCATGCATACAGGCCCTAAAACGATCAATCAGACCCCATATGAAATAGTACAGTGGAACCTTGTTATAACAAACTCCTTGTGACCACGAAATTACCTTGGTATATTAGGGCTACAAAAATAAAAGAAGCGAGACCAGTAAAATTACCTTGTTATAACGAGAGTATACTGTTAATACAGTACATGGTTGGGAGCGCGTTGGTGCGATCTGGCAACACAAAGGTTTTCATCGTGGTGTACTATACGCAAGAGACGCAAGCCGAGTGTGTTGGACACCACAATAAAAACCTGCGTCTTGCCGGATCGCACTAATGCACGAACTCACAACCATGTACATGTATTAACAGTTTTATAAAACGGGTCAGCAATATCATTTTGAAGTCTATAAAAATGGTTACGAACCCCATAGAAACGCCAAGAGTCGCACAGTCATGGAGGCTGCCATTTGCTTTCCTGGATGACATCACATAAGCGCAGCCAACAAAAGTCATGCGCGTTTCAGTGCGCGCATATAATCCCTGCGCTAAAATGACAATTAAACTACGCGATTTCATTGCGTTTTAAGTTTGCACGCACCAGAGGTACGTGTACGCACACATCTCAGCCGTGCTTTAGAGCTTTTTTGCACGGTCACGTGGTGTTATTTGACCAATCAGGATGGCTACATTCTTGAAACTGTTCTTTAATTTGTTATAACAGTGTTCTTTATAACGAGGTTCCACTGTACATGTGCATGTAAGTGTGGAGCCAGGAGTCCGGTATGATTGTATTGTGCTACATGAATGATGCTACTTCCAAATATTTCTTTGATAAAAGTACTAACCATATTTTCTATATTGTTTATGCTTCCTTTATACAGGTATCGATTTCAAGATTAAAACAGTAGAACTCAATGGTAAGAAGATCAAATTACAAATATGGGACACAGCCGGTCAGGAGAGGTTTCACACGATTACCACATCGTACTACCGAGGGGCCATGGGCATCATGCTCGTCTACGACATCACGCAAGAAAAGACCTTCGACAACATCGCAAAGTGGCTAAGAAACATTCAAGAAGTAAGTGCTTTGTTTGTACAAAAAATATCTAAGTAATATTCTCCATTTTTATAGTAGTTTGATATTTGCTGTGGTGATGCTTCCTGTATCATTTGCTACTTCCTGTTTCATTTGCTACTTACTGGGAGCTCTGGTGTTTATCATTATCAAGAAGTATTTTGTTTCAATTGATTTTTGAGCACATTGTAGGGCAATCTAAAGCTAACCACACAAGGATCTTGTGTTTTGTGTCACATACTTCCATATCCTCAAAAAACATTCAAGGACCGGGTCGGGAAGACTTTGTTTCATTAATAGTGAGCTTCCGAATGTATCAACTTGAACGCTGACCTAGATTCTCCCATCTACAATGGACTGCTTTGTGTTAATAGCTGCATACCATGCAATGTGCAAGAACGGCTCACCCGTCCACTAGTCAGATCAAGAACGCGTCAAACATGGTTTTGCCATCTTCTCTAAAACGTGAATCTCGCTTCACCAATTGTTAGCTTCATGCTTCACCTACTTTGTATGCAGTCAACACAAAGCAGTCCATTGTCGCTGGTAGGGTCCAGGACGGCGTTCCAGTCGACACATCCGAAAACTGCTTATGCTTGTTGGTACCGTTGTGGGCAAGAATTTGCCCTTGGTATTTTTACTGCAATTCCTCATGCTTGGTATTAGCATCAGTGGTCTTGCGCACTGGTGAGAACCCTGCATATACAACATGTGTCCATTCGAGGGAGATGATGTAGACCCTTTATTCAAAGTTCAAAGTTCAAAGTTTATTTCCACTCAAACCTACGTACAATAAAAAACTGATACATCTGAGGCAAGTTCATTGAAATACATGTTTCAGTGAGAGGCACTGCTCGAGGGAAAGCGAAATGTGGTTGTTATTACGTACATGTAGACAAGTGGTCTTTCTATACAGGTGGTCACTACAACAGGGGAGCGTTTCATCAAGCGTTTTGTCAGTGATTTTTTTCTGACAACTGTTATAAGCTACAGAAATCCTTGCATCTGATTGGCTGAGAGCAAATTTGTGAGTAAAAATCACTGACAAAACGCTTGATGAAACGTTCCCCAGGTTCACTGCACATGTACATGGTTGAGGGCGAGTCCAAGCTATTTTGTCCCGTATGTTACCAACCACATCTATGATAACTAGTATTTCCGATGATGGTAAATTAAGAAAATAGTCCTGCTAGAGCTGGTATCTCTATGAATTTTATGTCAGTATACGTTCATAGCTCCGTAATACTTGGTAACGTATGGAACTTCAAAATGACGAAATACTTTGGGCTTGCCAATGATTTCTTTTTCTTTTTCTTCCCTTTCCCTCTGCAGCATGCAAATGAAGATGTAGAGAAGATGTTACTAGGCAACAAATGTGACATGGAAGACAAGAGGATGATCAACAAGGATAGGGGAGAGACGGTAAGTTAGGAGGACACTGCCAGTGTCTTCAGATGGATCGCAGGGATATGTGGTAATTGACCAGGTTTTTAGGAGAAAGCATAGAGCCACGATCCATCTATAGGGGTGTAATAGTCGAGTGGTTTAATCACGTACGGTAACTGGTGATGCAAAGATCATGGCCCATATTCTGAACTTCAGGTTAACTTAAACTCCAGTCTAAGTTGAACTCTGAAAGTTTAATTAAACTGACTTCAACCACAAGTCTAATTTAAAATTTCTGTACAAAGTTAAACCACACTAGACTGGAGTTTAAGTTAAACCAGAGTTCAGAACGTCATTTTCTAAAACTCTGGTTTAAAGGGCTGGTTTAGACTGGGTTTGAACCGCACTTAGACTGCAGTTTATCAAAAGTTAAAACAGAGTTTAGAGTAAGGGCCCATGGGTTTAAGCCCCAACAAAACATGACAGTGGCATCGCGTCCTTCAAGAGCAGAGTGGACAGGCATCTCATCTCACTTGTATGATGCTTTTGAACTCTTCACTCTAGATGTATCCTAGCTGCTGTGAACCATTGATTGGGCCATGAGGATTCTTTTATAGTACCCTTGTGTCTATATTAGTTCAGGACTTTTCTGGTCTATCCTCATGGGCTGTTGTTCACAACAGCATTTTATTATAAAAAAAAACAACAAAACAATGGGGTCATTCCATGGGTGCTCCGACATATTGCTCTGGCGACTCTTGGCTTAATTTCCCAAAGATCAAGGGTTAGGACAAGAGTTGCAAGTGGGTTTTTCGTTGAGGGTTAGGGTTAGGGATGGTAAAGTGTTTGGTCCAGGGTGGAAGTAAAGAATTTGGTGAGTCTAGGATATTGACTGCAGAGCAATTGTCGCCAGTGTCGCAGAACCCCCTGCTTCTTCGATAGATTTCAAGGGCATGCGTACCAGTAACCAGGTTTCAGGAGATAAAATCGAGTCAAGGTCCCTAGTGGGACCATCATGAAGGCTTGAGAAGCTACATGTACATGTAAAGACATTATGAAACCTAAAACTAATATCATTTTGGATGATTAGATCTGCTTGTAGGATCAGTGGAAATCAGTCTTCGAAACCTCATCATTACCTGCATCGTGCTGATGAGATTCGATGACCTGTGATTGGAGAAGAATGATTGTAGGCCTTGCTGACATCTTCAGATTACTTCAGAAATCTGATTACATGATTACGTGATTTGAATCTTGGATCACTGGTCATACATGTACTTGTATGTTGTTAGATCATGATATGTCACATTTTGTGTATAAACCATACCAATAGTTTTACACAGTATGGACGCAGTTCAAGATGCTTTTTGCATACACAGTGTTAGAGCAGTGGTCTTGTAACTGGAGGACCCTGGTTCGAAACCATGTGGATGTGCTAATGCCTTTTGGTAAGGCATTAATCCTCATATAATACCAAGTCCCTTGGAGAAGACTTAACGCCCTTGGTCCCCTGTTTGCTTACTTACAAGCATACATGTACACATGCTTTCTTAGCAGTCAGGTAAAATAAACCATCATTTCAAAACTTTTCAACAAAAAAACTAAACTTAAACAAAATTCACCGTAGCGTCTGCAAAGTTTAGACTTACGACAGGTTTCATGCAACACAGGAGTCCCCAAAACAACAGATAATTTACTGTACTACTCAATACATGTTAGAAATTGGCATGAATGCTTCTTTTCCTATCTGTAAATTATCTTGATCTCCTAATATTTCTTGCTCATTTCTCCCCAGTTATTTAGTTTCTCTCTACCAAATCATTTTGAAGATATCATTTATTTGTCGTCCTGACATTCATAATGAATTTTGTTTTGCCTTCATTACTAACTGTCGAGATTACCACTGACATTGAAGCATGTATTTTGTTTATACAGATCGCTAAGGAGAATGGAATCAAATTCCTAGAAACGAGTGCCAAGGCAAACATCAACGTTGAACAGGCTTTCATGACACTTGCAGCAGATATCCTAAAAAAGGTATCGTATTTCTCCATCTCTTGGGCGGAATAGATCACATATGTGAACCCATTCACGCAGACAGTAACAAATCCAACACATGTAATGTTGTAATGTGTTCAGCCCATTAACCCTTTCAAGACAATTGACCACATTTTGATTCAGAGCTCTAAAAAATATACCAGATGCATGAGTGGAAAGAGCAACAATTTCTGCATATATACTATGTCCATTTTTGTTGCAAGACCGTATTGCGTTTGATGCCAGGAATTTTTAAAAATACGAGAATAAGCTTTAAAATCCATGAATTGGCAACACATTGAGAGGATCAAAATCATTGTTTTTTATCAAAATTGGCAATGTTTTCAACTTGTCGACAAAATTTGTAGCCCTGTATATTGTTTTCAAAGACATTACATCTTATTAGAATCGTGTAGCACTAAAATAAAAATATTAGTGTTGCTAATTTGAAGAACGAAATGTGATCAATTTAGCCATTAAATAATTCCTGCCCTGAAAGGGTTAAAGCCACATTTTAGAGGGTTCTCATGGGGAATTTGACAGTTTTTTGGTGTTTATCTGATAACGAATGATATCAATCACCAAGAGTGGACTTAGCATTCAAGACCAAGAGGGGGGTGTTTCATCAAGTGTCTTGTCAGTGATTTTCACTGGCAAATTTACTCTTAGCCACTCAGATGCAAAGATTTCAGTAGCTTATATTACTTGTCTTTGATAGCAAGATTTATGAAACAGGTTTTAGGGAATGTGCACACCTTCCACCAACTTCAGAATAACTGCCTCCCAAGAGAACACTTCATCATCATCATATCTTCCTTCACCATTACTGATCGTTCTCGGAGACTCGAGCAAGCTTTGAATAATTTCCAGGCTGGGCCACGAGTTTTGCTGAGTACAAGATCTGTAGATATATAAACTGGTAGTTTCCTGATGTCTGGTGTAAGCGAACTGTGATGCATTCCACATGGAAACTCCCAAGACTGTCTTTGAGGGCTGGTCCCATTGGACTGTAAACGTAACTGTAATTTAAAAATAAAGATGACAAAGAAGACATAAATTTTAAAACGGAACATGTTTCGGAGTCATACTCCATCATCAGCCTGATTTTATTACAACAGAAACGGTGCTATATACTTTCAGATTACATAATACTGTAATTATCGCTTGTTCTCAAATCGATCTCCCGAGGATTATTTGAAGAAAAAAAAGGAATAACACAGATCTGAGAAAAATGTGTGCTGGAGGTTCCATCCCACTGATTTATGGCTCTGGTTTTTTTAACTATGACCAAAAAGCTTAATGGCACTTTGAGGGCCCCAAAATTTTTAAATATAAAGAATTGGAAATCAGTTTTAACTTTTTCTTGTAGCATGGACCTAGGTTGATCTCCCATAGCTTAATGAAAAATTTTCAACTTTGATTTATGTGCCTGAGGTATCCCTGAACAACAAATTGTTTACGGAATTTTGTAACCCAATTTGACATACCATTTTGTTTGGAGCTGAAAAATATATAAAGCCATACACAATATATTCCTTTTCTATTCATGATTAATGAGCATGGATGTATCTTTAAAAAATTTAAATGTCATCTGAACAATCTCTCATATTTTGATGGAACGGTGTAATCGAAAATGGTGTTTCGGACGTTACATCTTCCGTAAACATTTTAGACCCACATTTAACCCACCAGAACAAGAACTTAAATACCTCATATCCATATTAGAATACACTTATTAGTTACTCCAAATAAATAGCTTAAAATAAAATAGCAATATATTGTAGTAGTGCTGATGGTAAAAATATCCTCATCAAATGAAAAAGATGTCTAATTTTCCGTAAACAGTTTTGTAACGTCCGAAACAATTTTCATTTTGAAGTAGTAAAAAATGTATGACTTGGAGGACCTATCTTTAACTACATTTTATAAACATCTTAAGGCAGCTACCCATCTAAGCAAAAAATAATGGAGGAGCTTATTACATTGTCACTTTATCAGTAAAGCCAATTTTCCGTTAACAGTTGTAACATCCGAAACAAATGTAACGTCCGAAACACAAAATACTCATTTAAAGCTGATTAGTCAAATTTTATGGTATCTGGAGTGAATCAATCATTATGGAATAAAACATTGTAAGTCATTACACAAATTTAGACAAAAATTATATGATTCACATGCAACAATTTTTTGTAAGGACAAGAAAGTTGTTTCGGACGTTACATAATTTTATTGTTAACACATAATTTACAAATTTCAACTAATTTTTTGACATATCAGCAAATTATGATTTCACAATCTTTTCCCATGTTAAGAAAACTATTTTTAATATTTTATTTAGCTTTGAATATAAAGAAAGCATGAATAGGATGCAAAAAACTCATTTTTTAATGAATCATCTAAGCTTTCTGCAAATCGAAATACAAACCAATTATAATTTTGAAGCCACTCTATATGATGAAATGCATTGCTGGATGGTTTAGTATATCCTAAATTGTAATTTATCGCAAAAAAATCACAACAAAAGTTACTTGTAAAAAATTTTGAGTCATGTTAACAGTATTTTCTGGTATGCTGTAAGCACGTTTCGGACGTTACATTATACTGTTAACATCCATTTTTAAACTCCAGCCAATTCAAATGAGGGGCAAAGATTGATGTAAGAAGGAGTGATTTCCATTTTTCAACCTTTCCTCTTACTGTTAACAGTGTTTTGCATTTGTATTTTATCAGTTTTTCATTTTTATGAAGGATATCCCAAATGATGTCATTAAACTTAAGTTTATTTGGTCAATTTAAAGTATTTTTTCAGTAACAGTGACACATCTTAACTTTACCCAGTCTACAAAACAAAGAATATGTGGTGTAAATATTTCAAAAATACAACTAAGCTAAACCATTTTCTCAAAATTTACATGAAATATGGATTTTTATCTTAAAATAGGGGGACTATTAAACTTTAAGTTTATATATATATATACATATATATATATGTACAGTATGTGTGGGACTACTTACAACTTTGAATTATTTAGCTGATTTTTTTAATGCTTAATCCTCACAATTTATCATGCCATTTTGTGAAATAGAATTTGAAACCACTCATTGGTACATGAAGATTGATTACACAGTTTTTGGTGAACACAGGGCCTTCCAAGTGTGTATAGATCTAGTCAGGTACTTATACTAAAAGAAGCTGTAAACTTGAAAAAAAAGGTTACTTTCAAATGGCTGTATATCAGCCTTTAATTTAACTATCCACATCCTACACAATTTCATATGGATTATCAACTTGTGATAATAATAATAATAAAAATAATACATACAGCATGATTTATAATGCGCAAATCCTTATTTGTAGAGTGCTCTAGGCGTAGTGTAGAATAAAGAAGGGCATAAGATAGTAGAAATACAAATGAATGTACAGTAATAATCAATGGAAGCATTGAACAAGTAAGAAGTTTTTAGACTGCTTTTAAATGAATCTGGAGAATTGCAACTTCTAATAACTATATAGGTAGATTATTCATGACATTCTAACATGAAAATAAAAATAAGCTAAAGCCTCTCCAAATCCATCCATTCAATTATTTTCTTCTTGTAGGATGTAAAACCCTAGATCAGCAAAAACTTAAAAAACACCACCAACAATAATTCCTAGAAAGTATACAAGAATAAAGCATTACAACTAAATTTTTGTAGATTTCCATGAAGTTCTCTCACTACATTTATGCCAAGAGATTTCTTGCTCGTTTCGACTTTACCAAAATGTGAGCTACATGTATGCTTTATACTGTACTATTCAAATGCTTGCCCCTCCCATGCCTTGTGTACCAAATAAGTAGGATATTAGTACCCTTTCTAATGATTATTCAATTTTATTTGTAGAAGCTATGAAAATGAAAATGGTTCTTTATTCATGTTGTGTACCATTGTTAAAGTCAGACAAAGAAAAGATTCTGGACAAATCTACAATCTAAACGAAAAAAAAATGTTTATGGGCCAGTAATGTTTCATAGCTTTCCAGAAAGCTTAATTTATGCTCTGAATACTTTGAATATCCTCATAGAATCCCCTGGTGAAGCAGTGCGTATCTAATACCGGTAACCTAGGTTGTCACATCTTTGACATCAGCAAGCTAGATTAGAGATGACCAAAAGTCACCATTCAAGTTCATACATCAGCCACCAAAAGACTAAGAAGCACAAGCTCTAAGTTCAGATCAGGACAAAGTTTGGATTATGATCTGATCGACATGTTAACATCATGTAACGTCCGAAACGAAACACTGCATACATTGTTTTTCATAACATGCTAAACAGAATATAAGTTTAAGTGAATTTTGTAAGAGGTTTCAGTAACTACAATTGCTAATAGGTTAATATCTTGCAAGTTTACATCACTTATACATTTTAAGTGCATGTAAGTACACCTTGGATTCCAAATTGAGTAGCTGATAGAGACAACTATGTGCTAAACTGCACATTTGTGTAGATTACATTTTGCATAAATGTAATAAATTATTGATAGAGTATTTAACTGCCAACAAGTATTGTCACAGACCAATCATACCAAAAGAAAAAAAAAAAAATGATGAAAACTGTAATGTTAACAGAATGTAACGTCCGAAACGTCAGGGGTGTTACAAATGGAAATCGTCAAATGATGCACCCGTTCGTAATTTTTTTTGTATGTATCTATCTTATATCATCACTTGTTTACATAAAATAAGTTTGACCCAAGGAAAGTACATTCTGCTATATGAAATAACAACTTTTAGTTGTCAAACCCCAAATTTAGGGCTATCTTTAAGTTTCAAGTGATGTAAAATCTATATTTTTCAAGATAGAAACTCAAAATTTTCCATGAATAATCTCTGAAGCACATTCCAAATGAATATTATATATCATTGTTATAATTTGTAACAAATCAGTTTAATATCACAGTTAAAGATATGCTATATTGTGGAGTGAGATTGTAAAACTCATAATGTTCATGTCTGTCCACTAAATATGGAGATAGATTAAGCTCCAAAATTTGCATTTCTCAAAAATATAAATAGTCTTGATACTCAAAATACATGTTTGAAGTGTGTAAACATAATTTAATTTTAACCCTCTTTGGGGACATATTTGGTATATGTTAAAAAAACCAGAGCCATATACTAAGCAATCCGATATTTGTGCATTGGTTCCATATGGAATACCTTTTCCACATTAATTTTAGAAGACTGATTTTGGAACACTTTATAGTTTGTTATTGATGGAGGGGAACGGGTAATAAGATGATTTGTGTGAAAGCAGAAAAATAAAAACAGGATGGTGACAGTTTGAAAGAAATCGGACAAGGAATAAGAAAGTTATGGATGTTTGAAAAATGAGATCACTACATCTATGCGAATCTCAAATTGGCAATTTGGTGAGTTGATTGTGACATACTTGTGGACAAATGATGCACCACGCGGTACCCCGGTGTAGCGTTGTACCCTGGGGTACCATGTTGTGTAGCGCCATCTCACGTCCACTCGAGTACAACCCCAGAGTTATGAATGCAGTGCGTGTACGTAGTCGCAATGCATGGTGTGCATGCACTGTATACCGCGCGCTAGCTGCTATCATATCTAGCAGCCCTCACAATTACAAGCGCAGTGGCTATAGGCGTTAGCTCCCGCGGCTTTAGAACTTGATTTTATTTCACTTCTTCCTAAAAAACATCACTTCATCGTTACTGTATTTTAGCTGTCAAACTTTCAAACTTAGACAATGGTGGAAGGTAATGGTGGATACGGAAATTTACTGTAAGGGAAAGGACGTAAAAGACGGAAGATTCCAAGGACCGAGAAAGTTGAAAGAGCACGATATCGTGCAATACAGAAGTTGGGGGACGAGCAGGCCGATGATCTGTGTACATGGTAGCGGTTTTTAGGAAGGCGAGTAACGGGGGAGACAAGGAGCAGGCTGATGGTGTTATTATGACACTGCTGGCCCAATCCCCAATAGAAATCAATAATAGAATAATTACTCACAACAACAATGAATTTGAGAAAAATACATGACTTATAGGATGTTTTACAAGAACATGGGACACAATTGAATGTTGAAAAAATCACACCAAAATAATTTCACACTTTTTGGCAACCCAGGGTACAGCCCTAAAAAAAAATTAAATAATTCAAAAAAATGGCCGATTTTTATTTGGTACCCCAGGGTACCATTTATGTCATCAAATCTCCCGTTTGTCGTACACAAAAATATCATTAATTTGCAGTTTCTCCGAAGTGCCTTTACCCTCGGGGCAGTACTAAAAATATATTGGAGATAGCATATTTGCATAGGTCCTCATGAAAGAAAAAGATCCTACTGTGTAATACATTTTGAAAAAAATGACATTTTAGTCATTTTGTGTGTTGGAGCGAATGGGGGAGTTGTCCGCAACTACATCACAGTGACATTATTTGGCCAATTTGAAATTCCCATATGTATAGGGATTACAACTTTCAAAAATTAAAACTTTTAAAAATAACTTTCTTATTGCTTGTCCGATTTCGTTCAAACTTTCACCAATCTGCTTCTCTGATTTTTCCTCTTTCATTCAGAGCAACTCGCCATTAAGGTTGGATTTCCCTTTAAGATTTCATTCATGAGGGCTAATGTATTTTACCTTTTTGTATTTTTCTTTTCTTCTTTCACCAGTACCCCCAAAGGGACACAGGCTCACCCGGCGTGGTCAAACCAGACATGAAAGAAGGAGGTAGTTCAGGTTCCAAGTGTTGTCCTTAAGAGGCACGGGGGCACCGATCACTTGACGTCCCCTTACCCCTCCTTCATCTAGCTTCAACGAGTATGTCATCGCATTGTGAATAACGAAAACAGAGTGACACACGTCAAAAAAGAACATTTTTATTGAATCAGCGACGATGCTTTCTTTGTAACATAACAAATATTCCTATTCTCTTGTTTATTTTGTTTTTTGATTTCTTTCTTCTGTCTGAGGACTTGAAAGGTATCCGATGCCTGTTTGAAATTTGAAGTAGGCACCACGCAATGCTATAGTTAGAGAACTTCAGCTAGCAAATACCAATACTAAGGGAATATGTTGCAAGCTGTGTATGCTTGGCATGATTCGTTTTAATCCATCTCTAAGACTAATGAAATAATACTCCTACTTTTTGTAACAGAATCTTTATTCATCTCATCTTTGGGTACGCATCTACATTTATAACAAGCAAAGGATGTTGATTTGTTTTTTTCACTTGTGTATATTCTAGCACTAATAATTATAATCATCGGTAACTTCCATTCATTAAAAAAAATTGTCTTTTCAAACTTGAATGTAAAATTTTCATCATAAAGGGATTTATTTTCATTGTTATGAAAGCACAAGATATGCTTCTTGATATTACCCCTTTGTCTATGGAAACCGGATGGCCTATGTAGAAAGCCTATGTGAATCAGAGAATTTCAGTAGCAAACGGGTTAAAGTTCAATGCAAAGTACACAAAATGGAATGTTATTGCTATCAAAAATAGAGTTTTCAGCCCTGATAAATTAAGCAATATTAATGTACATAATGTTTACAACATCTTTTTGGGCACAACTTCATATTAAAGAGACTCATATCTTGTACGATTTGTAAAATATTGCTTCTTGACTTGTTCAGTTAAGAGAGCCCCATGCACGAAAATTGTTTTGAGATAAGCAGCTGAACAGACCAGTGGTGACCAAGAGCCTGATGGCTATAGAGTCAAACCAAGTACGATACTGGTAATTTTGTTTCTTCTCCAAGAGCACCACTCAGTAGAGTACTTGTCAAGCATTAATTGAACTAGCGACAAGAAATTCTGAGATTACATGTACATGTTCTAGATACATGTAGTTTAATAGACTAGACACATTACGGCAATTTCTGATATTTGAGTCAGTGAATCATATTATATTTCTCTCTTTTTTTGGCACGCCTTATAGTTTGAGAGGCAAACTTGCAAATCCACAGGAAAGGAGAAAGCGTGAATTTTCTTTTTCTTTGTTGGTTGTTGCAAACCTATGGTTTGGGAGGCAGCTTGCAAATTCAATAAAACAAAAAAAAAATCGCAGCTCCAATGTATTGCCTAGATATATCCGTACGATTCAGTCGCCTTATGTGGTGTGTAATCTGCTATTAAACAATATTCAGTATGTACAGAATTACAGTATGAATTTAAAAAAATAAAATCTACTAGAAATTTAAATCTTTACTTGATATTGTTCCAATCATGTAATAATACAGAGAACAGGAGTTCCAGTCATTGTCCTAACTTGGCAAATTGCTATGGCTTTATAAACGGGTCAGCAACATGGCATTAACGTTTTTGAAAGTGCATTGTGAAAGAAATTAAAGGTAAAGACCAGCTTTGAGTGTAGCATAGATAACTGTCCATTGCATGTAAGGCATAAGGAAGCCGGATCGTCGAAAGAAAAGAGTGGAGAAAAAAAGCAGTTGCAAAAAAGGACCAAGCGGAAAGCGAAAAAACAGTGTACATGTACTTACCATGAAGCGATCACCAAATCGATTGATAGATTGTAAAAGAAATCCTGAATTTTTTCTTGATCTCTGCCTTGAAATCATTTTAGATCGATGGTTCGCAATCTCAGTATGTGTACCAACCTGTGGCAATTCATTTCCCTTTATTTGTGTTTGCTGTAATTTCTGTTATTTATTGTTTTATTTTATTTGCATGAATGATTTTCTCCTGTGCATTAGTTTGTATTCGTATTACCTAGTTGAAAGTAGAGCGTTACGAATTAGAACACTGCTTCAGATTTGTCGTAGAGAGAGAAAGAAATACCAGGTGGACGGATGTTTATAGAAGAAAAACAAAGAAATGAATGAAAGATATTAATGATATAATAATATTATCATTGTGTGTCTTATGGAGCTTGTGAACATAATGGCAATGCAGATAAAAAAAGTGTACTTGTGGATAAATATAAGGCCTCTTTCAAACGTGATGCCGTAAACCGCCTGGAAAATACGCTCCAAAATAAAACAAGTTTATCATGTGAATAAATGGTAAGTGGGGATGTGAAAAGGTAGCAAAAAAAGGTGCAGCCCACCTCACATTACACGATCGATACAATACAATTTTGGAAATAGATAGCAGGCGCATTAAATATGGGCATTTTAAGAAATAAAATCTACCCGTATCGGGTTCTGGACAATAATTTGAATACTTTGAAGGATTTGGTCAGCTTTATACCCGGAATAAGGGCCAAATCAGTTTTAAATCGCAGGGCTGCTCTGACGTCACTATGACTCGGAGCCAGTTTGGACTTTCTTCCGACTGGATGGCTCGCTATAGGCCGCAATAAGTTTCTTTGGGAAGGTTGACGGTGTCGCGTATGGATGAGGCTTATGTCAAGCGCTAGGGTAGATATAGGCTCTCTATGTTGATGATGAAAACTGAAGATTTGAAAATTGTGCAAAGTGTAATAATCTATTCAATGCAATGATCGGCTTTCGTATAACTTCAAGCATTGCACAGTGTAGCTATAAACTCATGATGTTAGAGTGTAGTGTAAAGTCTTCCCCACGGCAAGGATACAGAAATGCTAACTTCCCCACTGCACCTTCTCAAAGTTCACGAAAATGTAAACACACCTATGTGCTGTAGAAGCATAGCTTAGTGTAGTGCACTCAAATGATCACTGTCCCTTTAATAGGATGTAAACTAATGCTAGATGGTGTATAATACAAGCAAAGGAAGCACATATAACCAACAGTACATCTATATTTTATGCACCCATGCCTGTTCATCGCAGAATTGGGTGGCATGAATCTGGTAATAGGAACTAGAATTGTATACTATTGCTTTATCCTATTAATATCGCTAACATTCATATGTTAAAATAATGACATGCAATAATTCAAATCGATACATCAATGGATATTTGAACTTTGAACTTTGAAGAAGTCAAAATACCCCTGTTAATTTTCTACTGAGATGGGTTTCAAGTTTCAAAATCAGGGGCAACTCTATAGCGATGTCACTAACTATGACAGGGAATTCAAGAAAAGCCAACTGATTTGACTTTGTTGATGTATATTTCTCAATTCTCATCACACTCTATCTGTTATTATTTCCTTTTGCTCAGTTTTATCTTTGAATCTATGTAGTACTTTAAGAGACTTTTTGACCCTCCATACTCCAAATCAAGACTAACCTGTATGAAATGATTTTTGTGTATCTGAGCTGAAACGCAGTCGTTGTGTAGTAGTTAGATAGATCAAAATCTGAAGAAAAAAGAGCTGAATTTATGTACAAAATACCTTCTCTTTGCCTATACATGGAATGATTTTTAAGCAATTATAATTAAGTTAATTATTATGATATATGTATGTATTGTACACTTGAATTATTTTCCAATTATTATTCTATTCCTCCAAATATCAGAATGCATGTAGGTGTATTGGTGTATGTGTATAACTAGCGTGGGTCTGAAATGGTTATTTCTATAAAAATGGTGCGTATGTGTGACTTTGTCTAAAAGTTCATGCTGTTTGCCATGTCTCTTGAACTCCCTGGCGTTGAATTAGGTGAAAGACAAATTTCTATGCATATCATTTGGATTGGAAACGGTAGATTAACAATAATGGTTATGACACGATTTTTGCGACTGAATTATATCAAGCTTGTTTTCCTCCCTTTTAATGCACAAGTGTAAATGGTGTACAGATGGGTTACTCGTCGTTCCCTAGAAGTTGCGTGAGGTTTGTCCAACATAGCAACCTTGATACAGGTGACCAAAGTGTGATGATAAATCAACGAAGGTTACAAAGCTATTGTAGCGTATTTGAAATGCAAATTGATAAGCAAATGACACAAGAATATAGTAGTATGCATATGTATGTCAGAAGAGCGTTAAGTCATACTTTTAACCCTTTCAAGACAATTGACATTTTGTGGTTTGGCTCAATAACTTTTGATTCAGAGCTCTAAAAATTATACCAGATGCATGAGTAGAAAGAGCAACAATTTCTGCACATACTATGTCCATTTTTTGTTGCATGACCATATTGTGTTTGATGCCAGGAATTTTAAAAACGAGAATAAGCTTTAAAATCCTTAAATTGGCAGCAATTGAGAGGTTCAAAATCATTGTTTTTCATCAAAATTGGCATTTTTTTCAACTAATCAACAAAATATCTAACCATGTATGTTTTTAAAGGCATTACACCTTATTAGAACCATGTAAAACTAACAGAAAATATTACTGTTGCCAATTTGAAGAACAAAATGTGATCAATTTAGCCCTGGACTAATTCCTGTCCTGAAAGGGGTTAAACAAAGTTAATGCCATTCTGGCTCTCGGCAGACGATAATGCGTTTGGAGCCAGAAGGGTGTTAACACTGTACAAATGATGGGACTTAACGCCCTTCTGGCACCAAACAGACGAGATACACCCTTCTTGGTTTGAAATCAACAGTGTTCTTATAATACATGTAGCAGTAAAATGTTTTTCTGTTCTAACTTCATCTTTGTGAAATTCAAAGGAAAAAGAAAATGCATAGAAAACTGTACATGTAGGTGATCACATATGATGATTATTGTTCTAACATTGCTGTAATATCTGTACGTCATTAGTACGTTTGCAAAGCACCGATATTAGAGTCAGTGGAAATGATTCGATTGCAATGAAATTCAGCGTAGATTGTGGTATGTGCATTTATAAATGCACCAAAGTTTTTTTTTTTTTAATAACCATGTCATATTCGTTACTACATGTACTTATGTGTACACTTTATTCTCAATTGTACAGAGTGTATTAAAAAAAATGCTACGATTTGCCACGCATCTGACAAGCAGACCCCGAAGCCGAGGTTACCAGAATAATAGTGTCTTGAAAAACATAACATAACAAACACAAAAAATATACCACAAAAAACACAGTAGATAATAGGTGTGTAGAATAGTGTATGAAATTGACAACTTGTATAAAATGTGTATGGAGAGTGAGAGGGAGAGAGGATGAAGTAATGCTTATCATGTAACAATATTGGTAGATATATCTCAAAGAAACTTGTGAAAAATGAAGAGGCAAAAAGGACTGTTCCACAGGCTATTGATTGTAGTTGGTTATGTCTGTTTTGCTCCAAATGATTAACTTGCATGACCAATACGTATGTCAGATTCTTTGTATGTCTTTGTGCATACCACAGGTCATAGTGAAATGCAGAGGAAATGATGGGGCGAATTAGTTGTGTTTTTGTGTTTTTGAAGTGGTAGTAATCGGAGTAATCCAGCCTCCAGAGGAAATTATGTTTGTCCTTTTTATTGATTAATTATTTAACGTTGAGTCAAAGAGCGACCTTCATCTGTGGGACACTCTCGTCCCCTTCTCCCTACGTTATCAATTGAGATGTGCAGGTTTATGACAGCATTGTAATTTCATCCAAATGAAGATGAGTTCTACCGAGTCTGGTGTATACACACAGCTAGACTATCCTGTCCTATCTCCCTCTCGTTACCACAAGACTAAAATACTATTCACTTTGTACATAGTGTTGTTGACTTTGGTCCTGATAGGGTTATAGGGGATGCATTGAGCAGTGATTAGTCTATGTGGCATCTGTTCCAGACTCTGTTTAACTCATTTTGATTAAGTGAGGGTATAATTATGGGGAACTTATTTAGCCTGTAAGCTCGCCTCTAGTGATCAATATTATGGAAAATACCAACGACTCGCTAGTTTCAGTGGGGTAAGTCATTGATTATGAAAATCATAATGTTATGACTAAAAGAATATATCGAAACATACTTTACAAATTTCAACGTGCATTATTGAAAGACACTGAATATTGTATGAAGATAATGTGATGTTAATACTAATGAAACATGTTTTGATGAGTGCCATACAAAATTATACAAGATTTTGATTTGGAAGTAACCACAATATTTTGAAGAAATAGCATGTATGGGAAAAACAAACATCCAATTCTGCATCAGTTATTGATGTACAAGAACTGTGTTTGAAACCTCGGGTATTTCATTTGTTCTTTGCCGGACACTTCCATAATGTTATTTAAAGACAATAGCTTGTCAAACGTAGATTAATATAATCATATGTTATAGAAAACGTGGAATATTCCTACCCATAATATATAAAAATGTTTATTGTATTGAAAAGGCCAGTGGAATGGTTCTTTTTGCCAAAAATGATCTTTATATTTCAAAATATGCATCTAACAATTTTAAGTTTTCCTTCAAATCCTCATGCGTAAACCATCAGTAGAATAAAATAGTCATGTTTTTTGAGGAGAAAAGTAAAATCTTTGAGAAATTTTCATAAGCACTATATATGAATGGATCATATTTAGATGGCATCGTAATAACGGAATGAAATGGTTAGAAATATTGAGGGAATGTCCATTATTTGTGGAATAACGGAAATCTATGTTTATTGAGGTACACAAAAAAAATTGTAAGCATTATACACTTGTACATTGGTTATATTAAAGAGAAAAATAATGCTGAAATTATAGACCTGATTTTGTATGGACTGTTGATGTTCTGCCTGGACTGGCTGTAATAATACTGCGAGTGTTGTTTGGGGGTTTCGAGTTTAGCGAGAAATGAGTGTTTTACAGGGGGAAAAACGTATGCAAATGTAAAATGATACAAGACACCTAGTAATGTCTAATGTCATTAGAACAAGAGAGTGGGGGGAGAGATGGGAAAGAGGAGGAGAAATACAGACAGAGAGGAGGGGGGGGGGGGGGGGGGGGAGATTCATTTTCGTATGCATTTGAATTACACACTATGAACATGGCGAACAAAGAAGCGGACAAAATATACAGCTCCTCATTGTGAACATCCATTGATTGCGATTATGTAAAAGTATGTAGAACAGGTGTCACATGCATATTCACCTGTTCTACTTATTTTACATTATAGCAATGAAGGGATGTTCTTTTGTCTACCAGAGCAATTGTGGAGGGTACAATGAGGAGCTGTATATTTTGTCCGCTCTCTTTGTCATCGTGTTCATAGTGACAGTTGCTGTTTGCAAACTCAGAAGTTTGTCGGCATGTTAGGAGGCTTGTCTGGTCTAATCAGTGCAAGCAAAAATTTCGATTTGTAAAATTTAGTTCACTTCATTTGTATGGGGAATAAGCACTCATAATAAGGTCGAGCCAGAACCTGCAGAAGTGCAATCGGCAGATCCGGGGGGGGGGGGGGGGAGAGGAGGTTGTCATTCATGAGGCCTTTGAAGCCGTTATTGAATAAAGGGGCCGGCCACACATAGATGTCAAGCTTTATTTCCTGTAAGGTTATTAGTGCTAATACCACTCTTGATAAGGCCGCCTGGCCCCTTCAAAGAGCGGCAGAATAAGGACATTTTGGGCGGTTGGGCCAGTCCCAAAAATTTGGAAGCCCTTTATTTGTTTGAGGGGGCAGAGCTCTACATATATCCCCCACCTAAAAAAAAAAAAAAAAAAAAATATTGAGGTGGGAGATGGCCTGTATTAGGGCTAAAAATGTAAAAATTGCCGCTCGGTCGCCTTGCTCCCTCGCCTGTACAATAACTTAAATAACTTTGGGGACTCGGGGGTTGGGGCGCAACTTAATTGTTTGCCCCGGGCGCCATAATCCCTAGATACGCCACTGCCCAGTATATAGTTCTTAAATAGCTTAAAGGGTTCACAATTTGAAAAAATAAAGATGTAATTGCTTTGCTCGCTATCATGTAAGTTTCATATGACGACTCCTATATTTTGCGCCCCCAGTATATGATAAAGTGTATAAAACAGCATTTGCAAAGGTTAAACTTATGAAAGGAATCTCAAATTCAGGTAGCCTTGCTGATTTTATCGACTCTTTCTCAAGCCTGTAGGCTAGGGTTTTTGTTACTTTTGCTCCCGATATAGAAGTGAGTGAACAGAAAACCGTTTATCAATGTATACAATTTGAGCATCTCTACCGCTCAACTGCGGTGGTCAATTGCAAAATTTCCTGGGTAAAATGCACAAGAAGAATTTACGGTTATAACATTTTTTCGCTCGGTCGCTTTGCTCCCTCGCTTGTACAATAACGTAAGTAAGTTTAGACACTCGGGGGGGGGGGGGGGGCGGTAATTTCATTGTTTGCCCCGGGCCCCATAATGCCTAGATACGCCACTGACTTCACTTCCCTCGCCGGCCGGTCACCCCCCCCCCCCCCCCCCAATCATGAACACGGAACGACACCCCTAGTTGGAGGTGATTTAATCTATATATAAATCAGTTTAATTATATTCAAGATTATTTTTCAAGGTAGCTTCCAGATTTTGTCAAGTTTTCAACCCTTGTACAGGAGTCAATGTGTGTGAGATTATTCATGTTTTAGATGAACAAATAATGACAATGATGATGATGATGATGGTGATGATGATAATGGTGATGCCATAATACAAAAAATATATGACCAAAGTAGTTCAAAACAATAGACAATTGATGAATAATCTGATAATAAAAATCAAAGCTGGTGTGCACCTCCATTGACGAACACACAACTGGGTTATTCCAACGAATACATGTATATTAACATAAAATAGAGCCTATATATATATTCTTTTTGTTTCTTCTGTTTCTTTTTTAGGGGGAGGGTGGTTACTTGAAAAAATCATAGGGGGCAACCGCTCCCTCCCCCCACCCTGTATAGCGCTGGCCCAGCGCCATCCTCGAAAGATGTCTTTCAGGCATCCATAAAGGCGAGTCGGATGACAGTGCAAAATTCGTCTTTATCAAGCAATTCGCTCATGACGACGGTCTCTTGTGTTCTAATTTTTTTTGGGTTAAATATCAATTTTCAATATACTCACATTCAGAATTCAGATGCATATAAATGTATGTTCCAATGAATAAAAAAAACAAACAAAGTCACCCGATGTTCGGGCAGCAGAGCAAACTGCCCGAATATCAGATGTAAATATCTTATCTCGTATATTTTGGTAATAATATTTCCTCTAAAGGCTGTAAAATTAAAGTGCCAAAAATTTTGCTCGCTTGCTTCGCTCGCTCGCCAGATGTAGAATCCACAAATTGATCGGGCAAGTGACGTCAGTCCTCGCGGAAATACGTATATTAATTTGTACAAGAGACACCTGTCACGTCGAGTTCGAAACTGAGCCCGCGCGCAGATACAGGTACGGTACTCTTATGTAATGAGTTGATGTAATTGGTGATTGAACTTTGCAATTTTCAAATTCCGCCCCCCCCCCCTATTGGCAAATCCTGGATCCGCCCCTGCGTATATCACGCGGAGGAGGTAGGGTAAATTGTCAAAGTTCGCTATCACATTTGCTGATTTCGTTTTCCATCATATCCTGCCCTTGCAATGCAATAGCAGTTATTGTGACAGATAACGAAGTGAAGTTTGAAGCCTCATTATAGTTTTACAAGCCAAGCGAGCCGATGAAATAATCTTTTCTGCAAAGTCATTCTTATTAGGTGGTCTGTCGTAGTCGACAGACCACCTCTTAATTTCGTCAGAATTTTCTTTATTTATTTCTTTATTATTAGGTGGTCTGTCGTAGTCGACAGACCACCTCTTAATTTCGTCAGAATTTTCTTTATTTTTAGGTGGTCTGTCGTAGTCGACAGACCACCTCTTAATTTCGTCAGAATTTTCTTTATTATTAGGTGGTCTGTCGTAGTCGACAGACCACCTCTTAATTTCGTCAGAATTTTCTTTATTATTTATTATTAGGTGGTCTGTCGGTATCGACAGATCACCTCTTAATTTCGTCAGAATTTTCTTTATTATTATTTATTTATTAGGTGGTCTGTCGGTATCGACAGATCACCTCTTAATTTCGTCAGAATTTTCTTTATTATTCTTTATTATTAGGTGGTCTGTCGGTATCGACAGATCACCTCTTAATTTCGTCAGAATTTTCTTTATTATTATTTATTTATTATTATTTATTCTTTATTTTCAACTTATTTCTTGTGACCGTGAATTCTCAAAATCAACTCGATCAATTTTCTTCAGATTTTCGTCAATTATCAGGCCATAGCAGATCAAGTGCCCCTATCATTATCAAGGTCATCAGGTCATCGTGACGTCATCCAGGCGCCATTTTGTGAAATCACATTATCAATCATATCTTCATAACGAGTCATCCAAAATGAACCATAATTGACACACATGAACTTCAGGTCAAGGGTCAACATAAAATGTCATCAAAATCCGCGCGCGCATCATGACGCGCACGTACGCGCGCGTCAAAATTTAGAAATGCTTAAAATCACTTTTTAATCCAATTAGAGTATTGTCCAGGACATTTTAAGCATTTTGAATTTTTCTGTCCGTGCGCGTCCGTGCGCGCGTTATGCGCGCACACAGCGCGTAGAGAACGTAAAAAACGCCGTTGTTCGCATATTTTGTCTTCCTGACACTATTCTTGACAATTTCCAACTATTTACAGTCAATCTCGACCTTCCATAATGTCGTACGCGCGCGTCAAACTTTCAAATTCGTGCGCACGTCAATGGGCATTCTAATGTAAAAAGTGGTAAAAACATGCCTATCTAGAATCCGCCATAGCTCGTCAGAACGCGAGGAAACCCCCAAATTTCTGTACATATTATGAAAGCCTGTGAGTTGTAGATTGGAATTCATGCAGATTTTTTGCCGATCGCATGTTCTAACGTCATCATATTTGCATATGAACTCAAAGAAATGATTTTGAAAAAATGACGTCATCACTTTTGTATTCATTTGCTAATATTTCAGTAATAGGTGATCGATTTTCTTCCAAATTTTGATATGTTATAGCTGAGACAATTCTCTACCAGATCAGTTGCCACCATTTTTCATTTTGATGACGTCATCACACTGAAATTTTCAATTAAAGATGCCATGTCATAATTTTCCCTATTTGCGTGTTATGTCTATGGAAGATGACTTTTTTTCGAATCATGAATCTACATGACATCGTTCTCTGAGCAGTATCTCAGTTATTATTGGTCTATTTCCTTCCAGATTTTAATATGTTGTAGCTGAGACTATAAGCTTTTATTAGTAAGCCCTCAGATTTTTGATCAGATGTCGGGATCATGCCCAATTTTTCAGTACAAAATGTGATTTGAGAATCCCGTTTTCGTTTACGTGTTATCTCTATGGGAAATATTCTGGTCTATCGGTAAAGCACATGACTACCATGGTCAAGGTACCTGGTTCGATCCCCGGGCCGATTTTTTTTTTTTTTTTTTTTTTTGCTTCTTTTTGCCTGTCATTTTACCATCCTCTTCGACTATTGTAACATAAAAAATCACAAATCATGTAATAAACTGCCTTATTTTCCATATTATGTCTATTAGAAAGTAGTGTGCAGTAGTTTGTGTACAACCCTATGGAAATTGTGATTTCCTGTCCTGTATTAGAGCTATGGGGTTAATCTCCCAAGTATCCTGTATCATCATCATTATTACCATCACCGTCATGATCATCATCGCTATTATTATATCATCGCCATCATCATTATATCATTATAATCATCATAATCACCATTATCATCACCATAATCGTTTTACAATGACCGTTACACATTTTGCTACATTCCTGTCCTCAGGAAGCATCTCCATTCATGGCATTCTTGACATCCTGTCTTCTGTTTAGTATTTCCCCATTAATATGATCATCCTGATTACAATCATGATCGTGCAAATTTAAGGACAGACCACCTAATTCGTCTTCGTGACGAATTCAAGTCTAGTTATTATTTATTCTTTATTTTCAACTTATTTCTTGTGACCGTGAATTCTCAAAATCAACTCGATCAATTTTCTTCAGATTTTCGTCAATTATCAGGCCATAGCAGATCAAGTGCCCCTATCATTATCAAGGTCATCAGGTCATCGTGACGTCATCCAGGCGCCATTTTGTGAAATCACATTATCAATCATATCTTCATAACGAGTCATCCAAATTGAACCATAATTGACACACGTGAACTTCAGGTCAAGGGTCAACATAAAATGTCATCAAAATCCGCGCGCGCATCATGACGCGCACGTACGCGCGCGTCAAAATTTAGAAATGCTTGAAATCACTTTTTAATCAAATTAGAGTATTGTCCAGGACATTTTAAGCATTTTGAATTTTTCTGTCCGTGCGCGTCCGTGCGCGCGTTATGCGCGCACACAGCGCGTAGAGAACGTAAAAACGCCGTTGTTCGCATATTTTGTCTTCCTGACACTATTCTTGACAATTTCCAACTATTTACAGTCAATCTCGACCTTCCATAATGTCGTACGCGCGCGTCAAACTTTCAAATTCGTGCGCACGTCAATGGGCATTCTAATGTAAAAAGTGGTAAAAACATGCCTATCTAGAATCCGCCATAGCTCGTCAGAACGCGAGGAAACCCCCAAATTTCTGTACATATTATGAAAGCCTGTGAGTTGTAGATTGGAATTCATGCAGAATTTTTGCCGATCGCATGTTCTAACGTCATCATATTTGCATATGAACTCAAAAAAATGATTTTGAAAAAATGACGTCATCATTTTTGTATTCATTTGTTAATATTTCAGTAATAGGTGATCAATTTTCTTCCAAATTTTGATATGTTATAGCTGAGACAATTCTCTACAAGATCAGTTACCACCATTTTTCATTTTGATGACGTCATCACACTGAAATCTTCAATTAAAGACGACATGTCAGATTTTTCCCTATTTGCGTGTGATGTCTATGGAAGATGATTTTTTTTCGAATCATGAATCTACATGACATCGTTCTCTGAGCAGTATCTCAGTTATTTTTGGTCTATTTTCTTCCAGATTTTAATATGTTGTAGCTGAGACTATAAGCTTTTACAAGTGTCGTCTCCAATTTTTGATCAGATGTCGGGATCATGCCCAATTTTTCAGTACAAAATGTGATTTGAGAATCCCGTTTTCGTTTACGTGTTATCTCTATGGGAAATATTCTGGTCTATCGGTAAAGCACATGACTACCATGGTCACGGTAACTGGTTCGATCCCCGGGGCCGATTTTTTTTTTTTTTTTTTGCTTCTTTTTGCCTTTCATTTTACCATCCTCTTCGACTATTGTAACATAAAAAATCACAAATCATGTAATAAACTGCCTTATTTTCCATATAATGTCTATTAGAGAGTAGTGTGCAGTAGTTTGTGTACAACCCTATGGAAATTGTGATTTCCTGTCCTGTATTAGAGTTATGGGGTTAATCTCCCAAGTATCCTGTATCATCATCATTATTACCATCACCGTCATGATCATCATCGCTATTATTATATCATCGCCATCATCATTATATCATTATAATCATCATAATCACCATTATCATCACCATAATCGTTTTACAATGACCGTTACACATTTTGCTACATTCCTGTCCTCAGGAAGCATCTCCATTCATGGCATTCTTGACATCCTGTCTTCTGTTTAGTTTTTCCCCATTAATATGATCATCCTGATTACAATCATGATCGTGCAAATTTAAGGACAGACCACCTAATTCGTCCTCATGACGAATTAAATTCTAGTTATTATTTATTCTTTATTTTCAACTTATTTCTTGTGACCGTGAATTCTCAAAATCAACTCGATCAATTTTCTTCAGATTTTCGTCAATTATCAGGCCATAGGAGATCAAGTGCCCCTATCATTATCAAGGTCATCAGGTCATCGTGACGTCATCCAGGCGCCATTTTGTGAAATCACATTATCAAACATATCTTCATAACGAGTCATCAAAAATGAACCATAATTGACACACATGAACGTCAGGTCAAGGGTCAACATAAAATGTCATCAAAATCCGCGCGCGCATCATGACGCGCACGTACGCGCGCGTCAAAATTTAGAAATGCTCAAAATCACTTTTTAATCAAATTAGAGTATTGTCCAGGACATTTTAAGCATTTTGAATTTTTCTGTCCGTGCGCGTCCGTGCGCGCGTTATGCGCGCACACAGCGCGTAGAGAACGTAAAAACGCCGTTGTTCGCATATTTTGTCTTCCTGACACTATTCTTGACAATTTCCAACTATTTACGGTCAATCTCGACCTTCCATAATGTCGTACGCGCGTGTCAAACTTTCAAATTCGTGCGCACGTCAATGGGCATTCTAATGTAAAAAGTGGTAAAAACATGCCTATCTAGAATCCGCCATAGCTCGTCAGAACGCGAGGAAACCCCCAAATTTCTGTACATATTATGAAAGCCTGTGAGTTGTAGATTGGAATTCATGCAGAATTTTTGCCGATCGCATGTTCTAACGTCATCATATTTGCATATGAACTCAAAAAAATGATTTTGAAAAAATGACGTCATCATTTTTGTATTCATTTGCTAATATTTCAGTAATAGGTGATCGATTTTCTTCCAAATTTTGATATGTTATAGCTGAGACAATTCTCTACAAGATTAGTCACCACCATTTTTCATTTTGATGACGTCATCACACTGAAATCTTCAATTAAAGACGACATGTCAGATTGTTCCCTGTTTGCGTGTTATGTCTATGGAAGATGATTTTTTTTTCGAATCATGAATCTACATGACATCGTTCTCTGAGCAGTATCTCAGTTATTTTTGGTCTATTTTCTTCCAGATTTTAATATGTTGTAGCTGAGACTATAAGCTTTTACAAGTGTGGTCTCCAATTTTTGATCAGATGTCGGGATCATGCCCAATTTTTCAGTACAAAATGTGATTTGAGAATCCCGTTTTCGTTTACGTGTTATCTCTATGGGAAATATTCTGGTCTATCGGTAAAGCACATGACTACCATGGTCAAGGTACCTGGTTCGATCCCCGGGGCCGATTTTTTTTTTTTTTTTTTTGCTTCTTTTTGCCTGTCATTTTACCATGCTCTTCGACTATTGTAACATAAAAAATCACAAATCATGTAATAAACTGTCTTATTTTCCATATTATGTCTATTAGAGAGTAGTGTGCAGTAGTTGGTGTACAACCCTATGGAAATTGTGATTTCCTGTCCTGTATTAGAGTTATGGGGTTAATCTCCCAAGTATCCTGTATCATCATCATTATTACCATCACCGTCATGATCATCATCGCTATTATTATATCATCGCCATCATCATTATATCATTATAATCATCATAATCACCATTATCATCATCACCATAATCGTTTTACAATGACCGTTACACATTTTGCTACATTCCTGTCCTCAGGAAGCATCTCCATTCATGGCATTCTTGACATCCTGTCTTCTGTTTAGTATTTCCCCATTAATATGATCATCCTGATTACAATCATGATCGTGCAAATTGAAAGACAGACCACCTAATTCGTCCTCATGACGAATTAAATTCTAGTTTATTTTTATTTTTCCACCACTTTCTTGTGAACACAATTTCTCAAAATCAACTCGATCAATTTTCATCAAATTTTTGTCAATTATCAGACCATATCAGATCAAGTGCCCCTATCTTTTTCAAGGTCATCAGGTCATCGTGACGTCATCCAGGCGCCATTTTGTGAAATCACATTATCAATCATATCTTCATAACGAGTCATCAAAAATAAACCATATTTGACACACATGAACTTCAGGTCAAGGGTCAACATAAAATGTCATTAAAATCCGTGCGCGCATCATGACGCGCACGTACGCGCGCGTCAAAATTTAAAAATGCTCCAAATCACTTTTTAATCAAATTAGGGTATGGTTCAGGACATTTTACGCATTTTAAAATTTCCTGTCCGTGCGCGTCCGCGCGCGCGTCATGCGCGCGCACAGCGCGTAGAGAACATAAAAACGCCGTTTTTTCGCATGTTTCATCTTCCTGATAATATTCTTGACAATTTCCAACCATTGACAGTCATTATCGACCTTCCATAATGTCGTACGCGCGCGTCAAACTTTCAAATTTGTGCGCACGTCAAAGGGCATTCTAATGCAAAAAGTGGTAAAAACATGCCCATCTAGAATACGCCATAGCTCCTCAGAAGGGGCGGAAACCCCCCAATTTCTTTACATATTCTGAAAGCCTGTGAGTTGTAGATATGAATTCATGTAGAATTTTTGCCGATCTCATGTTCTAACGTCATCATATTTGCATATGAACTCAAAAAAGTGATTTTGAAAAAATTATGTCATCATTTTTGTATTCTTTTGATAATATTTCAGTAATAGGTGGTCGATTTTCTTCCAAATTTTGGTATGTTATAGCTGAGACAATTCTCTACAACAGGAGCGCTCATTATTATTCATTTGGATGACGTCATCACACTGAAATTTTCAATTAAAGACGACATGTCAGAATTTTCCATATTTGCGTGTTATGTCTATGGAAGATGATTTTTTTTCGAATCATGAATCTACATGACATCATTCTCTGAGCAGTATCTCAGTTATTTTTGGTCGTTTTCCTTCCAGATTTTAATATGTTGTAGCTGAGACTATAAGCTTTTATAAGTGTGGTCTCCAAATTTTGATCAGATGTCGGGATCATGCCCAATTTTGAACTACCAAATGGGATTTGAGAATCCCGTTTTTCGTTTACGTGTTATCTCTATGGGAAATATTTTGGTCTATCGGTAAAGCAGATGACTACCATGGTCAAAGTACCTGGTTCGATCCCCGGCGCCGATTTTTTTTTTTTTTTTTTGCTTCTTTTTGCCTGTCATTTTACCATCCTCTTCGACTATTGTAACATAAAAAATCACAAATCATGTACTAAACTGCCTTATTTTCCGTATTATGTCTATTAGAAAGTAGTGTGCAGTAGTTTTGTGTACAACCCTATGGAAATTGTGATTTCCTGTCCTGTATTAGAGCAAAGGGGATAATCTGCCAAGTATCCTGTATCATCATCATTATTATCGTCACCGTCATGATCATCATCGCTATTATATCATCGCCATCATATATCATTATAATCATCATAATCACCATTATCATCATCACCATAATCATTTTACAATGACCGTTACACATTTTGCTACATTCCTGTTCTCAAGAAGCATCTCCATTCATGGCATTCTTGACATCCTATCTTCTGTTTAGTATTTCCCCATTAATATGATCATCCTGATTTCAATCATGATCGTGCCAATTTAAGGACAGACCACCTAATTCGTCCTCGTGACGAATTCAATTTCTAGTTTATTTATTATTTATTTTTATTTTTCCACCACTTTCTTGTGAACACAATTTCTCAAAATCAACTCGATCAATTTTCTTCAAATTTTTGTCAATTATCAGACCATATCAGATCAAGTGCCCCTATCTTTTTCAAGGTCATCAGGTCATCATGACGTCATCAAGGCGCCATTTTGTGAAATCACATTATCAATCATATCTTCATAACGAGTCATCAAAAATAAACCATATTTGAGACACATCAACTTCAGGTCACGGGTCAACATAAAATGTCATCAAAATCCGTGCACGCATCATGACGCGCACGTACGCGCGCGTCAAAATTTAAAAATGCTCAAAATCACTTTTTAATCAAATTAGGGTATGGTTCAGGACATTTTACGCATTTTAAAATTTCCTGTCCGTGCGCGTCCGCGCGCGCGTTATGCGCGCGCACAGTACGTAGAGAACGTAAAAACGCCATTTTTTCGCATGTTTCATCTTCCTGATACTATTCTTGACAATTTCCAACTATTTACAGTCATTCTCGACCTTCCATAATGTCGTACGCGCGCGTCAAACTTTCAAATTTGTGCGCACGTCAAAGGGCATTCTAATGCAAAAAGTGGTAAAAACATGCCAATCTAGAATTCGCCATAGCTCCTCAAAAGGGGCGGAAACCCCACAATTTCTTTACATATTCTGAAAGCCTGTGAGTTGTAGATATGAATTCATGTAGAATTTTTGCCGATCTCATGTTCTAACGTCATCATATTTGCATATGAACTCAAAAAAGTGATTTTGAAAAAATTATGTCATCATTTTTGTATTCTTTTGATAATATTTCAGTAATAGGTGATCGATTTTCTTCCAAGTTTTGATATGTTATAGCTGAGACAATTCTCTACAAGATCAGTTTACACCATTTTCCATTTTGATGACGTCATCACACTGAAATCTTCAATTAAATACGACATGTCAGATTTTCTCTATTTGCGTGTTATGTCTATGGAACATGATTTTTTTTCGAATCATGAATCTACATGACATCGTTCTTTGACCAGTATCTCAGTTATTTTTTGTCTATTTTCTTCCAGATTTTAATATGTTGTAGCTGAGACTATAAGCTTTTATTAGTAAGCCCTCCAATTTTTGATCAGATGTCGGGATCATGCCCAATTTTTCAGTACAAAATGTGATTTGAGAATCCCGTTTTCGTTCACGTGTTATCTCTATGGGAAATATTCTGGTCTATCGGTAAAGCACATGACTACCATGGTCAAGGTACCTGGTTCGATCCCCGGGGCCGATTTTTTTTTTTTTTTTTTTTTTGCTTCTTTTTGCCTGTCATTTTACCATCCTCTTCGACTATTGTAACATAAAAAATCACAAATCATGTAATAAACTGCCTTATTTTCCGTATTATGTCTATTAGACAGTAGTGTGCAGTAGTTTGTGTACAACCCTATGGAAATTGTGATTTCCTGTCCTGTATTAGAGCTATGGGGTTAATCTCCCAAGTATCCTGTATCATCATCATTATTATCGTCACCGTCATGATCATCATCGCTATTATTATATCATCGCCATCATCATTATATCATTATAATCATCATAATCACCATTATCATCATCACCATAATCATTTTACAATGACCGTTACACATTTTGCTACATTCCTGTCCTCAAGAAGCATCTCCATTCATGGCATTCTTGACATCCTATCTTCAGTTTAGCATTTCCCCATTGTTATGATCATCCTGATTACAATCATGATCGTACAAATTGAAAGACAGACCACCTAATTCGTCCTCATGACGAATTAAATTCTAGTTATTTATTAGGTGGTCTGTCGTAGTCGACAGACCACCTCTTAATTTCGTCAGAATTTTCTTTATTTATTTATTAGGTGATCTGTCAAAGTGACAGATCACCTATTGTATTCGTCAGAATTTTCTTTCTTTATTTATTTATTATTTAATTTATTTATTTTTATTTTCTGGCCCTTTCTTGTTGCAACGAAATCTCAAAAACTTTTCAGTCAATTTTCATGACATTTCCGTCAGTCATCAGGTCATATAAGGTCAAGCTCCAAAATCTTTTTCAAGGTCATCAGGTCATCGTGACGTCATCCAGGCGCCATTTTGTGAAATCACATTATCAATCATATCTTCATAACGAGTCATCAAAAATGAACCATATTTAACACACATGAACTTCAGGTCAAGGGTCAACATAAAATGTCATCAAAATCTGCGCACGCATCATGACGCGCACGTACGCGCGCGTCAAAATTTAGAAATGCTCAAAATCACTTTTTAATCAAATTAGAGTACGGTTCAGGACATTTTAAGCATTTAAAAATTTTCCGTCCGTGCGCGTCCGTGTGCGCGTTATGCGCGTGCGCAGCGCGTACATAACGTAAAAATGCCGTTTTTTCACATGGTTTGTCTTCCTGACACTATTCTTGAAAATTTCCAACAATTTACAGTCATTCTCGACCTTCCATAATGCCACACGCGTGCGTCAAACTTTAAAATTCGTGCGCGCGTCAATGGCCATTCTAATGTAAAAAGTGGTAAAAACATGCCTATCTAAAATCCGCCATAGCTCGGCAGAATGCCTGGAAACCCCCAATTTCTTTACATATTCTGAAAGCCTGAGAGTTGTAGATTTGAATTCATGCAGAACTTTTGCCGATCTCATGTTCTGACGTCATCCTATTTGCATATGTACTAAAAAAAAATGATTTTGAAAAAATGACGTCATCATTTTTGTATTCATTTGATAATAATTCAGTAATAGGCTGTCGATTTTCTCCCAAATTTTGATATGTTATAGCTGAGACAATTCTCTACCAGACTGGTTTCCACGGTTTTTCATTTTGATGACGTCATCACAGTGAAATTTTAAATTAAAAACGACATGTCAGAATTTCCCCTATTTGCGTGTTATGTCTATGGAAGAGGATTTTTTTTCGAATCATGAATCTACATGACATCGTTCTTTGAGCAGTATCTCGGTTATTTTTCGTCTATTTCCTTCCAGATTTTAATATGTTGTAGCCTGATAAATACTCTTTCTATGAGGGTTCGGTTTTTTCAATCTAATGTCGGGATCATTGTCCAATTTTAAACTACAAAATGTGATTGGAGAATCCCGTTTTTCGTTTACGTGTTATCTCTATGGGAAATATTTTGGTATATTGGTCAAAGCACTTGACTCCCATGCCGGTGACCCAGGTTCGATCCCCGGTGGGTCCATAATTTTTTTTTTTTTTTTTTTTTGCTTCTTTTTGCCTGTCATTTTACCATCCTCTTCGACTATTATAACATAAACAATCACAAACCATGCAATAAACTGCCTTATTTTCCGTGTTATATCTATTAGAAAGTAGTGTGCAGTAGTTTGTGTACAACCCTACGGAAATTGTGATTCCCTGTCGTGTATTAGAGCTATGGGGTTTATCTCCCAAGCATCCTGCAATATCAAATAGTCCTATTTGACATCACAATATCTCAGAATTGGCTTAGTCAATTATCTTCAAATTTTTGTCAGTCATCAGTCCTAATAAGGTCAAGTTCCGCATCTTTTCAAGGTCATCAGATTATTGTGACGTCATCCAGGCGTCATTTTGTAAAGATCAACTTATGATCGTATCTTCTTCACGAAATGTCATCTCTCTTTCATATTTGGCATGGCTAAGGTCAATGTCACTTCAGTCATGGTCATCACCATTATCATTATCATCATCATTATTATCATCAACATCAATATCATCATCACTGAGATGATATTCATGATGATGATGATTATCATCAGCATCATTATCATCACCATCAATCATCATCATTATCACCATCATAATCATCATTATCATCGTCATTATATTATCATCATTATCATCATTATCATCACCATCATCATCGTCATGATGATATTCGGGATGATGATGATGATTATCAACATCATTATCATCATCACTGTCATGATATCCACGAATCATCCAAAATTCATGTTCACACACTCTATGCCCCATTGAAACAAAGGGGGCGCTATTTCACTAAAATAGGTAGTAGAGCCTACGAATTGAAAATGCTAGGAAAAGGCTGAAATCATAAAAATTGTGAATAGATTCATTATAATTACGATATCAACGTCATATTTCACATTATCATTTTGTCATTCGTCTTCGTCAAAAATATCAAGATCAAAAGACAGATCACCTAATTCGTCTTCAGTGACGAATTCAATGTCTAGTTTATTATTTATTTTTATTTTTCCACCACTTTCTTGTTGCCATGATTCCTCAATATCGGTTGAGTCAAATTTTATCAAAATCTCTACAGTCATGAGGACATATCAGATCAAGCTCGGGTATCTATTTCAAGGTCATCAGGTCATCGTGACGTCATCCAGGCGCCATTTTGTGATATCACATTATCAATCATATCTTCATAACGAGTCATCAAAAATGAACCATATTTGACATACATTAACTTCAGGTCAAGGGTCATCATAAAATGTCATCAAAATTTGCGTGCACATCATGACGCGCACGTACGCGCGCGTCAAAATTTAAAAATGCTCAAAATCTCTTTTTAATCAAATTAGAGTATTGTTCAGGACATTTTAAGCATTTTAATTTTTTCTGTCCGTGCGCGTCCGTGCGCGCGTTATGCGCGCACACAGCGCGTAGAGAACGTAAAAACGCCATTTTTTCGCATATTTTGTCTTCCTGACACTATTCTTGACAATTTCCAACTATTTACAGTCAATCTCGACCTTCCATAATGTCGTACGCGCGCGTCAAACTTTCAAATTCGTGCGCACGTCAATGGGCATTCTAATGTAAAAAGTGGTAAAAACATGCCCATCTAGAATTCGCCATAGCTCCTCAGAATATACGGAAACCCCCCAATTTCTTTACATATTCTGAAAGCCTGTGAGTTGTAGATTTGAAATCATGTAGAATTTTTGCCGATCTCATGTTCTAATGTCATCATATTTGCATATGAACTCAAAAAAGTGATTTTGAAAAAATGATGTCATCATTTTTGTATTCTTTTGATAATATTTCAGTAATAGGTGATCGATTTTCTTCCAAATTTTGATATGTTATAGCTGAGACAATTCTCTACAAGATCAGTTACCATCATTTTTCATTTTGATGACGTTATCACACTGAAATCTTCAATTAAAGACGACATGTCAGATTTTTCCCTATTTACGTGTTATGTCTATGGAAGATGATTTTTTTTCGAAACACGAATCTACATGACATCGTTCTCTGAGCAGTATCTCAGTTATTATTGGTCTATTTCCTTCCAGATTTTAATATGTTGTAGCTGAGACTATAAGCTTTTATTAGTAAGCCCTCCAATTTTTAATCAGATGTCGGGATCATGCCCAATTTTTCAGTACAAAATGGGATTTGAGAATCCCATTTTTCGTTTACGTGTTATCTCTATGGGAATTATTTTGGTCTATCGGTAAAGCACATGACTACCATGGTCAAGGTACCTGGTTCGATCCCGGGGCCGATTTTTTTTTTTTTTTTTTTTTGCTTCTTTTTGCCTGTCATTTTACCATCCTCTTCGACTATTGTAACATAAAAAAATCACTAATCATGTAATAAACTGCCTTATTTTCCGTATTATGTCTATTAGAAAGTAGTGTGCAGTAGTTTATGTACAACCCTATGGCAAATTGTGATTTCCTGTCCTGTATTAGAGCTATGGTGTTAATCTCCCAAGTATCCTGTATCATCATCATTATTATCATCACCATCATGATCATCATCGCTACTATTATATCATCGCCATCATCATTATGTCATTATAATCATCATAATCACCGTTATCATCACCATAATCATTTTACAATGACCGATACACATTTTGCTACATTCCTGTCCTCAGGAAGCATCTCCATTCATGGCATTCTTGACATCCTGTCTTCTGTTTAGTATTTCCCCATTAATATGATCATCCTGATTACAATCATGATCGTGCCAATTTAAGGACAGACCACCTAATTCGTCTTCGTGACGAATTCAAGTCTAGTTTATTTTTATTTTTCCACCACTTTCTTGTGAACACAATTTCTCAAAATCAACTCGATCAATTTTCTTCAAATTTTTGTCAATTATCAGCCCATATCAGATCAAGTTCCCCTATCTTTTTCAAGGTCATCAGGTCATCGTGACGTCATCCAGGCGCCATTTTGTGATATCACATTATCAATCATATCTTCATAACGAGTCATCAAAAATGAACCATATTTGACATACATTAACTTCAGGTCAAGGGTCAACATAAAATGTCATCAAAATTTGCGCGCACATCATGACGCGCACGTACGCGCGCGTCAAAATTTAAAAATGCTCAAAATCACTTTTTAATCAAATTAGAGTATTGTTCAGGACATTTTAAGCATTTTAATTTTTTCTGTCCGTGCGCGTCCGTGCGCGCGTTATGTGCGCGCACAGCGCGTAGAGAACGTAAAAACGCCATTTTTTCGCATATTTTGTCTTCCTGACACTATTCTTGACAATTTCCAACTATTTACAGTCAATCTTGACCTTCCATAATGTCGTACGCGCGCGTCAAACTTTCAAATTCGTGCGCACGTCAATGGGCATTCTAATGTACAAAGTGGTAAAAACATGCCCATCTAGAATTCGCCATAGCTCCTCAGAATATACGGAAACCTCCCAATTTCTTTACATATTCTGAAAGCCTGTGAGTTGTAGATTTGAAATCATGTAGAATTTTTGCCGATCTCATGTTCTAACGTCATCATATTTGCATATGAACTCAAAAAAAATGATTTTGAAAAAATGACGTCATCATTTTTGTATTCATTTGCTAATATTTCAGTAATAGGTGATCGATTTTCTTCCAAATTTTGATATGTTATAGCTGAGACAATTCTCTACCAGATCAGTTACCACCATTTTTCATTTTGATGACGTCATCACACTGAAATTTTCAATGCAAGATGCCATGTCAGAATTTTCCCTATTTGCGTGTTATGTCTATGGAAGATGATTTTTTTTCGAATCATGAATCTACATGACATCGTTCTCTGAGTAGTATCTCAGTTATTTTAGGTCTATTTTCTTCCAGATTTTAATATGTTGTAGCTGAGACTATAAGCTTTCATTAGTAAGCCCTCCAATTTTTGATCAGATGTCGGGATCATGCCCAATTTTTCAGTACAAAATGTGATTTGAGAATCCCGTTTTGGTTTACGTGTTATCTCTATGGGAAATATTCTGGTCTATCGGTAAAGCACATGACTACCATGGTCAAGGTACCTGGTTCGATCCCCGGGGCCGATTTTTTTTTTTTTTTTTTTTTGCTTCTTTTTGCCTGTCATTTTACCATCCTCTTCGACTATTGTAACATAAAAAATCACAAATCATGTAATAAACTGCCTTATTTTCCATATTATGTCTATTAGAAAGTAGTGTGCAGTAGTTTGTGTACAACCCTATGGAAATTGTGATTTCCTGTCCTGTATTAGAGCTATGGCGCTAATCTCCCAAGTATCCTGTATCATCATCATTATTACCATCACCGTCATGATCATCATCGCTATTATATCATCGCCATCATCATTATATCATTATAATCATCATAATCACCATTATCATCATCACCATAATCGTTTTACAATGACCGTTACACATTTTGCTACATTCCTGTCCTCAGGAAGCATCTCCATTCATGGCATTCTTGACATCCTGTCTTCTGTTTAGTATTTCCCCATTAATATGATCATCCTGATTACAATCATGATCGTGCAAATTTAAGGACAGACCACCTAATTCGTCCTCATGACGAATTAAATTCTAGTTAGGTGGTCTGTCGTAGTCGACAGACCACCTCTTAATTTCGTCAGAATTTTCTTTATTAGGTGGTCTGTCGTAGTCGACAGACCACCTCTTAATTTCGTCAGAATTTTCTTTATTTATTAGGTGGTCTGTCGGTATCGACAGATCACCTCTTAATTTCGTCAGAATTTTCTTTATTATTTATTATTATTATTATTATTTATTCTTTATTTTCAACTTATTTCTTGTGACCGTGAATTCTCAAAATCAACTCGATCAATTTTCTTCAGATTTTCGTCAATTATCAGGCCATAGCAGATCAAGTGCCCCTATCATTATCAAGGTCATCAGGTCATCGTGACGTCATCCAGGCGCCATTTTGTGAAATCACATTATCAATCATATCTTCATAACGAGTCATCAAAAATAAACCATATTTGACACACATGAACTTCAGGTCAAGGGTCAACATAAAATGTCATCAAAATCCGCGCGCGCATCATGACGCGCACGTACGCGCTCGTCAAATTTTAAAAATGCTCAAAATCACTTTTTAATCAAATTAGAGTATTGTCCAGGACATTTTAAGCATTTTGAATTTTTCTGTCCGTGCGCGTCCGTGCGCGCGTTATGCGCGCACACAGCGCGTAGAGAACGTAAAAACGCCGTTTTTCGCATATTTCGTCTTCCTGACACTATTCTTGACAATTTCCAACTATTTACAGTCAATCTCGACCTTCCATAATGTCGTACGCGCGCGTCAAACTTTCAAATTCGTGCGCACGTCAATGGGCATTCTAATGTAAAAAGTGGTAAAAACATGCCTATCTAGAATCCGCCATAGCTCGTCAGAACGCGAGGAAACCCCCAAATTTCTGTACATATTATGAAAGCCTGTGAGTTGTAGATTGGAATTCATGCAGAAATTTTGCCGATCGCATGTTCTAACGTCATCATATTTGCATATGAACTCAAAAAAATGATTTTGAAAAAATGACGTCATCATTTTTGTATTCATTTGCTAATATTTCAGTAATAGGTGATCGATTTTTCTTCCACATTTTGATATGTTATAGCTGAGACAATTCTCTACAAGATCAGTCTCAACATTTTTCATTTTGATGACGTCATCACACTGAAATCTTCAATTAAAGACGACATGTCAGATTTTTCCCTATTTGCGTGTTATGTCTATGGAAGATGATTTTTTTTCGAATTATGAATCTACATGACATCGTTCTCTGAGCAGTATCTCAGTTATTTTTGGTCTATTTCCTTCCAGATTTTAATATGTTGTAGCTGAGACTATAAGCTTTTACAAGTGTGGTCTCCAATTTTTGATCAGATGTCGGGATCATGCCCAATTTTTCAGTAAAAAATGTGATTTGAGAATCCCGTTTTCGTTTACGTGTTATCTCTATGGGAAATAGTTTGGTCTATTGGTCAAAGCACTTGCCTCCCATTCCGGTGACCCAGGTTCGATCCCCGGTGGGGAAATATATATTTTTTTTTTATTTTGCTTCTTTTTGCCTTTCATTTTACCATCCTCTTCGACTATTATAACATAAACAATCACAAACCATGTAATAAAATGCCTTATTTTGCATGTTATGTCTATTAGAAAGTAGTGTGCAGTAGTTTGTGTACAACCCTATGGAAATTTTGATTCCCTATCGTGTATTAGAGCTACGGGGTTTATCTCCCAAGTATACTGCAATATCAAATAGTCCTGTTTGATATCACAATTTCTGAAAATTGGCTTAGTCAATTATCTGAAATTATCACTATAATCATCATAGTCACCATTATCATCATCACCATAATCATTTTACAATGACCGTTACACATTTTGCTACATTCCTCTCCTCAAGAAGCATCTCCATTCATGGCATTCTTGACATCCTATCTTCAGTTTAGTATTTCCCCATTATTATGATCATCCTGATTACAATCATGATCGTACAAATTGAAAGACAGACCACCTAATTCGTCCTCATGACGAATTAAATTCTAGTTAGGTGGTCTGTCAACGACAGATCACCTTTTAATTTCGTCAGAATTTTCTTTCTTTATTTCTTTATTTCTTTATTTTTATTTTTCCACCACTTTCTTGTGAACACAATTTCTCAAAATCAACTTGATCAATTTTCTTCAAATTTTTGTCAATTATCAGGCCATATCAGATCAAGTTCCCCTATCTTTTTCAAGGTCATCAGGTCATCGTGACGTCATCCAGGCGCCATTTTGTGAAATCACATTATCAATCATATCTTCATAACGAGTCATCAAAAACGAACCATATTTGACATACATTAACTTCAGGTCAAGGGTCAACATAAAATGTCATCAAAATCCGCGCGCACATATTGACGCGCACGTACGCGCGCGTCAAAATTTAAAAATGCTCAAAATCACTTTTTAATCAAATTAGAGTATGATTCAGGACATTTTGAGCATTTCAAAATTTTCCGTCCGTGCGCGTTTGTCCTCGCGTTATGCGCGCACACAGCGCGTAGAGAACGTAAAAACGTCGTTTTTTCGCATGGTTTGTCTTGCTGACACTATTGTTGACAATTTCCAACTATTTACAGTCATTCTCGACCTTCCATAATGCCACACGCGCGCGTCAAATTTTCAATTACGTGGGCGCGTCAATGGGCATTCTAATGTAAAAAGTGGTGAAAACATGCCTATCTAGAATTCGCCATAGCTCGTCAGAATGCACGGATACCCCCAAATTCCTCTACATATTCTGGAAGCCTGTGAGTTGTGGATTTGAATTCATGTAGAATTTTTGCCGATCTCATGTTCTAACGTCATCGTATCTGCCTATGAACTCAAAACTCTCATTTTGAAAAGAATGACGTCATCATTTTTGTGTTCATGTGATAATATTTCAGTAATAGGTAGTCGATTTTCTTCCAAACTTTGATATGTTATAGCTGAGACAATTCTCTACCAGATCAGGAACCAGCATTTTTCATTTTGATGAAGGCATCATAGTGAAATTTTCAATTAAAGACGCCATGTCAGAATTTCCCCTATTTGCGTGTTATGTCTATGGAAGATGATTTTTTTTCGATTCATGAATCTACATGACATCGTTCTCTGGGCAGTATCTCAGTTATTTTTGGTCTATTTCCTTCCAGATTTTAATATGTTATAGCTGAGACTATAAGCTTTCATAAGTGTTGTCTCCAATTTTTGAACAGATGTCGGGATTATGCCCAATTTTCAACTACAAAATGGGATTTGAGAATCCCGTTTTTCGTTTACGTGTTATCTCTATGGGAAATATTTTGGTCTATTGGTCAAAGCACTTGCCTCCCATTCCGGTGACCCAGGTTCGATCCCCGGTGCGTCCATTAAAAAAAAATTTTTTTGCTTCTTTTTGCCTTTCATTTTACGATCTTGTTCGACTATTATAACATACACAATCACAAACCATGCAATAAACTGCCTTATTTTGCATGTTATGTCTATTGGAAAGTAGTCTCCAGTAGTTTGTGTACAACCCTATGGAAATTTTGATTCCCTGTCGTGTATTAGTTCATGGTCATATCTTCATAACGGAAAGTCATTTCTCACTCATATTTGGCAGGATTAAAGCTAATACTGATCCGGTCAATTTCAGAAAATTAGACGCGCGCGTACGCTTATGTTCGCGCGTCAGTGCGCGCACAACAATGAAAAATGCCAACCCCGATAACTCCTAAACAAGTTGGCCGATCTTTCTGAATCTTTCCACAATCATCACATCTTCACCAAACATCATGCACACCAAAAAGCAGATTCGTAGCTCAATTAGTTTTTTTTTTTTTAAGTGTCGACGTCGTTTTCTTGTCCATCTTTTCCTTAATAGCTCCTCCATCCTGCCATCTACAACGAAAAAAATGGTTCAGATTTGCAGGAAATGTTGGACCATTTTACTTCCAATTCAAAGATTCTTCACATTTTTCCTTATTTTCCTCCCATTGACAAATGAAAAAATGGGAAATTTCATATTAATTCTCCAAAAACCACCAAAGCCACTATTTTTTGCTAGGCCCAATACTTAAAAACTAAATCTTGAATCTTTTTGAAATTTGGCACAGCCATAAAATTTTGTACGAAAACTTGACTGTGAAAAGCACAAGGTCATCATGTCATCGTGACGTCATCAAGACGCCATTTTGTAAATTTACAAGATCGATTATATCTTCATAATCGATCATAAAAAATCAACTATATTCGCATCACATGAAGTTCACATGACGGGTCATCAAGTCACGTCCTCACAGGTCATCTAAAGGTCAGGACGTGCGCGTACGCGCGCGTCAAAATTTAAAAATGCTCAAAATCACGTAGGATCAAGTCTGCACACGTTTCAGGTCATTTTGAGCATTTCAAAAATTTGCGCGCGTACACGGGTGCGTGCGCGTTTTCCCGTATTCCACCATGACGGAGCCTAAAATCGCCATTTTTTCTTGTGTGCCCTCATAGAACACAAAATTCTGAGCAATTTGATACCTTTTCTATCTTTCTACGACAATTAAGAAGGAAATTATCGTCCGTCAAAGTTTGCAGCACGCGCGGGCGTGATCCCTCACTATAGGCCATATATGGGCAAAAACATGCCTATACAAAATTCACTATCATCAGGGAGGGTATGAATCATGGATGTCATTTCATGTATCATTTGACCCTGATAAACATTATGACGTCATCAAAATGGCGCCAGAATTCAAAATTTCCATTTTTCATGTTTTGACGTCATCACATTTATACAAATTTGGCTCTAGATTTGTAATTATTGGTCGTTTTTCGCCCAGATTTTAATATGTTGTAGCTGAGGCAATTTTTTCATTTTGATGACGTCATTATAGAGAAATTTTCAATTAAAGATGCCATGTCAGAATTTTCCCTATTTGCGTGTTGTATGTCTACGGAAAATGACTTAAAAAAAAAAATCATGAATCTACATGACATTGTTCTCTGAGCTGTATCTCAGTTGTTTTGGGTCTATTTTCTTCCAGATTTTAGTATGTTATAGCTGAGACTATAAGCTTTTATAAGTGTGGTCTCCAATTTTTGATCAAATGCCTTATTTTGCATGTTATGTCTGTTAAAAAGTAGTGTGCAGTAGTTTATGTATAACCTTATGGAAAATCTGAATTCCTGAAGTGTATTAAAGTTATCCTGCAATATCATTAATCCTATTTGATATCACAAATTCTCAAAATTGGCTCACTCAATTATCTTCAAAATTTCGTCAGTCATCGGTCCTATTAAGGTCAAGTTCCCACATCTTTTTCATTGTCATCAGGTTATCGTGACATCATCTAGGCGCCATTTTGTACAAATCAACTTATGGTTGTATCTTCATAACGAAATGTGATTTCTCTTTCATATTTGGCATGGTTAAGGTCACTGTCATTGCAGTCATGGTCATCACCATTATCCCAATCATTATCATCATTATCACCATCATCATTATGATGTCCTCAAGAAGCATCTCCATTCATGGCATTCTTGACATCCTATCTTCAGTTTAGTATTTCCCCATTATTATGATCATCTTGATTACAATCATGATCGTACAAATTGAAAGACAGACCACCTAATTCGTCCTCATGACGAATTAAATTCTAGTTATTATTTATTCTTTATTTTCAACTTATTTCTTGTGACCGTGAATTCTCAAAATCAACTCGATCAATTTTCTTCAGATTTTCGTCAATTATCAGGCCATAGCAGATCAAGTGCCCCTATCATTATCAAGGTCATCAGGTCATCGTGACGTCATCCAGGCGCCATTTTGTGAAATCACATTATCAATCATATCTTCATAACGAGTCATCCAAAATGAACCATAATTGACACACATGAACTTCAGGTCAAGGGTCAACATAAAATGTCATCAAAATCCGCGCGCGCATCATGACGCGCACGTACGCGCGCGTCAAAATTTAGAAATGCTTAAAATCACTTTTTAATCCAATTAGAGTATTGTCCAGGACATTTTAAGCATTTTGAATTTTTCTGTCCGTGCGCGTCCGTGCGCGCGTTATGCGCGCACACAGCGCGTAGAGAACGTAAAAAACGCCGTTGTTCGCATATTTTGTCTTCCTGACACTATTCTTGACAATTTCCAACTATTTACAGTCAATCTCGACCTTCCATAATGTCGTACGCGCGCGTCAAACTTTCAAATTCGTGCGCACGTCAATGGGCATTCTAATGTAAAAAGTGGTAAAAACATGCCTATCTAGAATCCGCCATAGCTCGTCAGAACGCGAGGAAACCCCCAAATTTCTGTACATATTATGAAAGCCTGTGAGTTGTAGATTTGAAATCATGTAGAACTTTTGCCGATCTCATGTTCTAACGTCATCATATTTGCATATGAACTCAAAAAAAACGATTTTGAAAAAATGACGTCATCATTTTTGTATTCATTTGCTAATATTTCAGTAATAGGTGATCGATTTTCTTCCAAATTTTGATATGTTATAGCTGAGACAATTCTCTACCAGATCAGTTGCAACCATTTTTCATTTTGATGACGTCATCACACTGAAATTTTCAATGCAAGATGCCATGTCATAATTTTCCCTATTTGCGTGTTATGTCTATGGAAGATGATTTTTTTTCGAATCATGAATCTACATGACATCATTCTCTGAGCAGTATCTCAGTTATTTTTGGTCTATTTTCTTCCAGATTTTAATATGTTGTAGCTGAGACTATAAGCTTTCATTAGTAAGCCCTCCAATTTTTGATCAGATGTCGGGATCATGCCCAATTTTTCAGTACAAAATGTGATTTGAGAATCCCGTTTTCGTTTACGTGTTATCTCTATGGGAAATATTCTGGTCTATCGGTAAAGCACATGACTACCATGGTCAAGGTACCTGGTTCGATCCCCGGGGCCGATTTTTTTTTTCTTTTTTGCTTCATTTTGCCTGTCATTTTACCATCCTCTTTGACTAGTATAACATAACAAATCACAAATCATGTAATAAACTGCCTTATTTTCCGTATTATGTCTATTAGAAAGTAGTGTGCAGTAGTTTTGTGTACAACCCTATGGAAATTGTGATTTCCTGTCCTGTATTAGAGCAAAGGGGATAATCTGCCAAGTATCCTGTATCATCATCATTATTATCGTCACCGTCATGATCATCATCGCTATTATATCATCGCCATCATATATCATTATAATCATCATAATCACCATTATCATCATCACCATAATCATTTTACAATGACCGTTACACATTTTGCTACATTCCCGTCCTCAAGAAGCATCTCCATTCATGGCATTCTTGACATCCTATCTTCAGTTTAGTATTTCCCCATTATTATGATCATCCTGATTACAATCATGATCGTACAAATTGAAAGACAGACCACCTAATTCGTCCTCATGACGAATTAAATTCTAGTATTAAAATTTACTTTCGCCAAAACGAGCTTTCCTTTTTCCGCCTACTTTTTGTTGCCACGAAATCTCAAAAACTGTCCAGTCAATTTTCATGACATTTCCGTCAGTCATCAGGCCCTATGAGATCAAGCTCAGAAATCTTTTTCAAGCTCATCAGGTCATCGTGACGTCATCCAGGCGCCATGTTGTGAAAATCAACTCATGGCCATATCTTCGTAACGGAAAGTCATTTCTTATTCATATATGGCATGATTGAAGCTAATATCAATCCGGTCAATTTCACAAACTTGGACGCGGGCGGACGCTTACCTTCGCGCGTAAGTGCCCCCACAACAATCAAATATGCCAACCCCGATTACTCCTAAACAAGACGGGCAATCTTTCTCAATCTTGCCACAATCATCCCATCTTGACCAAACATCATGCACAGAAGAAAGCAGATTCGTAGCTCCATTATATTTTTTTTTTTTTTTTTTTTTTTTTTTTTTTTAAGTGTCGACGTCGTTTTCTTGTCCATCTTTTCCTTAATATCTCCTCCACCCTGCCATCTACAACGAAAAAAAGGGTTCAACTTTGGAGGAAATGTGGCACCATTTTACTTCCAACTTCAAGATTCTTCACATTTGGGCTTATTTTCCTCCCATTGACAAATGAAAAAACGGGGAAAAACGGGAAATTCCATACTAATTTCACCTTAATCCACCATTTATTATGCCAATTCCGATAAGTCCTAAACAAGACGGCCAATCCTTCTGAATCTTGCCACAATCATCCCATCTTGAACAACCCACATGCACACAAAAAAGCAGATTCGTAGCTCATTCAGTTTTTTTAATAAAAAATCATTTGTTGTCTTTTGGACCCCCCCCCTTTTACGGGGCAAATAACTCGAAAACGAAAGAGTGAATCTTTTTCAAATTCGACGCAGTCATGAGACCTGATAAGAAGAGTTCACAGTAAAACTTTCAAGTTCACGACGTCATTATGACGTCATCCAGGCTTCATTTAGTCATTTTTTGGTGAAAAATGCCCTTTTCGGACCTCGAACGGGTATCTAACTTCAGTTTGCGTGGTGCTAGAGACTTGGGACTTGATTCAGATGATAGAGCAAAAAATTCTACACAAAAAAGGCCCGTGTAGCTTTAACGTTTTAACGGGCGTTTATAGGGTGAAAATGGCTTTCAAAGTTAAAACTGCCCATTTTGCCATAGACACACACGTTGTAGGTATTATTAGGTGGTCTGTCGTAGTCGACAGACCACCTCTTAATTTCGTCAGAATTTTCTTTATTATTATTAGGTGATCTGTCATCACAGATCACCTCTTAATTTCGTCAGAATTTTCTTTCTTTATTTATTTATTATTTATTTATTTATTATTTATTTTTATTTTCTCCCACTTTCTTGTTTCCAATAAATCTCAAAAACTTCTCAGTCAATGTTCATGACATTTCTATCAGTCATCATGTCATATAAGGTCAAGCTGAAAAATATTTTTCAAGGTCAATTAGGTCATCGTGACGTCATCCAGGCGCCATTTTGCAAAATGACATTATCAATAATATCTTCATAACCAGTCATCAAAAATGAACCATATTTGGCATATATTAACTTCAGGTCAAGGGTCAACAGAAAATGTCATCAAAATCCGCGCGCACATCATGACGCGCACGTACGCGCGCGTCAAAATTTAAAAATGCTCAAAATCACTTTTTAGTCAAATTAGAGTATGGTTCAGGACATTTTAAGCATTTCAAAATTTTCCGTCCGTGCGCGTCCGCGCGTGCGTCATGCGCGCGCGCAGCGCGTACATAACGTAAAATGCTGTTTTTTTGCATGGTTTGTCTTCCTGACACTATTCTTGACAATTTCCAACTATTTACAGTCAATATCGACCTTCCATAATGCCACACGCGTGCGTCAAAGTTTCAAATTCGTGCGCGCGTCAATGGGCATTCAAATGTAAAAAGTGGTCAAAACATGCCTATCTAGAAATCGCCATAGCTCCTCAGAATGCACGGAAACCCCCCAATTTCTTTACATATTCTGAAAGCCTGTGAGTTGTAGATTTGAATTCATGCAGAATTGTGGCTTATCTCATGTTCTGACGTCATCCTTTTTGCATATTAACTCAAAAAAATAATTTTGAAAAAATGACGTCATCATTTTTGTATTCATTTGATAATAATTCAGTAACAGGTTGTCAATTTTCTCCCAAATTTTGATATGTTATAGCTGAGACAATTATCTACAAGATCAGTGTCCACAATTTTTCATTTTAATGACGTCATCACAGTGAAATTTTCAATTAAATATGCCATGTCAGAATTTTACCTATTTGCGTGTTATGTCTATGGAAGATGATTTTTTTTCGAATCATGAATCTACATGACATCGTTCTCTGAGCAGTATCTCAGTTATTTTTCGTCTATTTCCTTCCAGATTTTAATATTTTGTAGCCTGATTAATATTCTTTCTATGAGGGTTCGGTTTTTTCAATCTGATGTCGGGATCATTGTCAATTTTAAAGTACAAAATTTGATTTGAGAATCCCGTTTTTCGTTTACGTGTTATCTCTATGGGAAATATTTTGGTATATTGGTCAAAGCACTTGACTCCCACGCCGGTGACCCAGGTTCGATCCCCGGTGGGTCCATAATTTTTTTATTTTTGTTTTGCTTCTTTTTGCCTTTCATTTTACCATCCTCTTCGACTATTATAACATAAACAATCACAAACCATGCAATAAACTGCCTTATTGTTCGTGTTATGTCTATGAAAGTACTGTGCAGTAGTTGTGTACAACCCTATAAGGAAATTGTGATTCCCTGTCGTGTATTACAGCTATGGGATTTATCTCCCAGTATCCTGCAATATCAAATAGTCCTATTTGATATCACAATTTCTCAAAATTGGCTTAGTCAATTATCTTCAAATTTATGTCAGTCATCAGTCCTAATAAGGTCAAGTTCCAGCATCCTTTTCAAGGTCATCAGATTATTGTGACGTCATCCAGGCGTCATTTTGTAAAAATCAACTTATGATCGTATCTTCTTCACGAAATGTCATCTCTCTTTCATATTTCGCATGGCTAAGGTCAATGTCATTTCTGTCATGGTCATTACCCTTATCATTATCATCATCATGATTATCATCAACATCATTATCATTATCACTGTCATGATGATATAATAATCATATTTGCTTCTTTTTGCCTTTCATAATAATAATAATTATCATCATCACTGTCATGATGATATTCATGATGATGATTATCATCCACGTCATTATCATCACTGTCATGATATAATGATCATTATCATGATAATCATCAATATCATTATTATCAGCACTGTCATGATATTTATGATGATGCTTATCATAATCATCACCATTATCATGATCAGAATAGTCATTAACAGCATAATCATCACCATCAATCATCATCATTATCACCATCATCATTGTCATCGCCATTATCATCATCGCCATAATCGCCACAATCATTTCATATATATATCATCAGCATTATCATCATATCATCATTATTATCATTATATCCTTTGAGCATCATCATCATCATAATCACCATTATCATCATCCCCATTATCATCACCATTACCATGTTCATCACAACCACCATTACCATCATTATCCTCATCATCAGCAATGTCAGAATTTTCGATATTTGCGTGTCATGTCTATTGAAAGTGATTTCTTTTCACTCGTCAATCTACATTACAATTCTCTTTGAGCAATATCCGAGTTGTTTCTTTTCCATTTTGTCCTCTCTCCGTCTCTTTTCTCCCTTTTCCTTTACTCCTCTATCACTGTCCTATCTGGCTCTGTCTCCTTCTCTCTCTCTCTTTTCTCCCTTTCCTTTACGCCTCTCTCTCTCTCTTCTCTCATTTACTCTTCTATCACTGTCCTACCTGTCTTTTTCTGTCTCCTCTCTCTTCTCTCCTTTTTCCTTCACTCCTCTATCACTGTCCCATCTGTCTCTCTTTTTAAAATCTATTCATTATTCGTCCAGTGTTAATAATTTTTACCTCTCAAGTTTGTGTATTAATTTGCTCTGGAGCGCCTTGAGCATCTAATCAGGATGGAAAGTGCGCTATACAAGTCACATGTATTATATTATTATTATCTCTCTGTCTCTTCTCTCCATTATCTTTACTCCTCTCTCTCTCTCTCTCTCTTCGCTCCTTTTCCCTTTACTCCTCTATCACTCTCTTATCTGTCTGTCTTTTTTCTTTTTCTGTCTCTTCTCTCCCTTTCCTTTATTCCTCTCTCACTCTTTTACCTCCTCTTTTTGTCTGTTTCATCCTTATCTTTCCACGAATCGTCAAAAATTAATTTTTCACACGGTTTATGCCCTATTGAGACCAAAGGGGCGCTATTTCACTAAAATAGGTAGTAGAGTCTACGAATTGAAAATGCTAGGAAAAGGCTGAAATCATAAAAATCATTATCACCATTTCAACCATTATCATCACTATCATTACCATCGTCCTCATCACTGCCATAATCATAATCATTATCACTATTCCGAATATCATCTCACCATCATTATCTCCATCACTAGTATCACCATTCCATGATGGTCATCATAATCACCATCATCTTCCATATCATCACCATCATTCCACCATCACCATTCCAATCATGATTAATTACTATTCTATCATTATCACCAGCATAATCACCATCATTATCACCATTCCAAACATTATCACCATCATCTCCATCATTATCACCATTCCAACCATCATCACTATCTTCATCACTATTTCAACCATCATCACCATTCCAACCATCATAATCATCGTCATCATCTTCATTACCATTGCAACCATTCCAGCCATCATTATAATCATCACCATCATTATCACCGTGCTGTCATCTCCTTAAAGGAGAATTAAGCCCTGATTACAAATTTACTTATATTGGAAGGTGTAATATATTCCTAATATTGGCCTAAATCATTTTCTAATAAGATATCAGAAAAGGGTATAAATAAAGATATTCCAACACCCGGTATCGTCTCCTACTCATTTACATGGGGGCTGCAATTTTCTTGCTGATTTGGAGTTGTACATGAACCATTGAGAAATGTTCCAGTCAGGAAGATATTTTGAATCCAAACCCTAAATTGATTTTCTTCATTACCTAAAATCCCATATGTGACGGAAAATATAAAGTGGGTGTTTACATGTATTATAAAAATTAAATCTTTATAATGATACTTTTAAATTGTCTAGTTTTGCTTAACAAAAAATATTTTCTTGGGTTTGCCAAACAGAGCAGAACATAATATATGCAGCATGCATTCTGACTTTTCAAGTCCATTATCCGAAAGCAGGTGAATGCATAGTTTGCCGCTATAGATGCTCAGGGAAGAAGCATCCATAAAATTTGAATTAATTTGCTCCGTCCCATACGTCCAGTATCGAGAAAATAGATTTCTATTAAGCGAATATCGATTTTCAACAGAAATATATAAGGAAATCTTCAGTTTAAAAAATAAATTGACATATCTATTCTATATTTTAATCTCAAATGGGGTTTTTAATTTTGAAAAAGGCAATTGAGCATTTGGATTAAGAAAATCTTCTTGTACACATAAACAAAATGGCAGCCCCCATGTGCTGCTAGCAGACGATACATATTGCTAGCAGATGGTAAATTTTGCTCAGAAAAATTTGATTTGTATCGATCTCGTATATTTTGACGCGAAGCCATATAGTCTAATAAGTAGGAATTAATAACACCTTTGAACACTATCGTTTTTATTTTTGAGCGTAATTCTCCTTTAAGTATCACCATTCTAACTCTCATCATGATCACCATCACCATTATCACCATTTCAACTATTATCATCATTTCCCTATCATCTCTGATTCTGTGATTATTACCATGACCATTTATGAGCATCTTATGATATACTAAGGGACATAAAATAATACCCAAAGGTTTTAATATACGAGAAACAAACCAGAGCCAAACTTTATTTTCATGTTAAAACTTGAAAGAATAGATGACACATGCAACATATTGTTGTAATCAATGATACTAAATGAAGTAAATAGGTTTTGAGAATTGCTGAGTAAAGAACTGTTCGTGGCATATGTATATGGTTCAAATACATGATTATTATTTAAAGAGAACATCATAATTTAGAAAACTCTATCTTTCAAGGTTTTTTCAAGAAAAAACCCCAATAATCTGGTAAATTTAGAAACTGGATAGTAATTATTGAGCATTGTAGAATCCACACCTTCTTTAATGACAAGAATTTAGGTTAATTTCAATAATAAGTTAAGGAAGTTTCACAAACACAATTATAATCTAACTGATTATCAATAATAATATAAGGGTTTTTTAACATGATACTGAACAAGCAAAATTTGATGTTTGAAACAATTATGGCCGTTTTTCTCACATTAGTCTGTTTTTAATTTACAGCGACTTTCAATGTCTTTTTAAATAGACATACATGTAATCTTATGATATAGGTCTTCATGTTCTAATAATAGTTTTAATTGTAATAAAGATGAACCAGAGTAGGAGCTCTGGAGAGTAAATTATTGTCTTTCATATACATATGTATATTGTATATTGTATATTTCATGAGGCCAAGCCATAGCTGAGGCATAAGGTTTACTTCACTAGATATCAATATCAATATCAATTTCTCAAAAACTTTTAACAGTGTTACTATTTCACCGTACAAAAAAACACCATTCGCTTTCTCTTCAATAGGTGTAGTTTAGTTATAGGTTTTATGTAAACATTAAGATTTTCTACAAAATAAGTCAGAAATCCTGAAACATGATCGCACTGCTATAATGATTGACAACTGCATACTTGTCAAGTCTACAGATTTAAGCGGTAGATTGCCACTTTTCATGTAAATTATTCACCTACAGACTCTGAAACCTTTTTTTTTAGCACAAAATCTGTATAATTGAATGAACCATAGTTTCTTTTCTTACTATTTTACTAGAATAATCGTTCCATCACTCTCTTGTTTTTTTATTTCCACTTATGAAGTCATGAAATCTCAAGAATCTATAACCAGTTTTGAAATGATTTACTGATAATATCAATCACCTTTCAAGAGCAAGGATATAATGTGCATCATGATGTACACTATTAGTTTCCTCATATAGAAATCTTCTTAAAAGTGGTAGGGAGGTTTGTGAGAGGACTATCCAGCTAGAGATTTGAAACAGTGAAAACTACAACAGGCCTTATGGATTTGGCTATTAAACATGCTCTAAAATACAATGTTTGACTATTAAAAAATAAACAAAAATGCTCTTGCTCAGTTACTACTCTTCCTCATATGTAATGATAAAAATAAACTAATAAACAGCCTTTAGATATTAGTAATGAAGCTAGCTAAGTAAAAATTGGCTTATTACATGTCTGTGTTTGCACAACATTAAGCAAAGCTCCAAAATATGACATATTACACATATAACTATTAACCAACAAAGTTTTAAAATTGTGAACAACTTTCATATTACTACCAGCATGTAACAAGGGTATTAATGCAAGAAAAATATAACATAATCAAATAAATATATCAGAGCTGTGTAAAAAAAAAAATTGAAAAGCTGAAAAGTCATAAAAGAATGAAAATTATCTTGATAATTCTTTACCAGTAGAAACATAAAATGATTGTAAATAAATCTTTCGTTATTCTAGTATTCATATGTAGAAAATATGTAGAAAGTGCCATGAAAAAGGGAGTATTCTGTTGGACAAATAATTAAACAATGCATTTTCTCATTAAAATACTTAGATGAAGGCAGCGAGATACACGTACATGTAAGTCTTCACCATGATAATTCCCAGTCTGTATGCAATTAACTAAAAGTATAAATAGTATCACATTATTCTTCTAGGAGAACTGGGCGTTGTGGCCTGTAATCCAGCTACCAGTGGAAGATATAAACTGATTCAGCGAACCTAGGTTCGAGACTGAGTCGCGTCTTTCGGATGGTGACGTTAAAGGTCGGTCCCAGACGTAAATCATTATATCTGATTGATACACGTCTGTAAAAACCCAATTACACAAGCACACATTCTAGGAGGAGGGGTGGGGGGGGGGGGGGGTGCAGTTGAAATATACTACTGTACACACACATAACCATAGGTATTCCAAATCCCTCTAACCTTTAATCCTCTGAAACATATTCTCTACAAAGAATATGTTTTTAACGAACTGAAGAAACAAATACTATTTTCTTTGAGTTTTAGCCTATATGATACCTTAAATATGTCATGCACTTTGACTAGCACGAACAGGCATTAAATCCATGATCAAGTGTGGCAACATCCTGATCTACATCGGTGTTTGATGAGAATGTGTAGTCTCGAAGGTGCATATGGTATATGAAGCTCAGGTTGAGGTAAATTCTGTAGTTCTTGGACATATACTGGACCTGCCGCTTAGCTTGGGACGGGCAGCTGTGGGTTCAGCACTTTGTTCTTAGGAATCTTCTTCTCCAGTTGCAGGCACTGCGAGGACATGTTATGCATTTCTCTACCTGTGAGTTATGTCATTATTTGTGAGGCCAGGAATTTAAGTGCACTGTAAGTACACTGCAGTGCCAAGCCAATGCCTTTACTTTACCCTGGAGACTCCAAGACTGGGGTCTACAAGATAGGATATGCACACTGGAACATGTTGAAGAAAGTGCAATCTCCATTCAAGACATGGCTGGTAACAGGGTGTATGAAGTTAGCCTCTATGTCTGAAGTAGTTCTTCTTGACTCTCTGCTTTGTTGTCTTCTACAGGGCAATGGTGTATCATGCAATTAGTTCACAGCTTTGTAGTGACTTGTTATTTGTTGCTAGCCTGAGGCTGAGTGTATGAAGCTCATAAAGCTGCTTTTCATACAGAGTCCATGTATATCTTTGTCAGGCAAAATAATTTGAGGCAGATTTTCAATATGTGACTCCTGAAACCTCTACATTCAACTTCCTTTTCTCCTTTGCACGAACTTCAATAACTATTTCTACTTTCCTTCAAGGCGAGTATATAAGATCTACTATACTAGTATGTGGTGCGCTGATTATTTTTGGCAGGAAGACCGCTATGTGTTTGTCTTCATCTTACACGACATTTCTGTCCTTGAAGTTTGGAATTGTATCTTGTTGCTTGGCAACCTCCAAGTATTACTGCAGTATCAGGTGCTATTATTTAATGACTTCAAAGCAATGGCTGTACAAGTTTCCTTCTTGCAATCATTTGGTGGTTGTCTTCCTTGTACCAACTTTCCGAGTGCTGTATGTCTCTGATTGTACCTTCTAGTATGTAAGGTGTACTTGCAGAGTTGAATATGTACATCACTGTTGAGTTTATTATATGTGGTCACTGCATAAGTTCCAAGTGCATGAGTAGTCCATATTTTGAGATTGGCTGGAGCAGGAAGTGTATCCTGTATTGCATTGAAATACCTTTGCTGACTTGGTTCATGAACAGTTATCTTTCTTTTTCATATACCTGCCTTTTCTCTTTTTTTGTTTTTCATGCATGTGTACAGTAATATATTTGACCAGCTCCCCCCCCCCCCCCCCCCCCCCAATCCTAAACAGTCAAGATGAAGTGCCTCATCATCCCAATGATACACAAATTTGGGTAAAAATCACAATGATACATACATGTTTATAAAGGGAGCATATGCTAAATAAGATTAGCCCCATAAGATTCATTACATAAATAGCAAATTAATTGAAATATCTCATGCATCTGTTTTAAACATATTTACGTGTACAAGCAATGATAATAATTATAACGATAACAACAACAATAATGATAATAATAATTATATTATATTGGCTGGCTGTGAATGGGATACCAGAGAATATTCCACGAGTTAGGGCCAATATTGCACGAATCGAAGATGAGTGCAATATTGGCCCTAACGAGTGTAATATTTTCTGGTAGTCCTTGAAATAAAGCGATCCAATATTAAATTATTATCTATACCCCACAGGAAAATGATTTAGAACTTAATAAAAATCATTTCAACAACTACATTCAGTTAATACAGCCCCTCTTCATACATCATTGTGATCACACAAGTTTGACTTAACCTCTTTATTATGTCATGTGCCTATGAGTGTATGCGTTGCATCATTTGCGTGCACTTGTGTGCACGCAAATAATGCAACACAAATAATGCAACGCAAATAATGCAACAGACCAGACAAAATACGGCACAATATTGCATGGCAAGTTTAGGACAGTAACCTATAGGGAATTGAGTGTTCTGTGCAATATGAAAGCATATTGCACGTGCAAATTAAGCAGACTAAAATATGCATTTTTAATGTGCGGCTAAAATGCCTTATATAGATAATATTTAACAAATATCAAGTGAGCTTTAAAAAATAGAATGAAATAATTTTGGTAATTTTGAAATTATCTACAGGTTGTTGAGCTCACCCCCCCCCCCCCCCCCCCCCTTCTACACCTATGTATACAATTACATGTGCTCTTGGCTTGACAGATGTTTGGTTCTGTCTTTAATACACTTTGGACATGTACAACAACATAAACAAGAGTACATCATACATGAATAGTACATGGTCTATAATGTATTATATTGCACTAAAATACATTATGTGCAAGACAAATACATTATCCAAAGTGCAGTTTTGTTTCACTGAGGCCAAACATCAAGATGAAATAGAGTTGCACAATTGATAATTTAGTATTTTGAGTTCCTCTAGTCAAGTAATGGTGCATGCACTATTTGTTATATATCTACATGTAGTAGGCCTAAGTAGATCCTTAATCTAACAAATCACAGTGCGTATTATACATACATCCCCATTTGTTTAATATAGGATTCTTTGTGCATAAATGAAAGTTATAGTGCACAATCATAAGCACTATAACAAAATTTTCGAAATTTACACGATATAAATCTAACCAATCACAGTGCATATTATACATATATTCCTATTCATCTAACATGGGATTCCCTGTGCATAAATCAAAGTTATAAGGCACAATTGTCTACTTTAAGAAACTTTACGCAAGTGACATGATAGAAATCTAAGCAATCACAGCGTGTATTATTACACAATAATGAATACAAGGGATATCATATAGCTACAATTCAAATAAAACAAAATAACATGTAAGTAACTGAAAATAATGGATTTTTTTCTTACACAAAAAAAGGCAGTGAGTTTAAAAGTGTAAGACTATAAGGTCATGTGTCATGAGGTCATTCCCTTTTGCGTTACATGGTGATTTTACTTTATGCAGTGTATTTCTGAATTTTAAACTGGTACCTTATCACCTGAACCAGAAGCCTCGTTCCACGTAGCATCCGCTGATATGGCGACTCGCGTTCCACCTTTTTCACGGCACCAGGACAGGAACATGTTTCGATGAATGTTGCCAAAAGGAGTTGACGATTTGTTGGACATATTCTCCCCATTGCCTTGGATTTCACAAACTTCTGAACTTACGTTGTGATATATGACGTGAAAAAATCATCTTAAGAAGTCATCTGGGAAGTTAAAAAGAGTTAAAAAGTATTGTAGGCATGTTTTACAATTATGCATTTTGAATATTTTTATAAGCAAAATTCAGAAGTAAAATCTCCATAGCGTATCAAGTATTACAGTTCAAAATAGTATGTTCATTTTTGTTTATCATGATATGAATCATCATATCAGTGATGTCATTTGCCACAATATCTATTGCAGAACATTTTCACCATTCATACACATTCATATTAGCTCAATGATTTACAATGACAAGACTGGTTCTGGTACTAATACTGCTATTTTTTCTTTATTCTATAACTCAATTTTCTCTTTCTATCTCTTATGTTTTTCTTTTTTCTTTTTTTTTGTCTCCTTTTTCTTACTTTTATGTTTTTGTATATCTGTATATACTATTGTTTCTTTTCTCTATGTCTATACTTTTCTTTCTTCCTTTGTCTTCATTCTTTTTCCCCTTTCCACTCCATTCTTTTTCTTCTTTCTTTTTCCATTTTCTTTTTATATTTCATGACATTCTTTTTTTTTAATAGATTCTTTAACTGGTATTTGCTTAATTTTACAAAATTTAAATTAATGTCACAAAATCTACTGTTATATTTATCTGAATTTACAATTATTAAAACATAATTTTAACAGCTTCATGATAACTGTAGTATGTAGGGACAACTTCTGTTTCGAATGACTCTAATCCCTTGCTGTAAACATGATCTATCAATGTTCCATTCTCAGTAGTAGCATTTACAACATGCTGTTTGTAACCTTTTGTACACATTAACTGGTATATTTGTGAAGAACCTTTAAATAAATCCTCATTGAAATCACCCATCACAATGCATCTCGTGCTTCTTTTATTTAATTCATTCACTAAATTGTCTAGACATTCACAAAATGATTTTATATTATATGATGGAGGTCGATATACAACTGAGACAACAACAGAAACAGGATTGGTTACAAGAACTGCAATAAACTCCAAGTTGTTAACAGATATGTTTAATCTACTTGAATGTCTGTTCTTGATGTACATTCCAACACCTCCATGTGATCGTTCTTTAAACTCACTTGCAGCACCATATGAAAGATTTCTTGGCTGATGATAAAATCTAAAGTTATCTATAACAACATCAGAGATATTATCATCATTAATCCATGTTTCTGTCAAGCAAATAAAATCTGCATTCAAAAATTGACATTGGGATTGAAGATCCATAAAATGGTGTCTTAATCCTTGCACATTTTGTAAAATCAAAGAGGAGCTACATGTATATCCATCAATGTCTTCAGCAGTAATATTCTCAATAAATGCATTCATAATATCCATGCTTGGTTTGATTTCAGGATTACAGTGTATACGTTTTGGATCAAAATTTTCTATAACAAGTCCAGATAATGAACAAACACGACTAAGTCCAACATATGCCTGTCCAGATTCAAATATACCTTTTAATGATACCACAGCTTTGTCTAATGTCAAACCTTGTACTTTATGAATTGTGCATGCATAAGCAAGTTTGAGTGGAAATTGTTGCCTCAAATACTTCTTACCCAGGAATTCTTCAGATTTTTCAATTGAATGAATACCAACATCACCTTTGTCAAAATCAACTTTGATGCAAACTGGTTTAGACTTTGTCTGATCCATTATTATTTCAGTTACATTTCCAAAACATCCATTTGTCAGGCCTTTGCCAACATCAATGTTCTTCAGCAACATGACTCTCGCATTAACTGCAATCCACAGATAACTAGGCAACTGGCTTCTACACCCTGTGTAAGGTTTTTCACGAATTTTATTCTCTTTCTTGGCATCTTTCTTGGCATCTTTCTCAGTGTCTTCTGCTTTTATACATATTACATTAGCACATTTTTTATGCAATAATTTCTTGTTCCATTCATCTACTTCTTTGTTACATGAATAAATGTGGAGATCATCTTCAAAGACTTCACCAGTTTCACGAGCCTTTAGCATTGCTAGGTCATCATCGCAGAGAATGTCATCACGTTCTTTTACGCGTAATCTATTCAGGAGGCGGGCAAATTCAGTATCATCTTTCTGTCTCATTATGTCATCAAGTTCCACTTTCTTGAAATTATCATTCCACAATGCACCTTCAACTGTGTCTTTATATAAAGGAATTCCAAAAACAGGAGGTAACTGATACATATCTCCCACAGCAATAACTGATACACCAGCAAAAGCAGTCTGATCACGTGATTGTTTTATTTGTCGTAGCCGACCATGGATGTAACACATTAACTTCTGATCTACCATTGATACTTCATCTATGATTAGAATTTGCAATTGAGCTAGCTTATTGCGGAGGACACTTATTTTCTCTTCACTGAGTGGCTTATAAGGCATTTGAGCTCTAATTGGAATTGAAAGAACACTGTGTATAGTATGACCATTGATATTGTATGCAGCTACTCCAGTAGGAGCCATTTTCAACACTGACACATCATCAGGATTATGCAACATTCGGGCTAGTATGCGTGTTGTTTCATAGTAAATACATTTCACTAAATGACTCTTTCCAGTGCCAGCACCACCAGTAATAAAAATATGAAAGGGTTCAACCAGTTTTCCATTTACTCTATCTAAACACCACTGTCGTATTTTGTAAAAGACAATCCTTTGCTTCTCGTTCAAAGACCTCATCATACTATGTCTATCCTGTTTAGAAATTTTCACAGATCTAAATTCTATGGTGTAATCATCACTTTTTGGCTTGTCCTTTAAATCAGGAATAGCAAGATCTTCATTGCAATCTTCGACATCTACATTCTCTCTGGGATGTTCAAGTCGTTCTACTTCACTCTCTGGACATAAAAGGGCCCATGCATCTTCTTGTACACCAAATTGCTTTAAATGCTCTTGTGCCTGATCAATTAAATCAGCATTTATTTCAAATTTCTTTTGATTGCTACACACAGCTGAGCTGACTTTCTCCAATTCGCATCCACACAATTTTACAAAACCTGTCTCATAGAACTCTTGATATGTGTTAAATCCTGGAGGCTTCAATTGCTCATCTTGGAAATATGGCAGAAAAAGTTGTAATATGCTTAAATAGTAGTTTTCTGGTGATATAGTGCGAGAGAATCGGGATACCTTACGACTGCATCTTTACTACGTGTACGTTTCTGAATATATCCTAAATTGTTATCCAATTTGAAGACACTTTTACTCCTTGTACTTGTTATTTGCGATGATGTTAGAATTCTATACTGAGAACAAAATATTGCAAGACACATATTATTGAATTCTGGGTTTCTGGGTCGAGCTTTGTATCTATCGAGTTTGCTGGGCATCCAGATATTCTCATCGTCGTCATCACCATCTGGTCTTTTTTTTAACACGCTCAATGGTAAACTCATTCTGACAGGGTTAGGTCCAACAGGAATAAATTCCACTTTTCTAGAACACTCTTTCAATCTAAGACTGCAAACACGATAGACACTCTCTTGAGCAGATACTTCACGATTCTGCATGTACACTTGACCAAGCTTTTTCATGCTTTCCTTGGCATCTTTATTTCCTTCTTTCATCTCAGATACTGTATGACTCAAAAGCATTCCCATTTCTCGTTCAGCCTTTGACATGTACGATACAACGTACGTTACACATGCGAATGCGTTTGTTACGTACTGCAAATCCATATTAGCATTCCAGGCTCGAAGTAAATTTGGATTAAACTGATTTACCCATACATCCTGTGGTTCTCTTTTAATGATCATACTTTCCTGTGAGGCAATTTCATTATGTGCACTCTCAAACTGATTTTGGGTAATGCCAACTTTTTCAAAAAGATGCCTAGCACTGTTATATTCAGTTCCATCAGATAATGCATCTTTCACAGAATTCAACAATTCCTTAGCCTTGGTTTTAGCATTTTCAGAAGCTTTCGCTTGGCTTTCATCCTTTACTTCACATTTACTTCTATGCTTAGCTTTATTCTCTTCAACGGGTTTAATAATGAATGTTTTTTCAGAAGGTGGTCTTGGGAAATTAAATCTACATGCTGTTCCTTTCTTTTTACAAGATTTAGAATGCTTCTTACTGTGCTGTTGTACTGAGCTGATTATTTCGTATAGTTCTCGATCTTCTTCTTCATGAGGTTTTCGGCAGGAAATGTACTTATCAACGAATTGTACAACATTATCATCATTATCAATTCCCATCTGTGGAGCATGCTCAACCCAGAATAAAGCGTGTGTGTGAACTGATCCTCTCATTTGAAATTCATGTCGCAAAGCATAGTCAACTATGGGACCTATTGGTGCAGCTGGAGATAAGATAACTTTATTCAGAAAAGTGTGAAATCTTTTGTCATACATTCGTGCTATTGTTACTGGATTCGATCTATAAGACTACATTTTTCTGCCCAATCTAATTCACTTAATTTCCTGCTGTCTCCCTTTTGTCTTAGCAATGTATTGATTATTTCTGGCCATCTCATATCTGCACATGAAAATGATGCAAACCATGTTGGCTTCCCAAGTTGTCGTACCATTGCCAATACATCTTTCTGTGTCTTTTGCCAGTAAGGAGGTGTTCCACGAATTTGCTTTAGAAATTTATATCCCTTGTCTGATTTTAATATGTTTTGAACTTTCTCTGCATTTTTCAAATCCGAAGCAGTTATTGACGAAGAATCCTCTTTTTTTTTTGACTTTGTCTCAATGCAATAAACTTGTGACAAAACTTGTTGAATCTCATAATATATGTGCGCATAAAAGATGTAATCCGTATTTTGAGCAAATCTGTTATCGACATGCATCAGTCGGTTCAGCAAATAGCGTCCCAAAGTTATCTTTTCGTCTCTTCTATCATGGAATGTCGGTTGACCTTGCGGAAATAATACTGGAAAACATTTGCCTCATTGCTTTCATCTTGCAGAAGTGATACAGGGCTTTTTCCTTCGCAAGGAGCACAGCATATTATTCATCAAAATACTGATCTAGAATTTCTTGTCCGATATCGGCTGGCTGTAGACATGTATCTAAGTGAATCCTGTTTAATCGTTCCTCGATATCATCTTCAGTGTCATTGTCATCTACTTTCTTGTGTGGCTCAATATTATGTTCTATGTTTTCATTGGCCTTCTTGTCTTTGGACAAAATATAATGCAACTGTTCCTCCGTGTCCTTCCAATATTTTGCTAAACGAGCTTTACCAGAGGTTTCCATTATATTTTCTTCTTTCATTATCTTTTCATTCCGTTCAAGTGTATTTTTCCATTCCATCGTTCACAGTAACATCAAAATAATGCTTATTATTAGTTTCAAGTATTGCAGAGCATTCAGCAATTTAGATTTATCTACAAATTTGTACTCATAATAACTTTTGTAAGACAATTTTCTTTTCAGTTTAACACGAATCAATTGATCTCTGTCTGTGGTCTAGGCAATATCTGTACAGTTTCATAAGTTTTGAAGGGACACAAACAACTGGCCATGAATTCCATTTTGTCCACCTTTTGGCAAGGCATTAACTTCAGAAAAGGATATTCAGTGCAATCAAATGCTGTTCTAAAGTGTTTAAGTTGGCAAGTTCTTCTGGGACTTGATGTAATTGTAAATTATTGATGTTTGCTTCTGCTGGTACTTTTCCAGATTGCAACTTTCTGTGACAAGTATAGCATATCCATAGTGAATCTAGCGACTGGTGTATTGACTTCTGATTTGCATTCTGAATTGCCAAACATGCAAAAAAATTCACACTTATACATGTCTGAAATTTGTACTTGCTCTTCATGCAGCATTTCATACTTGGTTCTCAAAAAGAAGTTTAATAAAGCACACACAGCAAACATATTCTGGGCCATGAGATATAATCTTCCTAAAC